>OX335685.1:1807500-2070000 GCA_946894065.1 Acleris literana
TTATTTATTTCTGCTTACATAATATCACATCCACGGCCGAGGGCTTCTTTTTCGTAAAGATTTACTTGTGTGTAATTACGAATGTCTTTGCATCTGCTTCAGTTTCAACATGATAGACGTCCTTTTTTTGTTTCTGTTTCGTTTTTTATGTTTCAGTGTTTGTACTTGGGTTAAATAAATATATTCTCCTTTAATTCAGTTTTAAAATATCAAGTATTTACTTTGTCAAATCTAACGTGTTCCGTTATCGGTCACCGTTTTTCGACAAGATTCTTATCGGTAGTATCTCTTCGATATCTGTTTCTTGCGTTCTCATAGCTTTATCACTGTCGCGCAAAAATACTTGAGGATTACGAGAAATTTACAGCTCTACAGATTTATATAACACTACTTTTAAAATATTATTTATACGTCAGATTTTTTCTTTACTAGAAACTGGAACTACAATTTGGTAGATATTTTTGTACCATGCCGATATTCTCCTCGTGGCAAGCAGAACAGGCTTTTAACGAACACACAGGCCAACTGATGTTATTTAAGTGGGATTTGAGACCCATAGATATTAACATTCTCAAGACTACAATCTAAAGACTGCAAATGCGTTGCAAACCTGAGAACTAAGATGGCATGTCTCTATACTAGTATTTTACTTAGTAAAATATATTGCCTTTTACATGTCATTCATTGTTTTTAAATCGGCCGCATCTACTGTCTAGTATACAGGCTGGAAAAAACGAGTGCCACATGGACGGCAACTACCTTAAATATTGGAAATAGCAAGTTCTACGCAAAGGAGACATACTGTTATTTTTAAAAACAAACAATACTGCATTATTGATTTTTTGAAAAATCCTCTTCCATAACCGAGAATCAAACTGGTCGAATATGACAAAACAATAAAGTCGTGTTTTATAATACAGATCGAAAGGGTCATTGCTAGTTTTTCTATAACACAAACACCTTTAAATTAAATAAAGACCGTAAAAAACCCTTCTTTATTATTTTGTCATATTCGACCAGTTCGATACCCGCTTGAGGTAGGCAAATTTTCAAAAATCCATAAATGCATTAATAATTGTAAAAAAAAAGGTAAGTAAGTCTTCTTTACGTAGAATTTGTTATTTCCAATATTTAAGGTAGTTGCCGTCCATTTGGCGTTCGTTTTTTCCACCCTGTATAAGAGCTATCGTAACTTTGGCAATACGATAACAATGTCAAAGGCAATATGGTCTTACCCAGTAGAATGGCCCAGGACTGCCTATTCTTTTACAGTTATAGCTTATCTATCGCTGTCACATTCCCACTCGCATCTGACAGTATATTCGTTACTCATGTTTCGTAGAAACACGAATATAAAACCGATAGCTTCGAAGAAAATTGTACTACTCCACTCTAAAAAGCTATAGCACCAGAAACATCATTTGCGTGTTATTCTGCTTGTAGTGTACTGTACTATTTACGCAACCAATTAATTGTCAACGAGTTCTACACGTACTTACCAAATGAACTTTTGAACTCGCAAACCACACAACGACCAATCAGAGACGTAGCACTATATAGTCGCATCTTTTCTTGATATCCTAGTAGATCTAGCAGCCTAGAAAGCTTAGAAAAGACATACTACTATACAAGACATTTAAGTACAAGAATCCGATTTGCCATCATGACTTTTACCATGTTGATGAACTAGCGTTTACTTTACTTGGATGGAGAAAGTATAAAATTCATACAATTGAAGGTGTTGAAGATCACAAGCAAATAAATCTGAGTTTAAGTAACAAAGTATCAACGCTAAACAGAATTTATGTTCTGCAATGTAACTATTATAACGTCTTTAACACAGAATCGGCTCAGTATAAATTATTGAGTTTATTATTACAAATCAGATTCATAAAACCTTCACACTTACACAAAATTTATGAGTTTCAATACAAAGTAGACTAGAAAGGGTTAACAGTGAAAGTACATACAAAAGGACCAGTTTAAAATGACACTGACAATATAAATCTTACAAATGACGTCAGTGATGTCGGAGACGTTCGGAATTAACGAGATATCACTGCAGAGCCAACATTGGTCGTCACTAATAATAACAACCCCGAGAACGCACCCTTTAAGAGTTCCCGACTAATAGAAACCGGAGAAACAGACAGACAATCCATCACTGGTCCCCCTCTATGTATTATTTATGGGTGTGCGGTACCCACTGCTAATCTTTCAATATTTTCAGAATTCCAGGGGACATGGCGTCTTAAGGAACTTGCGAAACGAAATAAAACGAAACCCAACCCTGTGGATAGAGTTACACAGTTCAAAATAGTAAAGCTGAATAACGCTGATAATATTTGTGCTACACAAGGGAATGCAAGAGATCAAATCAGCAATGCACTTAACGAAAACCGTAATGTCTCAGTTTTAAATGCTATTTTTGGTTAATAAGATGATGTTGATGACGTGGTTTGTGTAAAATAATTGTAGGATTTGTTTGTTTTGGTAAGATAGTCGTAACGGCAGTGGAATGGGATTGATGGTGCTTCCTTAATGAATATCGGTTATGTTATGAGAGTCACCGGAATTCTTACGGCTAATGGACGACATTGTCTGTCGAGGGAAGACAATTGTATTGTAAGGACCACGATAGAATTCATTACATATTGGTATTTGAGAAGATTTGATGAGCCATCAACAATTTCTGCTTGTTTGATGTTAATGTTAAGATAAACAGTTTTGTATAAAAATACCTATACGTAAGAAAATAAAGCTTGTTGCTAGGTTTATTAACATTATGTAAAAGACCATGAACATTATTTATAAGTACTCTATGGTTTATAAAATTAATTAAAACCCACAGACGGCAGCGAAGAAAACTGTCCGCCGTCTATTTCTATAAATACATCACTTAAGAGAAAAAAATGGAGATTCGACGAAGAGGGTACCCAGAATAGATCCCTGTGGGACTCTGAAACTCGAACCGCCCTGTTTTACACTGACTCAGCTAAACTACTAGTTTAATAAAGTTTTTATTGTGAGGGACAGAAGGGCCAGTTTGGCTTTTAAAAAGTTTTCAAGTTGGGAATTGACATGGGGAATGAATTAGAGACATGTTACTATATGGTTTTCTTGATTTTGTAGAGTGCTGCTTCGTGTTTTATACATAAGTTGGTTCAATACTTATACTTTCTTCGTAACGGTTTAACGGATTTGGATGAAATTTCACATGCATATACTCTATATCTAGTATATTTACTATATCTTATATAATCAGTGGGATCCTTTCGGAACACTTGAACCAGATGGGATCTTTTGTGTAATTACCTCTCATTTTAGTCCATAGCTGCCTGGCAGTGAATTGAAATTCAACCTCTAGGATTAGGGGATTATCGATCCCTTTCATCCCGGGAAGTTTAATAGTTCTTGGAGTTGAAGTTTACTAGGTCGTGGAAAAAAACTTTGGCAAAGAGACACATTAATTTACCTAAAAACTAACATAGTCCATATACATATATGTAACACGTATTGACTCAGGGACAATATAGCAATGTAGCCTATGGTTATCACAAAAATGTGCCTCTAGAAACATTTTAACCTGATCAGGTTTCAATTATCGCGTTCCACAGCCCAGCGGTATTTTAATTAGACCAATCTTCTAGAGGTAATACTCCTGTTAAATACTGTGAAACGACATTGTAATTTGCCGCAATATTACTTTCAGTACAATCACAATCTTCATCAACGGCTTCAATTCCACAACGTCAATCCGTCACTCGGTTCTCATTTCAAAAATGATTGTTCTTAATTTAAAAACGGGCATAACGCTGCGTCCGCGCAACTCATTAGCTTAGTCGTAACGAGCGGGTGTAAATCAACCGAGCACCCGCGGCCATTGTCTTGCTACAGATGAGCTCCAGAACGAATTATCGATTTATTAACGATCCTGTGTTATCGATTCCATTATTTTCGAGTCGTATTTAATTAGTTACCCACTGACTTGATTTAATCAATTCATCTGTTGGTGCAGCAATTTCCGGTGGTTTATACCTACTGCTGTTATTACATCGTCTCATATGTGAATATCAATTCCTTACTTGAATCCATTGGATATTAATAAAACGACCTTCGTCGCTTGCGATAATCTTTGCAATTCAAAAACCGCACCCAGCCTTGATCAGAAAACAATACGAGTCATTCCGAGCAAACGAGTTTTTAGACACTAAGGTGATCTTGGACATCTTGACCTAGAATGCACGGAGCGGCTGCCAAATCATCGGTGACGCGGTGTCATCACTTGCCAGAGAGAAAATTTCGCAATTATAAATCTAATTCTAGTGCTGTGTCACTTTTTGTAACAGACAGCTACTAAAGGGTGCTCGACTCCCATTCCAACTCGATATAGCACAAAAAACGACGAAAAATCCATTTCACCCGAGCAATTATCCAGCTAACGGCTTGGCATCAATAGTGCGTCTAATTCTGGCATTATCCAATACAAACGTTCGAAATTCAAACCCGCATGCTCAAATTAATGCCTGTCCGTTTAAGAAAACAATTGACACAATCGCACGTTCGGGATAGTTCGTTCAACCCGTTCGTGAATCATCGTGCGCGCTCGGGTTGGCATCGGGCCTAATCGTCGGGTGTCGAGCTCGCATATATCTCCGGAGCCGTCATCGGGGTTCATTCCTGGGCTGGTTGGAAGCGCTCGCTGACTGACGGGGTGGTGGCAGGGTTTGTCGCACCGACAAATTGACGGCTCGTCACCGAGAACGGAACCGATCACCTGTGTCCGAGCGACGCCCATTTGTTGCTGGCGGCGCCTCGGTCGCGTACGTGTCTTTGAACGAGGCGATGGTCCAACTTGAATAAAAATCGACTTTCTCCCTTAGAATGAGGCAAAAATTTAAAAGAATTACTAATTACTAGGCATGAAAAGAAAAGAAAATTTATAAAGATCCCATTTCCTCAGTACAAACCAGCCATTTGAGTAACAAAGTACCAGGACCAGGAGACAATAAGCAGGCAAAAGCCGACGTCAGCTAACGAGTGTAACTCGACGCTGTAACCGATCCGTTCATTAGGCAGCCTCCTCAGCTATTCAGGGCGCCTGGTATTACCGAAGATATTTACTTACATAGACTGATATTATCCAACAAAGTTTGTGTGTTTGTTGCCTTTAGAGGAACATTTATGGTTTGTTTCACATTTCATCACCCAATGATTATATTATTAGCGATGTATAGTTAGCGCTAACCGGGCAGTTCACAAAAACTTGTTAAGTGCCGTCCGAACACGTCTGCTCCTCACGCTTGGAAGAAGCCATAAAATGTCGCCTAACTCGCTTGATGCTTCCGATCTCTAAAAACTGGCCATCAGCATTCTCTCCTCCGAGTTCCTTAACGAAACCTTGAGAACATTTGCCATGTTATCTAGAAAGTTTGGGGAAAAACTACTGACGCGAGACATCAACTCATCAATTACTCAAATAGGAAGCGCAATCCTGGAAAAAGTGCTTTTCGGTCGTTCGAAACCGATTAAGAGAGTACCATTTATCTGTCACCTTTATAAAAAGTGGATTTATCAATGCAAGAATGGAGCCCTAACAACTAATTAGCGACCGTAATAATTAAACCGAGTTAATATTATTCGAGCGGCCGCCGCAAAAAGCTATCTGGCGTTCGGATTTCGCTCGTCGTATTTTCAAAATCGTCGCGCGGTCATCTTTAAGCTCGGATTCTTTACTGGCAGCTTACCAATAAAGGCTTAACTTCACCAACTAACCAATCCCAATTATACTGTATTTAAAGCCCCTCTAAGTTAAAATTCGAATGAAGAGAAACGTGGACTTGTGTGTGTTGAAACGGCAATACGTATTGTAGATACGTGTGATTGTATTCCGCGAGACGCGGGCGCAGCGTTGCACGAGTGAATTATTCCCGAGATAGTTCCGGAGATATGGCGGCTGTGTGTTCAAAACAAAACGAAACGAAACAAGCAAATTGAGCTTTCGACTGGATTTGAATCTCGTGGGTTAGCTTCACTTGTTTAAATTATTGCGGATCAAATTACGCTTCGGGTTTGTATTGTTTTTGTCAAGTTCTCTCTGAAAATTATGATGCATTAATATCGCACGTTTCAATCAACAAACCTTTTTACATTACTTTTCCAAACTGGCCTCCATATACATAGATAACATTATAATGGTTACGTGGTGGAGTGACCCGTACAGACCGCATAATTTACAACGTAACCTTTACTTCATTTACAAGAAACAACAAAATAATTCAATGTATTTCAGTTTTTTCAATAGTAAATGCTGCATTTACATCGTTACCAATACGATCATTCATTGCTTATCGAGTGCGGCCGCCGTCCCGCAAAAACTGCTGGAATCCTGCGGATAAATTTATTTCTTTATCCAGGTGCCTAGATGTTAAGTTAAGACTCATTGTTGCATTTATTTCTTTTATAAATTTAAACTGAGTGATATATAACTTGGTCGATCGTTTTTCACTCCTCAAGCGTTAAAGCACGGAAATACCGGTAACGATTCGGAAAAGCCATTGGATTCAGATAACAAATTCTAAGTTCAAATAAACAGTTAAAGTTATCCAGAGAAAGTATTCGATTGTGTCAACTCGAAATCAAAAGTGGTAACGCTGGTCCTCCGTTCCAAATTTGAAATTGTAATAACTCCGAGCGCTATAATATTTGAAATTTATAAATGGAACCCGTTCGCGGACGCCACTTATACTTTTTAATTTTACGATTATCTCGATTGACCTTCGATACAATGCCCGAATGAATACATCGCGGCTTTTTTTAACGTCGCTGTCGTTTCGATATTTTTTTGCATTGTCACAAAATCGGGAATTCGTACTTTTATAATTTTAAAACATAACGGCGTATTTGGGAATACATTTGGTGTCGGTCGGGGCTCGACAAAAACTAAAGATACTTTAAAGTTTATTCAAGTTAGTGTGCTAAGTGAACACACGTGCGGCCGCCCCGGGTTCGTTTCTCGGGTAAATTTAGAACTTGCGCGGCGAGGGGGGGGAGGAGGAATTAGTAACGAAGCACCTTTTTATAGAAGCGGCGTCGGAGTTGCGTGACATCAGTATCGTAAACACACTCCAGCACACGAGAAAATGATATACTATGTAGGTGTCCTCTTACAGCGTCAAGTTTACTGAACTCTCGAACCGAATTCGAATTAGGAACATCCGCGTTAGACCCGTCGCCACGCGGCCTCGTCCGTCACCATAGACAACTATTGTTTTTTAAGAATCAGCGAAAATTAGAGTCATGGGAACCGCCAATCAGGTGTGCGCGCGCGGAATTAAAATGGCGGATTTTTACATGATTCCCCAGTAAAACGAGAGACGTAGCTAGCGGCGGCGGTGTTGGTGGAATACAAATATATTATAAGTGCAGAGTATTTGCATTTTGAATTACGCGGTTGGTGTTGGCGCCGTGTGAAGCCGGCCGTAATCTGGTGATGTTGCCAGAGCAAAAAGAGTCGGTGGCAGTCTCAGGCTCCGCCGCGGTCCCACGGGGATACATGCGCAGATGGACATGCGAGCCAAAAATCTGGACCTCCTTTTTGAATTTGTTTCACCGTGTTGCGTGTTTTTCTTAAGTATAAGTTTATAAATATCCACAGTCTTTTTAAGTAGATATTATGATACCTTGTTATTACTGTGTGTTAATGGGACGTTGTATCTCGTTTGTCGCTTCAATATGCAACATCGTGTTGATGTAAAAGGGTCTCTAATGTGAGAACTGATTACTAAGGCAGGAGAAACGTCAAGATCTTTAGTATCATTGCTTCCACCAATCCTTCGATCCTAGTACTTTTCAGGTGTGCCCACATCCAATTCAAATCTCGTAAACTGGACGTTACGAATGTATTCTATCATACATAATGTATTTAGAATAATCGTGCATACGCATGTCTGGCGCGCAGAATGCGGCGCACGAGTTGATCGCTATCTCTCTAACTATCGTGCGATCCTGGTAATCTTTTGATAACTATTTCATGGTAATTAAATATAACATTTCAACTTGCATTTTAGCAAATTAAATTATTTGAAATAATTAATTCAAGGAGCACAGAGAAGATGAAATGGAATTTTCAGCAGATTTGTTTATGAATTCTTATGAAAAAAAAACTTGCTGCCTTGTGAAGGCTAACATAGAAAAAAGCAATAAAAAGACATTCTAATAAGCCACTTAGAATCTATTTCTGGTTTTCTCAGACAACGCTAAATTTCGCAGAACCACACCGCTGTGATGTCACACGTAATTAAAGTAAAGAAAGGCACGTCTTTGCCCACTGCCCACCTGGGGCTTTCTTGGTATCACACATCATAGACAACACTTTTTGCATCGATCACACCATTGATATATTTAGGAACGTAGACGTGCTTCCAACAAACGAGTTTAAATCGTCGTTAGTACGCGACCAGCATTATCAAACAACTAACTTAAAATTAAATACCACCAAACTACAACCGGACAAGCTACGTCTTTATACATAACAGCATAAGGCGTAAACTTTTTACAGTTAACTTTTTCACATGCATCAATAAATTTGTCAATAACCGATATTGGATTGACATATCGTGAACTCAATCTAAGTGTTTCCAAGTTTTTTGGGCTACTTGTTCATTCTGGTATGGATTCGGGTTATGTCCAGTTTCTTTTGCGGTTAATTGTGTTACTTTTTGTTTAATTGGGGACGCGGACCATTGGCACCTCGTTAGAGCTGGACCGCTGTATAAGGCAAATAGCGGACATGTGTTAAGGCTATCTACATCTAAGGCTTTTGGTTCCACAGAATGCCTTGTTAACAAAGGTATAGGAGACTATTTCAGGAGTTTCACAGGTGTTCAGGTAACCTGTTGCATGTTAATATTGTTATAAGACTCAGTTTTAATAAAACACCACGCTCGTTTTTTTAAAGTACAAATTCTCTTTACGTAGATGATTTCATTATTATAGCATCATCTAACAACAATACAGTACAACAAGAAGCTGGGAGCCCTTTGTTTTCCATAATTTTATTGGTCATCGTGTAATTGTTGACATAATTTTTGATAGTCATAATTTTTTATATCACTGAAACTGTAAAGTTTTCAGAGGGCTCAGACAAGATGCACTACGCTAACTAACGTTTCTATTCGTTTCGTTTTTAAACCAATCGCGTCACTGGTAGACCACGTGACTTTTCGTATCACGTCATCTTCCAGTGACGCGATTGGTTTAAAAACGAATCGATTAGAAACGTTAGTTAGCGTAGTGCATCTTGTCTGAGCCCTCAGAAGTTCTGTAATATCTAACGTGTAGACAAGGCTAGGTTAGGTTAGGTTTGATTTATAAAAATCCTGATAAAGTAACAGTTTCTTAACACGTTATGACTTGCGATGATTATGACCTAAAGCACATTATGACTAAAAATAATTATGTCAGTCAATATGAAAGAAAGAAGCTCTGCCGATTCCGGACAATGAATGGGACATATATAACTCCTATAGCTCTATACCTTTTACTGCTCTGGACCTTTTAATAGCTCATAAAATAAATACAATAGAGCCCTAAATAAATCAATTTACTAAATAAGCCTAAAGTTTTGAAATTGATCACAATAAACGATCTATTTTTAAAATTAAAGAACGCAAACAGAAAAGACATTTGACACGACAACCTGAAACCAAGATTTTTCAGGAGTATCAAAGGTGTTAATAAATCCCCCCCTAATTAGGTGCAGTTCAAAGCGCAGGCGCCGTGTCGCCATCTGTCACGTGTCTGCGCAAACGCACTGCTAATTAATTGGACGTATTTCTGGTTTTCGGGATCTAGGATCTTATCTGTTGGAGTGCCGGTTGCAGTCGCAGAATGTTCTGTTTCTCTTTAGCGTGGCATTAGCTAAATTGCTTTTTGCGTTTGCGTGTGTGGGCAAGTACAGTTGGCCAAAAATTGCAGGGATTTTTCATTGTTGTGTTCCGATGCGAGGGTAAGAGAAGCAGCTAGTCATTTAGCTCAGAGGCATTCCATCTAATTCTTCACTGGCAACCCATCGTAAGATTGCAACCTTAAAATAGAAGAGGTCTATGGGCTTTGGAATTCACTCCATCAGGTGGCCTGTGTACTCGTTTGCGTTCTGCATGCCATAAAAAGTGATCTACCGTCGAGACCGTAGGGTTGAATTTTGTTTGAAAGTCATAAAGCAGGTCGATGACGGTCTGCAGATTTGAAGGGTTGACTTTGAAGTAGTGTCAAAATTAAAAGACCATTGACTGACACGCGAAAACACGACATTGATGACAATCGCATCTATCATTCAATCGAAAACATGCTTGGTGACGTGTGAGCTTAAATGTTTGTTCTGAATCATGTTTGTGCTGGTGTAAGTGAATTGCTTATACTGTTTCTTAGTATCTTACCCTTATCCATGTTAAGGGCCAAGAAGAGCAAACCCAAACTTTCTTGAAAAATATATAACTATGTGTAAAGAAGTCATGTACTTATCTGTCTTTTCATTTTTACATTAGCAAGCAATTCTAAGCTCAAGCATTTTTTTGACAATCTGTTACTTCTGCGTATACTGTAGAATTTTTATCAATAGTGTGGTATATGCGTAGTTTTATCCCGTCTCTGTCTTTTTTTATTGCAACAATATCATATTCATCATTGTTTTCAACCATTTCTACGTTCAGAACACTTTCCATAACTTTCACTATCAACACAACTAAAACAGTTAAACTAGATATCTAAATAGAGTCGTCATCGTCGGACAGTTGATGACAAACTGCGAGTGGTTGTCAAGAGCAAGCGAGACAGCAACCCCTACATCCACCAGCGCGAGCGAGACGCAAAACGCAGGGGTATAAAAACGCGAGCCGTTGATTTTATAATTTATTTGTTACACATTTGTCGTTGCGTGAAGATCGAGAAAGATACATGGGCTTTTTGTAGACGAATGTACGCATCATATGTGATTTGAGATATAATTTATGGTTTAAACTACGGATGTCGCTGCAGACCCATAAACAACCATTCATTCATAAACCTCATTACGAGTAATGGATAAGTGACCACATTGAGTGTCATGGCGTTAAATATGGCGGGTACGTTTTAAATTGGACGGATATGAATTGTTGACAGCATAAGGTACGATAGCACTTAGTAAGATTACAGCTTTTAATTTTCGAACCTACTTAACCGTTTCATTCTTATAAGGTTGGGGCCGATTTTAAAACAGCCAGAAAATTTAGTACCTGCCAGCATTTTCTGTATGATAATGAAAAGCATAAATTTCAAATTTCGAATGTCCATTCGAATCGTGTTTTCGCGCGTTTTCTAATTCGCACGCGTAAATCAGTTTCAGTTTCTCACTGGCCAGTTTCGAAATCAATCATGCGCGTATTAAGCGAGTTTCGGCCGCGACGCGGCGGCCGTATTTCAAGCTGAGATATGCTGCAGCGCTGGTCAGAAAGGGCGCAAGTGTCTTTTCCATCCTATTGCGCATATGCTGTTTTGTATTGTTGTGGTGGAATACAGCGCTTTATCAATGCATCGTCGCGCTGATTTCGATGAGTTATATCCAATTATTGCTCTTGTTAATGCCCTTGTCACGGCGCATTCCGCGTCGCTGAGGCCGTTTGTTTTCTTTTTTAATTTGTCTATGCCCTGATGAACTATGCTGGGCCATATTTCATTGTTATTCAGCTGGCAACAAATAATCTGTAACTTCAGTTGTTCTCATCAATGAAACGTTCCTTTCATTACATCATATATAAATGTTAATTATTTCGATAACTTTAGCAGATTTTCCTATTTCTTCCCGCTTTGGTTAACGTGAATAAATCTTGTCAATAATTTTATAAGAAAAATATAATTCCTTTTTTCTACCCCTTTAAAGTCGTGATAAATCCCATTTTGAAACCGAAAGTTGAACGTCCTCTCGATTCTGACAGTTTACGCTGAGTCCAACTTGGGATAAAATATAGCTCGTGTTCAGACAGCGGGGGGGTGCGGTATAGGGGGGAGGCGCCCGCAAATAGCGCGTCTTCGAGCAAAACAATGCCAGAATGATATGAGTGCACAGCTGTTAAAATGTTAAAGGGCGTAAGTGTCTTCAAAGTGTAGCGGCATAATACGCTCTTCTGCTTATGGGGCTTTATGGATGTGTTTTTGTGTCGAAAATTTAAAGCTTGATTCAGATATGGTCTAAGAAGAAAAATAATACTGAAATATTGCACTCACTGTAAAGATTCTTGAGAGATGAGATATTTTAGGTAAGGAATGTCCCCGTCGTTACATTTTCAAGTGGCTGAACGAAAATAAGGAAAAAGCAACGAGCCTAACGAGACAAAGAGACATGGACGCCTCCGCCTATATATAATAACCGCATACAGACACACGGACGGACGAGCGACAGCCGCGAGACGTACTATAAATAAATAATGCGCCAACATTTTATTATTATCATAGCGCGGGCACGTGCGCGCGCATTCCAGACAAAACTGGCAGCTTGTACTGAACTGAAATACGCCGCCAACTGACAGTAGTCCAACGCGGATTTGAAAGGGAATCTATCATTACCACCGCGACCAAACTTCAAACCTTAAAATTCGATTTTCGAATTTCTAACGTCTTTTCTCGATTCAATCGTAAGCTGTTTATATTCTGCTGGAAAACTTTAAGTTCGATGACATTAGTTTTATGATTATGCAAATGGAATCACCAATAAAACGCAATCCAATTCCAAAAACAAACAATCATTAGATAACCTGATTACCATAAACAAATGCATTAATCACGGTTTATTATGAGTAATAAACCAAAAATCAAATTTCGAATTCCAAATTCGAATATTGCAATTGGAACTGGCTGTTTCTATTTGCGAATGCGAATGGCCCGCCAGCGGTAGTCGCCTCATTGATTATTATTTTAACGGACAATTAAATTTTGATGTCCACTTCTGCTCCGTTCATCTCCGACTTGCTTCGTTTTAGAGCTGTGGCTTCCCGTTTAAACAACCACAGTAGAAACTTTAACAAAACTATTCTCGACCTTAAAATAATCAATAGTAAAGTCTGTTTCTGCAGTAAGCGTCAAAACTGTATGATCTTCATTGGCTGCAAGTGCTAAACATGAGTGTCCAGACTAAGCGTCAATAAAAAAAGTCGTAAAATTCTTACCGTTAACGCCGAAGTAAACCTTAACTACGCACATTTATGGTCGTATATCAACCGCAATACCACGCCGTTTAATATCCAAGTGGGAAACGTGTGAAATAAAAATCATGCGTATGCACACATTCGTTAAGAATTGACACTTATTAAGGGAGATAATTTTTTTAATTGGTATGACGACATCTCTTTATTTAGCGCCATTGATGTGGACCACTTAGTTGCATGATTGTGTTTGATTTGGAATTTCTTCTTTATTACAATGATTGGCATTGTTAACATTCATTATAACTGCGCCTTGTGAGATATGACACCTTTTTTGACGCATGGCTGTTATTAAAAAATCTTGAATGCAAATCATACCGGCTGGTAAACCGTTCCGAATTCGAATTGCCCGATTCGGATTTGAAATGGCCCTCGATTGGCCGCCGGGCGCGTGACCAATCGCTAATTAGAAAATGTGTTCAAAGATGTGCTTTTACGGAAGTCGAACGATCCGTAATTAAAGATTTAAAAATCGAATTGGAATTTTCGATTTCGAACTCGCTATTTCCACTTCTGGTGTTACTGTGTCGAGTTTTATGGCAATTTTTTCTTTTTAATTTTATGACGCGGAGTAGGAAGCGGTAGCTCGATTGGGTTTTTTCTGGTGGGATTGTAATTAAGAGTAATAAAATCGTATCGATTAGCGCCTTGCTCGGATGAGTCGATTGCTTTCACTCTTAATTAGAAACCTGACGGGATCATTGATTGTCAATTCATTGAGGAATCATTGATCTGTTTGAAGACGTAAACAACCTTCTTCGTACTGTACCTGGTGATCACGCAACATTCTTCAACCTGTGTCCACATTTGATTAATCTCCTCATTCAAAAAACCAGAGCTTTCTACTTAGCTTATTTCTTGACTAATAGATCTCACCAGTAAGTGACGACTGGCGATCAACGCATTTGAATTCCTAGGATTGCAAATATCTATGAATCTCAGATCCGACTTACCATCAGGTGGCTTGTTTCCTCGTTTGCCTTCTCAATACCATAGAAAAAAATATTTGGTTTAGTAACTGTCTCTTCTCTCCTCGTGTGTGCATCTTGCTTATGTCATAATACCTATTACAGCAAGTTCACGTTCCTACTTTTTATTTTGAAAATTTGAGTTTTAATAGAAAGGCGTTTTTTTGAAAAGAAAATCTTTAATGATAACTATAACTCTCCGGATACAGATGTGTGTTGCCAACGTCAATCTCCTGAATCAGTGGAGCCTGCGAGGGGTGACCAGCAAATGCCTCCGCAGGGGGTCTGGGGTTCGAAACCGCGGCTTGTCGGAAACCGTCGCTTGTAATGTTGTACGCTTCGGCTGTGCTCGGAAAAGCATTTTCTTAACGATTAGGGGGATCTATGAGAGACTTCTGCAATGTAATAGTTCGTTCAGTTGCAATTATTTGCGAAGTTATATCGTTTTGTTTTGTTATTATCTTTGTTTAGTTTTGTTTGACCTTTTATGAGGTCATCAAATGGTCCCAGCGGAAGGTCAACGCTGGCTTCAATACCAGCAACATGCTGAGTGGGACCGTTTCACGTCATCTGGCGCCTCAGCCACATGTGACACATTTCATTTGTTAAGTTTGGTTTTGTCCTTTTGTTAGATGTCTGAATGAACGTTTTTCTTTCTTTTGGCAGGAAGTCAGATGATGTAGGTTTAATTTCGATACATACTGTTATTTTTGTCTTGAGATCTCGTTTTTGATTGTGGATTGAGTCGTTGAAAGTGAAGTTTTTAACAGAAAAAAACTTAATCCGATAGATATGGCAATTTTCTCAGCTAGGGATCTGGTTGCAGGAACCAAAGACAGCAGTAGCTATATAGTATCAATTATTACATGAGTATTAATCTTACCGTATATTACCCTGAAATTTAATTTTCTTGCTATACATCTGGGTCCCAGAACTATAAAACTTTCTGGAATAATTGACATACTGATGCTTCTTATCACGGACCTAGGACCTTAGGACTCCAAGGACGGTTTTAATAAACTGATACTTACTCGTCTGAAGATACGTCAAAGTAAACGTCAAGTTAGAAAAATCAGCCATTGACAAACGTGTCTCGACTTCTCGAGACGGGAATCTCAGCTTAGATCAGTTTATCAATACCGCTCTGAATGTTTCTAGGGCACCGGTCAACTCTTGTTGAATTTTGACATACAACTGACAATGTTGTTGCTCAATTGCTGTCTCTCCGTGATGTTTTTTTCCAAGCTCATAGATTTGTTAAGATCCTGTTAATTATTAAGATCTATTTCTTAAATACTTTCATCCAATTCATTTAATACTAACACTATCTTCTTAAGTGCCTCTCCACCATTGAAGGTTGGCAGTCATTTTCCTATTTATTACACCTACACCTTTAAATATTTATTTTTAGTAGGCGATTGCTTATTTATAATATTTATATCCAAATCTTATGAGTTCCTCCTAGGTTCTATCCATGATAGCTATCTGCCAGTGTTCCTATTCTAAAGTATTATGACATAGAGGAAACTGTGAAGGTTGTACAACTTTCAAAATACTAAGTATTTTATAGGCAACCTAGCTAAATCTCTTGAGGGTTGCAGTCTTTGCGTGTAATGCTAAACCCAACACAGTAATTATTCAGAACAAATTTGATTCACACGTCACAGTGCATAGTAGGTCAAATGCGATAGTCATCTATTTATAAAAGCTTACACATATGACAAAACTATTTCGCTGTTGTTAGGTCTCTGATGGAAGCTTGCAGTTTATTAAACTTTTGAATGTAAGTTTAAATACTTTATAGATCTTTCATCAGTTCTTCGCAATATTTCACAAAGCGCTAGCATTAATAAGGAAAATAATCAATTTATTTCTGTAGATGAAGACATCGGCTTCCCGCTGGGCCAAGAGGGATGGTGCGTGTCAAAGCAACCCAGCAGGCTCCTATTCCTGCTCTACCCTTGGAAAAAAGGGCGTACAAATTGAATATTCCCTATAGTAAACACGTCTTTATTGAGAATCTGAGAAGGCTCAATATGCCAGAGCATTTGAGACGTGAATACGCTCTTCGTTCTTAAAATCGTTTGTTCTGTTCCTTACTGTAAACAGATTTAAATCGACGCTCTGGGGAAAATTACCGTGCCCTTTATTTGGTAATTTCGCTGTCGGTGAAATTCTGGAGAAGTTTCTAGAAGTCGTGCTAGTAGCAGGCTATACACGCCTTAATCATATGGTAAGTATGTTGGTTCTGTAAACTTTGCAATGTAGAAAATAAGCGACCATAAGTAAACATAACCATCAATTCTGAGTCAAGTTGTGATTGGTAGATTACGGATGCATGTCTTAAAATATTTTTATGACATGAGTCCTATCTATAATGATGCAACGGAAATACTCTAAGGACGTAAATATTTCAAATAGCGAGGAATTTCAAGACATTAAAGTTGGCTATAGTAATGCCTTATTGCATTTGCCATTTAAACCGAAGCGCATTCAACCATTGCGTCCAATCTTTAAACAAAACGTAATGATGTTATTCTTATAAAGGAAATAATTACGCTGAGCGCAATGATAATAAATTACCCACTTTTTACGACTAATTTATTAATAGAAAATTCGCGAGTGAGCCTTAGGTCATCGTAAATACTTAAGCACGCGCCGGCCAATGGACAGCAATAAAATCTGTCCGTGGTCTCCCATTGGTCAGCTTCCAACCAATGAGCGGGCGTTCTAGATTTGAAAGCGACGGTTTACGACCGCCAGCCGTCTTTTTGCTGTTTTGGCGCCAAAATTGATATGTGTAAGTGTAGCCGACGGCTTTTGGGCAGTTTTGGCTAAAGCTAACAGATGTGGGTTGTAAATTTTACGGTTAGTAAACTTTTAGTGTTGTAGGTGAGTAAGGTTATTAAATCTGTGAAAACGAAAGGAATGCAACGTTTTGTCATTTAGTGTGGAGACATTCCAGATTTACTGCGTTGAATAAACTAAATACTCAAACGGCATCATATAATGGCTGATAAAATATGTGTCTGTGTAAAGGACCGACGAAATGGCATTTTTCTGGATGCGTTTAGAAATATAATGCACACAAATGGCGGATGATATTGTCCTTACTCCTCAACTCCATAGGTTGTTCCTCTCCATAACTAAAATAAGGTCTATCCTGATATCGTTCGCAACCCAATTCACATTGTAAAACCTTCCTTACGTTTGTTACCCTGTTAAACTCTAAATTAACCATTTGGTTTTGACTTCACATTGACTTAAGGTACCAGGAAAACATAGAACATGAAGAGAAAACCAACGAGCTGATTAGTACTCTAATTGGACCCGAATGACTAACAACTATGTAAAGTAGTGCTGCAATAAAGCAGTCAGACAGACAGACAGACGGCGGCTAATGAATGCGCGCGCACGTTGGACTGCAGCGTGTGCGCCGGTGGAATGGCGGCCTACTTTTGAATTCGTATCCTGGGGCTCGAATCCATCAAATGGATTTACAAGAATATTTCTTAGTAACGTAGTGGAACCAGTAATCGACAAGGACCAATGATCGACACAGATTCTTATTTTGCAGAAGATAAGGGTTACTCATTTGTTTTGTAACACTCAATTTATGACCGTATGATCTTTGAATTAAGAGTTAAGTGTCGATCATTGGTGCACGTCAGCTTAAAGTGTCGAACACTGGTGGCATTACGTTAACCCTTTTTAGAGCTCCTCTGTTGTACAGTCGACCTACGCTACGGTTGAAGTTCATTTGCTCGTCGTGACCAGAGGGCGGAATTTTCATGGCAAAAATCAAACGTCAATAGAGTTGGAATGTTAAATTTTATCGACTTTTCCAGCTATCGAAAAGTTTAATCTTTGAAACTCACAAAACGAGTAAAACACATTCATGTGAGTTTAAAGCGGTAAAGAACGATATTAGTTTTTATCTAGATTTGATTATTTTTCTAGTTTCTTGCAACATCCCATGGAAAAGGATAAACAATCCACAATTCCGTAATTTAAAAAAAGTTGTTGCTGATCATCATCATTTGAGGTCTATTTTTGTTAATGTAATAATGTAAATATAACTTATCGATCGTCGATAAAATTCAAAGTTCCAACTCTATTGACGTTTGATTTTTGCCATGAAAATTCCGCCCTCTGGTCATGATACAACAAGTTCGATTTTCCCTTGCATTAATATTATAACGGTGACAAGTGTCAACCTTAGCGATAATTAGATCTCACAGAAACTTTTGTCAAAACTGGTAGACCACTTTCTTAGCCGACCGTACCTACCACGAATAAACACCCCTTGCAAAAGAAACCGGGCACTTGCGTTTTTCCCCATACAATTTCCTACAAATATGAATTTTCAATTTTACCACCAATCAAATTGTTCTTGACCAATTTTATTGCTAATTACAGTTTACTTTAGATCACTAAAATATAATTTAAAAACCAAGTGCTGACGCGTCCATACAAAGTTTTACAATTTTGTATGAACGCCAAACTTTTTTTTTCCTATCCTATAGATTCGTTTTCAACAGAGTTACACTGTTCATAATTTTAAACCTTAGTTTATTAGTTAACATTAAGCGTAACTAAAAATAAAATAGGTTAAGAACTTTTTGATTGGTTGTCAAAATTGAAAAGTCATATTTGTAGGCAATTGTATGGGGGAAAACGCAAGTACCCGTGTTTTTTTGCAAGGGGGTGTAAATACGCCTAAACACGGTCATTAAAAAGACGAAAGATATTGTAGTATTAAAAAGTTTGACAGTTTCACTCGTTTCTAAACCAAAAATATGTAAAATTTCAACTCACACGAGATTTTAAAGCAGCTGAAAAATTTAGTACCAACTATTTTTGAATATAATTTTATAATCTTATTTTGTCCCTTTTACTTACCCTAAACAAAACGGCATAGCAATAATCATTATTAAATTGCAAATCGCTGTTGAAGATTTCTCATCAGCTTGTTGATTTTACTTACTGGTATTTCATGTCATCCTAGTACAGTCATCTCAGTTCGCAATTATTTCTCTCATAACGCCACATGCAAGGAACAACATTGTATTGTATCCCAAATTTTAGCTTGAGATACCATTTTTTCATGCTCAAATAAGTTTGAAATTAGAAGTCACAGTAAATTGAGATACAATGTTTTTCCTTGCATGTGTCTTATTTATATTTATTGCAGCCCCCTTAAAACTATTTGCCAGCTTCACGTCGTATCCATCAATTGGTGTCTATAGTTCCTCTCCTAGTCTATGGAATCCTCCCTTGTCTCTGGAATCCTTTAAACCGTCCGGGACGAATCCGTGACGAATTGCCCCAACCCCCTTTTTATTATTTTCCTTTATTGTTCCTTATTCCCTTACATTATTCATCGCGTTGCTAATCTGTTTGGATAGTCGATTTTGACTTGTATAATAAATATTTATTAGAAGTTTTAAGCTGTTTGCTTTTGGGAAAGGATATTTGATGTTAAAATCTTGTGCCATTGGTGATGGCGGTTGGCTTTTTCACCAGAGGAGACTCAGGTGACATGGAGCATCAATTAAATTTTAATATAATCAATGATTATTGTGATGTTTCTGACAGTTATGTGCATGTTACGGTCAAACTTCTTACATCATCACTAAGATAAAATAAAAAAGGAATCCACGTAGTCTCTACAGCAAACAGTACAAAGATAAACAACTCAATCCAAGCCACAAAAGAAAAACCGCCAACATCAGTTTAACAAATTTAATTTCGAATTTGGAAGCAATTATTTGCCCCCGATTTCCCCCAATCGGCATCCATCAAACGTCAATAGCAGACTATAAAAAATAAATAAAATATCAGATTGTCGCGAAGAGGCTCAGGTCTCGCGGTCGAGATTAGCGCGCGGGGTGCCATAAAGAAACAATTTCCTCCCCGGCCTCCCCGCCGGGAGCTTTATGGAATGCGAAGACATGATAAAAATGCGTTATTGCGCTCCTAAATTCTCTAGGCGATTTTCAAACCTGTTCCTTCTATTTTTTAAACAGCCAGCCTTTTGAAATCAATCCATATTTGAATTCGAAAACTGATTCGACGAGCTTTTAATAGTGTAATCAGCCAATATTTTTGGTAGACAGTGTCGCTAGATACTGGACACCGGATAGGTACCTATATAAAATGACATCTTATTGTCTATGGAGTCCTTGGACAGAGTAGGTTTTTATTAAGAAGTTTGGATTTATATTCTTCTTAATTTCTCATCTGTGCATACCTACTAGAGTGTTTAATCCAATTTTCATATAATGGGCAGTGTTTTCGGTGGTAAAAATAAACTGCCATATGTAATTTAAAACAGAACATTTTATTGTTTAATCCGTTCAGAAAATAATGTTATAAAATTAATCACATTGACATACAAGATGGACGTACACCAAATAGCATATTAATACATTTACAAGTTAGATTTATGAAAATAAGTTTCGAAACATCATAAGAAACCTACTTCGTTATTCTAAAACCTAACTTAGACAAGATCCAACTACACAAATTTGTTAAAAAAACTCATATACAGACAAAAATTAACTAGCCATAGATTAAAAAATACCCCGAGTCAACATTAGGACGAAGTCGCGCTTAAATTAGTTAAGTATGGCTTGTATTAACAATGTGGAAAATAATATATAACACAAACAAAACAATCAGTCTCAACGCGCCAAATATCCCTAAGCAATATTAAACAAAACCGAGAACGTTCCATATCTAACTAACAGAGGGCAGCACTAGTCTCAAAAAACGCGGGAACTCGAGCTGTCATTTCTGACATTAGTTCAAAATGGCGTTCTAAATCAGCGCTGCCAACTGCAGCGACTTTCCGAGCCGCTTTTTGTGAATGCGTATACCAAGGACACGAGAAAACCGTTAAAAAATAAATCTTATTATAATAATGTGATTTAAGAAGATCGTTAACTATTTGGAAATGATCGAACACGACTAATTTTGTTAAGCATCTAGTTATCTAGTAGTAACGCGTACATTTATCCTTCCGTTTATCTCACGGTTTACCTCGAGATAGAATATCTGATAGCAAGCGACGTGCGAGATAGGTACTTTCGTAACCGTCGAGCGAAATAGATGCCGTTGTCAAAGTAAAGTGAGAGAGATATTAATGTTAAGTACTGGATTGATGCCGAGGAGTATTTTCATACTACACAACACAAATATTCACGATATTCGCATACAACTGCTAAGTATGTCTTATAGGACAGAGATGGTCTTGATTATTTCAAAGACAAAAATTTGTACTAATCACAATTGAGATCATCTGTAAATCGCAAGAACTAAATGCTAACATTAGCTATTTTCAAAAACTGGCATCATTGGAGTTGACATAACCGGCTGACGCGATACATCTTTATTTTACATCAATCCTATATACAGGGTGACTGCGGGGTCGTGTAGCAATAAAGTAAATTTCGCTACACCATTAGAAACATAACGTAATACATTTAAAAGCGTTAAGACAGTTACTTTATTTTTTATTAAAATAAATATTCAATCAAATGTTCCCCTAATTATTACTAAAATTATGGTCACCTAACGTTTTCATGTTAAAAACTTAAAACTTATTTGTAAATCGAACGATCAGACGGGTATGTAGGGTGGCCATGATCCCGAATAAAATGATCGCTTTTAAATCAATTATGTTATGTTACTTTGTTGCTACACGACCCCGCAGTCAGTATTTTGCCATCTTTTAAAAACAGGTAACGTTGGTGTTGTTCATCTTGTCCAGGCCTCCAGTACCCTTACCAGGAGTTACATTAACGTATTCGCTAGCGGGTCTAATGCTCTGTCCCTCGCACTCTATAAGAATACTTACGAGGTCTGCGAGGGACAGAGCTTCGACTCACTAACGAGTACGTTAAATGTTACTCATGGTAAGGGTACTGGTCCCTTCAACAAATGATGAGACTAAGTAGTAATAGGTCCTCGCTTCGCTCGTTCTTGCTATCCGCGTATTCACACGAAGTAAACCGGCAAGATGAAAGCTTCTCACACTTAATAGAATGCTCTATACCGGCACACATACGCAATTCCTGGATTATTTGACGAAAGTAATACAATTTAAATTTAGAATTTTAAGTCTAATTTACTCTAGTATAATAATATATTTATCTAGACTAATCTTAGTGAATAAACATAACAAAATATGTAAGTAGAGATACTTGAAACATAAGTTCAATTATTTTTGAATTTGAACATGAAAAGAAGTAAAATATTAAATGCATCAAAAATACTGAATAACAACAAACTAATTTGGAAAAAATATAGTAAACTTTTCAATACTGATAAACTTTACCTTTATTTATAGCGGCGTTTTTCACGCTTAGACAATCAAAAAAGGAAACCGTAACCAAGTTTTTTTTCTTCGCCAAACAAGCCAGGGGCCGCGCTGCCAAGCCGCGTAAGCCTTAACACCTAGCGTATACTGCATACGTATCTTTTATCTCTATCTAACTAAACAGTGCTATGCCCATACCGCTATTACGTATATGTGAACTAGCCAAACGATAACTCCTACCCAGTAAAATAATTTAAAACCCTTAAGTAAACTTACTCTCACTTAGGCAAGTTAAAATTGTATCTTTTACGTATACTTCGTTTTCCAATAGTTTTTTTTTAAACATCTAATTACGTTCTTTATTCTAAGCTCTGAAACACGTAAACACGGTTTGTGACGTCACGAAGTTTCGATCACATTTGACAGCTGTCAGTGCAATTTATAACCTGAAAGTTGTACTGTAGTGACAGCTATCAAACAGGACCTAAAAAAAATCGAGTACCTACTTAGGTCACGTTGTTTTGGTAATTACACATTGGTGGCTGTTGACGGCCATGTTGCTGGTGTTATTGCCAAAACAATATGGCGTCGGGTCAGAGCCAGGTGTGCCCAGGCGCAGGGTGTGGAGGGCCTCGCGGTCAGCGCCTCGAGTTACTCACTAAGTTATTAGTATACACATATTACAATCAACGTTATACGTATGTTTTTTAAATCGTATACATAAATTTCGGTGCAAAACTTCCGAATGCAACGCAACGAACCAAACAAAAAACCAAATAAAAATGCAGAATCGCACCCGATTCCCTCCTCCACTGAAGTGAATTTAGTTCAAAAAATTTAAATCAATGCTTATGCATCGTTCAGTAAGAGGCTGGCCAATTGCAAAAACGAAGATTTGTTCTAAGGGAACTTAAACTAGGGCTTTCCGGGAGCGTCGACGACGCTCTCGGAGGCCGAGCGGACATAGATCACATAGAGAAGCGAGGGAGGCGGAAAAACTAACTAAATTGCGAGCACCCCCTTACGTACTTCGTTTTTGCAATGGCCAAATTAAGAGCAGGGGTGCACAAGGTAGCTCGTTGTGGAGCTGGGTGCTAACTGGGGATCGCGCCTCTGAATCAGATGGGGTTTGCTATTATAGGGGGTACTCACGACGTCCGGTGTGGAGGCGCCGTCGTGACTGCTGTCCGGCGCGGACCGCTCGCCGTTGGCGTCCGGCGGCCGCGCCGACTCCCGCTCGTCTATCACGAGGTCGATCGGCATCTTGCCCTTGAGGCAGCTGATGTAGCGGTGGCAGAAGTTGTCGCAGAGCTCGTGAACCTGCAGAGAACAGCCTCGTGTCAGGATATGGCTCTGGACTACCATCTTTACCCGTCACGCGCGCCAGTGCCAAGAACTGTACGGGTTGGCTTTGGTTTAAAAAAAATCTGTTCTTTTAAGTGTTGACGTCTGTTGTGTAACGGGTGAAGATGCAGCTGCTTAAATAAATGCTAGTAGTTTCTTTTATTTAATAGAAACAGCAGGAATGCACTAGCCTAATGTAATATGACACGTTGCATAAAAATCTGATAGTATATCAGTTCGCCAAAGTTCTTCGAGTCTCCGGTATTTCGTACGCCATTCGGCAAGCGTCAGTTTTCAGCTTTTTATGGGTAAAAAGTGATATTTTCTCAAGTCTAGATTTCTGTACATCTATAAAAATTTTGTTTACTTACAAATTTTCCAGGACTTACATTGGTATGCTTCTGAACAGTGAAGTTCAGGCATATTTTCTTCACACAAAAAATCTGAAAACTGCGCCTAAAAATTACACACGCTGTTGTCATAGTGTCACTTTTTGGTTAAGAAACAGTTAACTGACAGTTACAAAATAGCAAATTTACATGTCAAACAAAAGCTGTTAGTAAATTTGACGATCGAGCGGTGCCAAACAGAATGACATCTATATTTGACTCTCTAATTAATTCAGAATACCGGTAACTGCGGATAAAACCGCGACCTTTAAACTAATATCAGCATACAAAGCTAGAGAAAAAAATAACAACAATAGAAACAAAGGGAATACATTTGGAGGGCCGCGAGCCAACTGTCACTTGTAAAAACTCCAAATGAATCGTAAAAACGGCACGACGCTCGTTTCTACCGTTTTTTTTCCATCTACCGGCCCCCGACGGGCGCGTATTAATTTTTAGAATACATTTTCTTAAGCATAATTAGCTTAGAAATTAACATGAAGCAATAAAAAGGCTAACGAAATTTTTAGACAGCCTCTACACGGTGAAAAGTAATAAAACGCTGGCAGGTGAAGGGCTTCAATTTTAAAAAATATCGAATTCGAAAAAGGAACACGCAGGGCGCCGCGTCTTGGCGGATTTCGAAAATAGAACAGCGCCGGAAGCGGAAACGGTGCTCCCGCCGTTGACAGCTAATTATGTCTTCGGGATACTAATTTCCTAATCGACAGGTTTTTGTAAATTATGCATTCGAGCACGCACGCGCCGCTGTGTGGCCACTGCAGTTTGTTTATCATAATTTGAATTTTACAACCGACCGTTGAAATTCATATTTATGACTGTGAGAATTTTATTGACACTACAGCGGATAAACGCTGCTGCGCGCTTCGCACCGGCCGAGCCGCTGTCACTGTCAAAATCTTGATTGAGAGTGCTTTTATAAGCTCACGGATGACAGAGTAAACAGACTGTTCCAAATAAAATCAAACATTTTCGGGCCTAATCCCCCGTTTGTGACCGACGCCGATACTATTTTCGATTTAAGTGACAGCGACTAAGATTTGACATCGTAACTCTTCGGGGATTCAGATTTGGAACTCTTCTCTCGGCAAGTTGGTTAAGGATGTAACGATAGCCCGCGGCATGAATAAATTGAACCGTGTGTCATTAACATGAGAAGTTAAAGTCGTTTGCATACTTTCCCCCTGATACGTCGTTATTTATTAACAGGTAATGCTTTTAATGAGATATTACGGCATTCCGACAGTCGGGTTCGAGGCGATTATCGTTTCGAACATCAAACTCTTTCCAGAAATTTAAATTTGGAATGAGCGACTCACGGATTGAGATATGGGGTGTTTCTAAACGAATACTTTTTATTTAAAATTGGAATGAAATGTGATATAATGGCGGTCCGCTGACGTATAGACGTTCTCTATACGGATTTCTATCGGGCTTTTGAACATGGGCTTCGGAGTTTACAATCTCCATTGTTTATGGCCAGTCATTTGAGTAACAGAAAGTCACTACGGTATTAAAGGGTGTTTCTTACGATATTGTTATGTCACGTTGATGAGATTTTCGCTTGTTTTTTTCTGAAAGGTGTTCTCCAGGTCTGCGAGCGTTGCCAACGCGTGGGCTATTCACTATCCGGCGCGATCCGTGCCACGGCCGCCGCTAAAAGGGTCCGTTATATGCCATTTCCTTCGCTAATGCGACGGGCGACGTTTGGCGTGATCGCGACGGAAGATTAATCTGGGAGACGATGGACCACGGACGTATAAATAAATGACATCATACTTTATCGGAGTGAGATGTAAGACAAATATATCTCGAATGATTTGAGAATCGGACCGTAAACTTCCGGCCGTTTATTAAACGAACTGCACGCTATGTTATTTTTACAACTAACTGAAACTATCTTATCTCTATTTACCTGCTGTCGTAAGTTTAAGAGGAACATCCAATCGAGAAGGGTTCAAAATCACAAAACTCGACTTGGCCCAATATAAATTGGCAATATTTATGTAAATGGCAACCATATTGCATAACGCGGTTCGGGCCCGCTCGGATTCTTTCCAAGCTTTTTTTATATCAAAATAAACAACCGGTCCTCAGCCGCATTCAAATGAACTCGATCGGTTGGCACCTCGGCTCGGTTCAAACTTTGAAAAAAGAATTTCAACTTATCCAGTCCAATTTCAAAGTGCTGATGTGTGCGTGATTGCGATTTTTTATTACCCTATATTTTATACCTTGTTCATTAATTATAATTTACTATATTCGAATTCGGAACGGCCGCAACCGTGTCGCGATGCAATCCAGACAAAGCATTAGAGGGGCTTCATAAAAAGTTATAAAACCGCAGGCGTCGTAAACGGGGTCCCAGGTTCGAGGCCCGGCCCGTAAACTAACAAATCTGACCTACGTCGTAAATCACTTAGCCACGTCGCTACAGATAACGTTTACGACTTACAAACAAAATATGAAAAAAAAACACAAGGAGCGTTTGTTACTTTTTAATAACGGCATTTTATAATAACAGTTAACACACTCCTCAATTAAAAATAGCGTGTTCAAAACTTAAATTACGCGTTCCAAATTCAAATTTAAACAACTAACAAGCATGAAATCATTATCTTACGTGTCCGAATTTGAAATCTTTCAAAATAAAGGTTTTTTATACCGCTCGCATTACCGCAGGAATCCAAGCGTCTATCACATCACATAACGTAATTAGGGAACAGTCAGCGTGTACATAAAAAAACCTCGTGACGACCAATCGGATGGACGCGACGGAAAAGGACTTAGGCCCGACGGAGGCATGTGACCGCCGCCGGCCATATTTAAAATATCAAAAACATAAATCAAAAACGTTATTGGATATTTATAATGTAAACATGATTTCGTTCGTTAAAATTAAAACCGTTGCGTTTCATATTTCAATGTTTCTCGAACTCATTACAAATCATTAAATCCTTTGACATTTTTTTGCTGGAAAAAACCCCTTTATAGCGTTGCTCATAAAAATCTTTTATCAAAAAAGCGAAGTAATTACAGCAAAGTGGAGAAAAAACAGCACTTAACAAGATCTCATTGTGCCGTCCCGTTTAAGTTTTATTTTTAATTATTAGTTTTTAAGATCAAAAGCTTCACCTGTGGACGCGTAGTGGAGCGGAAATGGATCGAACTAACGGCGTGTTTTTTATCCTTGCTCGACAAAAACCGGAGACGAGATACAAACCGACGTGTATGGGATATGAGCACGGAGCAAAAAACAATTTTCGATAGCGGGGACAGGTATGGACCTAGGACTTTTGCTCTTTTGTTTCTTACCGTAAATCGAAGTGCGCTCGATCGGGCCCGCTATTTTCAATTTGGAATTTTTATTTTTTAAATGGCCTTTATCTTGCCAGCCAGATTCGTACAGAGGTATCGCATTACAGGTTATCTCGTTACAGCTTTTTGTGTTAGTGCCTTTCTTCACGAAATTTACCGGTTCCTAACGTTGAATGCGGCGCCGGATATTTATGGAATCCGTTGGGAGCGACCGGAGAGGTATCTCGTTTCTCGAGATCATCCGTCTCGATATAGACGTTAGTCAAACTAGTTCCGTCGAAACGTGACCATAATATTGACAAGTTAAATGAATTCCAGGCCGGGAGCGGCCGGGATTTGGATTTTATACTCCTAATTAATTCCATTACGCGAGATTGTCCGATTTGATTGCGGATAGCAAAAAGCGTCCTGCCCGTTTACCGTTACGATTCGCCGCAAGAACCGGCTCGCCCGAAATGGGAGCCGAAAAACCGACAACACTCGCCGCGGCCTCATTCACCGCACACCTGACTCCCAGTTCGATATAGTTTTCGAAATTTAAAATTCGAATGTTTAAAACAGAAGGTGTCGCGACCGGTTGCGTGATCGATACCCGTATCTCGGCTCAGAATCGAACCCCGAGATAATCAAGACGATATTATGTTCGGACAATGTTAGGTGATATTTTTCGGAACTGGTTCTCATGGCCGGTCGAAATGCATTCCACTTTGATAAAATAATAAGAGTTACTTACTTTTTCTAATTCTAATAGGTGAAACCGTAGTACTTGTATCGCTTGCACCATCTGTAAAGGAAAAGGTGGGGTTTAATCAACCAAATAAATATATCATAGCCATAAGACTGCAGTATGTAGAATATTTAGATAGACCATTCGCTCTATAGATGGCTCGTCTCCAGCTAGACAAAGCGAGTGAGCAACAATGGGCCTATCGGGATGTGAGCGCGATACATCGATTTAATCGATTCTGCAGCCATGGAAACGACAGGCATTATAAAATCTAAGCAACATATTCGTTTAAAATTAATATAAGTTGTGTGAGTTTCAATTTAGAACACATCCTGTATATAGGTAAGTGGCGTTCAAAAATATGTCACCAGTATTAATCAAAAGCGGACGGAAACGTTTGTGAAAGACGAACCTTAATTTTGTTCAAAATTGGAACACGCCTGAGGGATATCCTTTAAATTTAAAAGAGCCTCTTTGATATTTTAAACATTCATCACGTATCTGTTTTTTATAACTAGCTCCGGCATCACGCAAACGCAAGATCGTATCAAATCGTATTGTTTCAATGTTTGATCTAATCTCAATCGATAAGTATTATTTAATGCTGTTTTAATAGCACACAGATTTATTTCAGATTGAAGACGTAATATTAAAGCTCTACAAAGGTAATTAGTAAGTTTTTTGATCATTAACTCCGATTAAACCAATTATATAAGTTACTTCATTCAGAGTTTAATAGTGCTCATAAATCATGTTTTATTCGACTTTAATTACTCGACTTTTTGAACTGAATTCTAAAACTAAAATCAAATGTCTCCCTAAAGAAATCCAAAGCCCAATTTAAACAGTTCTTACAGCCAATCATAGAGGTTCTAAATAACGTGAAAGTGTCATAAGTCGAGTGGCTGTAATCACCCATAAAACCATCCTCCCCTAAATCTTTTGAATACCTAACTTATTGGCATCCCATGACATGTACCAGGCGCCCATAACATCTGCGGAGCAATATCAATTAAATCTATATTCCTACCAAACAGCGCCACCCTCCGGTTGTTTGCTCAGACGCTCGTTGACACAGGCGCGTTAACAGATAAAAATATGTTTTAACTCTGTGTACACTTGCTCCTGTTTGTTTTGTACTAGGGCTCCATGGTGCTGTGGCGTTTCTTGGTGAAAGGGCGTTGCGCTCTTTAACACTTTTATGGTCCTGTGGCTAATCATCTAATACAACCCTCATGTTATCCTGGTCTCCTGGTCATCATGACATAATTATGACTGTTATTTTGTATATCACATACATTTATATCACGCATCATAATATCAAGTACATCTCAAGTGTATGTTTCTTGTAGATGCAATTATCTTGACGACCGCATTTGAAGGACAAAATTTTCTTGCTGCGGAATCTTGACCCTAGATGTTATCTAGACCAATCTCATATTTACTGACCCCATAAACAACAATAATCCTAAACCCACAAACTAATGACCTGATATTTGCCCGCTACTGCTGTTTGACAGAACTCAAAAGCTGTGACAGACAAACACAGATGCGTCGAGGGCAAACACGCACCGTGGCCGATCTGGCTCGGATCGGCACAATGTTGAATTTGGAGTGTTGGTTTTATATCATGCCAGCATTGTTTAAATACTGGCTGTGTCAGTTTGTCTTGGGATACCGCTTCGCTTTGTTGACCTCCTAGTACTTCATCCGTCTGTGCTTTTAGTATTTTGCAAGCGAGATGACTTCACGCTTTTCTTTCTGTCAATTTAATTGTAGCATGCGGTTGTCGTTGTCCCTAGCTATAGTTATCAGTCTCATGCGTATTATTTTTCATCAAGGCTTTCGGTTTTGTATCCGTCTCGAACTCCAAGTAATTCCTGAAGAATTCAATTTCATGGCGTTGTTTAGTGCTTTGGCTCCGTATAACTTGAAGGTCAGTCATTGCCTTAGTTTGAATGCTTAACTTGTTCCAAAGTTCACCCGCAACGTCAAACGACTGACATCTGTGCTCGGCACAGTCAACAAGAATGCACTTCTCGTGACGTCACATGACACACTGCCGTAGACGCCGCGTGCATACAATACTACCTTTGTAAGATAATGTGCAATTCAGAAAACTGTCAGTTGGTCACAAAACACCAACGAGCAAAGACATATGGCCATAAAAGAGCCAGTTACCACGTCTTAATTAAGTCGGTACAAATTACTCTTTAGTTAACTCATCGAAAACTCAATCGCCACGTTTTATGAATTTACGTTTTTCTGTGAATAAATCCTAATTTTATTTACTCTGAAATTTGGACGATCCGCCACGTCCCCGCTGGTGCCACATGTCAGCTGTGCGGGACAAAAACAATTTACCTATTTGGTAAGTTTGCCGAGCGCCCGGATGTCGCTGGGTTTGTTTGGGCTTCTTATCGAAGCGCATGAATGACGCTTATCACGCAGGTAGACATCTTAGTTTATGGCGCTGCGATGCTACTGTTTTTAAACTCGGTGGTTAAGTTTGTCTATGATAGCTTAAGCTCTGCTAGCGGGCTGAGCGCTTTATCGTGGGGCTTTTGACGGATACTTGCACCGACTGTCGTAACTCGAAGTATGCTGAGAGCGCATGGGCCCCGCTGGTGCGTCATCGTCCGCGGCCAGTCGCAGCGATTTCCTTAACAAAGTCAAAATATTGAGCGCGTCGCCCCCGCTGCCCAGCGATTCGTAATGCCTAAGATTTTATTTGTTAAAAATCGGTTAAGTATCCGTGTCGAACGGCGTCGGTGGGTGGCCGCCATCTTGGTTTTATTATTTCACTTTTTGTCCCGGCTAGCCGCGGGAGGCGCACGGTGCGATTCAGCTTTTTATGAGTGACAATATATATTTTTTTATTCGTATTACTCTATTCTGTTATTCTGGGAAATATATCTCGTTTACCTGTGGTTAATTTGAGACAGCTTTTTAACTAATCAAATCGTAAATTATTTGGTCGCTCGAGGCGAGGTGAACTATAAAATGTTCACTACTTTATGGCATATTAAACTGATCCCCCGTGTTTAATTTATCTCCTCGGTTTGAGGAATCTAATAAAATTAAATAATACTTACTAATGAGTCTACTTCGGGGTCCGCTATATAATAAGGTTTCTCTTGGCGTATCTGTGGACATAGAAAAAAAGCACGTGAATACATTTGCAATTTTTACTATATTATTTTACGGCGTTGTAATATTTTAAGATTTATAATGATGAATTAGACTGTCGACGTCAGCGAGTGCAGCCGGGTCGTAATGCTATGTGTAATAAAATGCTTGCTCGGTTGGCTGCGCGTGAGCATGCCATAGACTGACTGCGCAGATGCGACAGAGTCAACACAACAATATTCGTACCTTGTACAAAAGATAATTGTAACACACAAGGTCCAATTATCAAGAACATCATTCTGGCATCGTATTTTAAAAGAATCGAAGTGTATATGGTACATGAGATTTTATGTTCCTCACAGATATCACGCGGCGTTTACGACATCTGCATTAAACCCCGACATTTAATAAACTTTGTTTTGCATTAAAATATAAAAATACACAGGCATTTCCCAATTAATCAGATACTAATCAATTTTGCACAGCGGGGATATCGCCGTAAAATTTTAACCGTCATATAGTAACAAGCAAAATCGGACAGGATTGGCGTTCGAATTTTTGATCGGTTTTCGTTCCATTTATGAATTTGTTCAACTGTTTATTGATGGCCAGATGCAATCTGTTAAGGCATTATTTCCTATTGGAGTGTTTAGAAACAAAAATTAATTTTTGGAACATACACAATACAAAATATATTTTACTGCCTATTTGCCTCGTCTGCGCTACTAGATCGTTAATACACAAGAAACTTTTTTATTAACATTGAAACTCTTGACCGGATATGCGATGCTATCACACCGCTTGCCGTGGACGTAGATTTTTTTAAATGTTATTGACTCTGCCTTGAACCTGCTACGAAAGGCGTTATGCGTTTAAACTCGCTCTAACATAATCTATTTTATTTACTTAGTTGTGTAATGATACTCGTACTTACAGACGTAGTCAATAATTATACGACATCGTATTTGATAGAAAAATGTCGTACGTCAGTACTATATCTGTACTTATTTATCCCTTATTCATAAAAGCACAATAATCCTATTTAAGTTAAAAAATTATTTCTCCTTTTCTGTCCAATTCAAATGTCACAATGACAGATAAGGACAGAGCATATTTCAAGCATACTTTAGCTATTTCACGTTTATGAATAAGAGGGTTAGTAAGTATAGCAGGATGTAATAAACGCCGTCTCTTAGAGACATCACTACTGGTGTTCTTTTCCCACAAGAAAACTTTCTTTACATTATATATCTTGTCTGATAGCCAAACTTAGCCAAAGCTATATCAATCTTACAGTAGCTACCGGCCACATAAGGCCTGAGTAAAGAAGCCTCACGTTTGACCTCCATTCGCACCACTGTGCGGAGCCTCAAACCGTGAACTAATAAAACTCTTTAACACAAAAGAAGGCCTTTAATTTGAAAGCTACACGAATTTTCACATCATAAAGTTTCACCGAACTTGAAGGTTCGCACAGTGGTGCGGGCACGGACAAAACAATCAAATTTAAACGGACAAAAATGGCCGACAGACACAATAAAGCTATTAACATGTAACACGAGTATTTGAATTTAAGATATCTAACGTTTTGCATTTTACGATCTCGCGCATGCGCAAGTTATGGTTTGTAAACTGATCGTACTAAATGATTTTAATTAACGGTGTATATTATAGTTTTTATGGTTATAACTTTAGTTATTAATAACCTACGTAGAGAAATCAGGGCGAGTAATTAGTCGTTTTATGATAATGCTTTTTTTTTAAATTGTAATTGTGAAATTTAAAGGCACAAAAAAAAGAAATTGATGCCCTTAACTCTAGAAAAGATGTATGTTTAATCATTATTATAACAATTAAAACATCATATTTAACTAAAACTTTCATAACAGATGCATACATTCCGTTACAAATTGCTATATAAATAACGATCTGAATGCCTCAAGATAAGGTATAAATTCGCTTGACCTTTCATAAAACGGATGGCATTAAAATGTATGGAATCGATTAAGATCTCCGAGTCATAAATGTCATCTAAGAATTATTGATTATGAGGAGTAATTGACGTTTTAGTTCGATTTTTAAACGTTTAAAAAATAAGAAGCGTTTTTAACAAGCATTACTTTCCAGCCAGTGACTGGTTTAAGAAAAGTTTTTTAGTCGAGAAATACATTTAGTGCGGAGCGCGTTAAAATAAAACTAGTAGCGATTCCAAATTCAAATTTGACTGCCGAGCCTATATGGCTTGTAGAGCTGGCAGCATTCACTTAAAAAAATAATGACTAATATTAGGTTATCATAGCTACATTTTTTGTTAGAGATAAGTTGGTGGGTGCACAAAAAATAGTACAGAGCGGTAATAACTGTCCTAATGGTGGACATAAGGTAGCCGCCTACAACGTAATAACTATCATTCACACTTCTATCATTATTTTATGAAATAACATTATGTCACGAGGATTTGGACTAAATATTAAATATTTTAAACAATATGTAACACCTTTTACATCAACAGTGGTTCAGCTCTAACATTTGTATGGACAAAAAATTAATCCTGTTTTTTTTTAAACCAATGACAATGCCCGAGGGATTCTCACAAAGAAAACTAAAACAAAACTGATAGATCACGGCGATAGTGGTCCGTTGAGCAGGTGGTTTGAGATTGACGATAACATTACTCAGTCCTAGAATTTTAACGATTTGATTCTAAAAGATACGAGTTTAATAACACAATTTCAGTATGGGAATGTATATTGATGTATTGTGATAGTTTTCTTCCTTAGTTACATATAGTAACAGTGGGTGTGCTTGTTTGTTTGTTCGTTTGACAATGATCGACGTGAACTTTGGCACTTTCGGAAAATTATATAGTTCCTGAGAGAACATTTCCGACTTTTTCGCGGAAGTCGTGGGCAAAAGCTAGTTATATCTAAAGACTAGAAGTAGTTAGTAGAAACAGTATGTTGAAAACATTTCCAAACTTTAAATACCATATACCAAAGCGAGACATTTCGTAACACAATCTTATTTAACGACCTCAGACCACCTACTGCCTGATGTTGCATACAACGCTTTATTATGTGAGTAGGTACTTAAAAGTCCCCAAAATTGGTCTCCAATCTAACCAATCGAAAATTCACAACCGAAATTACGTGAAACACATAACCCTCCCCCGCCCGGGGCGAGGAAGTCCGTCATTTGGGGGGGCAGCGACCCGTGAAGCCCCCACTTTTTACCACGAATTAAATGCTAATAAGGTGCCCGATCGGCTGATACCGCGTCTTGGGTGGAAATGGTCAATTTTAAGTATTTTTTCAATGTTTTTTTACGCCAAAAGCTTTTTGAGAACCTGTTTTTGATACTGATTTGATTCCCACCGAGATTTCGTTTATAGTTTTATTTTGACCGTTGGCTTTTTAAGTCGGCGAGAGACGCAATATCCACTGAATGCATCTGTTAGATATTCGGTATGGCTTCGGCACGCTTAATGTCCCCATTATATTTGATATCTCCATAAAAACCACGCGTCGCTGACAAAATGGTAGGTGTCGATCGCGATGCGAAATGTAACTTTATGAACCGCTCGTTTTTACGCGCCACGTCAAACCGAGCGTCCCGTCGATTTAACTCGAAAACTATTTCTAAAGAGTTTTTATTTCCCGTGCGTCCTCATGTCTCGTAAAAATAAACAACCGTAACTTTTGACTCGTCCCTAAAATCTTTGTCCGCCGACAATCGTCGTTCTCTATTCATTTCACTTACCTGGATCTTTTATGCTCGCTTTGTGCACTTTTGGTTGAAATACTGTATTGTTTGTGTAATTGAATAAATGCCTTCGTGTAAGGGCTTTGTGCCGCCGAGGGCGCCCGACGCGTGGACGCACAATCGCCGCGAAATCTCGCTATAAAGCTCCACAATGCGATTATTATTTTTGCCCGTGAGAATCCGGTAATAGCACTAGTTCTTGCGGAAGAATCGAGAGACGATACCTGACCCGAAACTGCGGAACCTGCTATTAAATACGTAAGGTCCTCGTGCGCTGAGGAATCTCAACCGGCCACGATGAAGACTAAACTTTATCTGGCTCAAATTAAAGCGCATAATGAATGGACCGTTTAAAGGGTGGTTATTACCATATGCGGGGGACAAGCGACGGCATCGAAATCGCTACCAAACGCAGTACCCTGTAATTTGTAATAAAAAATCTATTTATAAGATAAAACGAAGCACCCGAACGCTACCTAAGATGCCGGCTGATCGATCTCGTCAGACTTTTAATAAATCAACCCGGGCACGCGATTCTGACGCTTGTCACACGTAATAATATGATTTAGAATCCTGCGCATTCCGCGCAGGCTTTAATGGTAAATTATTCTATAATGCGCAAAGGTCGAGTTTTGTAATTTAGTTAAGTCGCCTCCTATTTAATAACTTTTTATGAAGACGGCGCGCGCAGGTGATTTTTTGTTTTTCTCTCTTATCGAAAAAATGCTTGGCCGTCGATCCGCTACTGAAGTAGTTCGAAATTTAAAATTATAGTGTATTAATATGACGCGTTCCTGTTACTAAATTTAATTTATAGTGTGCGCGTGCGGCGGTGCGCGAGGCGGGGACGCGGCGACGCCGAGACGACACCGGCGCGGTGCAACCTTCTCGCGATCAACTGTTTTGATACAACAACGTGCGAATATATTTATACCGTCTTAACGGCCGGCCATAAAGCGACGTAATGAACAAATGTCTTTATGGTATACTTGTAAACGTCAAATATCAGTCATTTCTCCTTGGAACACACAAAAAATGCCATAAATATTCTTAACAAAATGACTCCTACTGAATATTGTGGCCATAAACGAAGGTCTATAAAGTGAGGTTTGGTTGTTTACCTTTTGTTTGACTTTGTGCTGGAATTAAAAGAACTTAGACGTGGGACGCTCCTTTTGTTCGCGGGGTCCGCCGTGAATATGTAAATGATCGAAAATTATTCATAACGGAATGTATTAACGCTTTGCGCTTTGTCGTCAAAATGTGCAACGTGTGACGCTGGCTTTATGTCGAACCCCGCTACCCGCTTTATGGGGTTGTTATGTTAATGAATAGAAAGGGATAATGCAGCGCTTCGTTTTGTATAACATGCGTCTGTTTACACCCGTTTGCTGTCTCTTTTATTTACTGCGCGTTCTGTACACGTTCGGCTAATCAGCAGAGCTCCTAATCCCGCACTTCCTCCAGAGACACTCCAGTCGAAGGCAAAAATTTCTAAATGACGCTTCAGCCCGCTTGTGTATCGTCATCCCCATTAGAACAGGACGCCATTATCCAACTAAACGGGACGCAGCATGAAAGGAACGTTTTTCTTGCGTTTTTTGCCCCGAAATCCGTGCGTTCAGAAATTTTATTTTAATACAAGAAAAGTATTCAAAAGATACGAGGGCAGGTAGACGGCCCGGGTATTTGCTTAGTTTCAGTTTTTTTGCCCCACAAAGAATTCGAGTTGATTTATGACGCTGCTGTGTGACGATTTGTGACCTGTAATTTTTGATGCGATGTTTGTCACTGGTGCGCTTTTGATTTATTAATTTACAAATGGCGGAGGCGTCAGCGTTTTGACAGTTAATATAACCTGTAATTTTAGCCTGACAAGTTATTTGAAGACCTTCGGCTAAGTGATGTTCGGATCACGGTAATTTTGTCATTAGGGACAAAAAACTTTTGTGTCCACGTCGGAAATAATGACGGTCCTCTGTGCAAACTAATCTGCAGAATTAACTGCTTAAAGCAAATAACAATAATTATCTCAAGTCAAAGTTTACACTCTTTTAAATTTGCAAATTTTGCAGCCCATTATCGGACACCATCACCAGAATACATCTTCAAATATATTAACACGGCCAGTCGCACAGTTAACAGGTCCCCGAGGGGTCATAGTCGGGAGGTCAGTTTTTAGGGCATTAGCGCTATCAGAGGGATGGCTTAAGGGTGTAATAAAGGTAGTGTAATGACTCACTTCGGGGCAGTCGGTTAAATGCCCTCTCGCTCGTTAAGACGATTACCCGTGCGTTATTTGAGCTGTAAACTTCTTATTGCATAGTTATGGTTAGCGTGCCATAAAGTTATGTTTGCTTTAACGGTTTTCGTTAAAATAAATAAATAAACAAAGGACAATTTCACGGGGTCCTGTCAGTTGACCAAAAAACGTTTCACCAAATGATTCATTTGACAAACATATCATTTGACAAACCGCTATTATTTCCGAAGCTGTAAATATTTCAGGATTTATTTCAGGACCATCGTGTAGAACCCTATAGGTTAGGTTAGGTTTGATTTTTAAAAATCCTGAAATATTTACAGTTTCGGAAAAAAAAGCGGTTTGTCAAATGATATGTTTGTGAAATGAATCATTTGGTGAAACGTTTTTTGGTCAAACATTAGTGAACCCAATTTCACACAAAGGGCATTGGGTAAATTTGTTTGAAGAATATTGTCTTTTTTTTTTGAGCGGCCACGGGTGATTCTAACATAGTTATTTAGAGGACCTCTAAATACATATAGATATACATAATTTATGGCGTTAAATAATATCGGAGCGGAGATTTTAAAGATTTAAGTGTTCAGTTTTTAGTACAAAGGTACGCCCAAGCATGAATATTTAAATATCTCGGCTCCGATGCACTTAAGAGTATTACATTACATAATAAAATATGTTTATTTTTAATAATTCTGTCATAATTTGCCACTTTTACGAATGGCCGCTCATCTTGAAAATGTATGAATTTTACAAATGACAACACTTTTACCCAAACCCCTTTACCTGACACTACTAGGCTTGTAGGTTTTAGATAGCGATAAACATATTTCTATGGTTACCTATCTGAACTCCGAAAAATGTTTGACCGAATTTTGGTTCGATAAATATTATTCGACAACTATGGTTTGGGTTTTTTTACGTTTGCCCGAAAGATCACTTCGAATATTTTCGTTTAGTCATTACTTGTTTAGGTTTTTTACCGATTTGACAAATTATTTATTCCGTAATACTGGTTTCGGCGTACAAACAGTTGTCCAATGAAATGGTTTGTCAATTTATCTATTTCCCATTTCTGATTTTACCTTAGTATCATTTGCCCAATGTAACGGCTCGGTGTATTAATAGTTTACCTATTTTTAAATCGACTATGCTAACCTGTCCGATTTGGTTCTACCCTGGTTCGTCTTGATAGTTGCATTTTCTGGATAAATTACAAGCAAGATTTATTGGGCAGAAAAAAAAATAACCTCGAAGACCAAGGCGGGAGCAAAGCTCCCGCCTTGGCCTTCTAACCTAACCTATCCGTATCGGTTCTGCCCTAATTCGTCTTGCTCGGTGCATTTTCTGAATAGTAACAAATTACAAGCAAGATTTGCTTACCTGAAATGAATATTTAACGTAACGTAGCGAACACTATATGTAGCATTGATCAAGTGAAAAATGGGTTAAGAAACAAAATACAAAACGATGCCTAGGCTAATTGTAGCACTGGTGTAATGAAAAATAGGCTTTGAAATAAAATACGTAACAATACATAGGGCAAGTGACTACAAGGAGAAAAGTTGCTCGGACTAAAGATATGTTTACTTAATATCAAATAGTGAAATAAAAAAAATTACGAATCGTGCCATCGGAGAAACGTTAAAAAACGAAACGTTTTCGGTCAAATGAAATTCGGTCAAAAAATTTTCGAGGTTGCGATAGGTTACCTATTTCTATAGAGAAATACATGAAAAATATCCAAAAATCAGGAACTAATATTATCGCTGGTCCACAAATATCTGCCCTTATAGAGAATCACACTCTGGACTGATGGTTTCGTAGACAGAGTCATTACATACAAGGCTAACAGTTTCACAATAAAAAAAAATGTAAATTTTTCTACTTAACAGTGTTGTAACAGTGTAAAATTATTTAATTAATATGAAAATGTTCATAAAACAGGTGCAAATATCCCAAGCATTAATACATGTTCCTGATAGAAATTTACTTCTATCTAACTATCTAGCTTTGTAAGGTCACCCTAACCCTAAGGACACGACTTACTAGGCAGTAAAAATCGAAAAAAAAGCCACTCTACATTGCACCCTAAGTTCTAATACATAGAGACCAAAATAAAAAACCGTTTACTGTTAAAGTATCGCTTAATTTTTACGACGCTAGTTAAAACAAACTGTTCCACCTATGATTGCTAGTTGATAATCGACGGTCGAAAGGACCTTATCTTCTAGAAGTAGAGTTTGTTATCGATTGGCAAGATAGCCATGTCACGTTTCGCGTACTTAATTTATTGTGGTCATGAAATGTTTTAGTTTTTTATAATTAATTAAAATCGTCGATAAAAAGTTATCACATGAAATGTTGTTTTATAAAAATACTATGTTTCGCTATATTTTTTTTCTTTGTTTTTTTTTTATAGTTATAACGATTTTCGCTTTTTTATCGCATTAAAAAAAACAAACAAACAAATCCACAACACAATCGGGCAAAAAACATGTTTAAAAAGTCGGATCGCAACTTTTGTTGTCTCACTGAACGCGTCTATGAATTTATACGAGGAGATTAAAAACTTTTTTCATCTCAACGCTCAAATGACCCGAGGATTAAAAATAAATCGTAAAAAACCAAGAATAACGTTACGTTTACTCCGATCTGAAATTTGTCAGATCGCACTTTATTTTTATTATTGTCGACTCGGTCACAACAGGCGACTACAAATATTTAACAGCCATCAAACCGTTTACTATCTAAATTTATTAACCCTCGATTCCTAAGCAATCAAAACAAAACCACGAGAGCACTTTTTAAATAAACAAAATTAAAACTAGCCAAATTTTGTGCCGGCACCGCTACAACTAACCCACTGTGCGTTACTAAAACGTCGTATGTATTTTGAAATTTGTATAAACGTACGCTGTTTGACAGTGCAGTGGTTCGCAACCCTGTGGTTTGGAACGCGCGTGTTTTAACAAAAATAAACTCAAGTGTACCATGAATAAGTTAGCGCCGGCACCCCCGGTTTTGTCTGCTCCCAGCGGGGAATTAAAGAGTAATGGTGATGTTTAGTGACTTAGCGGGGACTTGTTTCTTTGTTAATGTAATTTTTAAAGTTAATTCGCTGAGGGAGGGATCGGCGGGCGAGTTTGACGAGTGAAACAAGTGGCTAGGCTAGTTTCGGGCAATTTGGAACCCTGTCCCACCATAAAACTGCGTTACAGTGACGCTTTGTTTGACAATTCTTAAGATCCCTTATGGTTATGGTTTGGTATATCAGTTCAGATCAGACAGTCATCTTACAACTTTTTACTTAACTACTCGAAAAATACTCGGCTTTCGTAACCAAAAATAATGTTTTAGAAACTTCAGCCGTACTCGAGTGGTAACGAACTTTTCTCTCACATTAAAACTCCACCAATCCCCACATTAGTCCTAATCATTGACACATTGACGAAGCAATCGGCACCCCCGGGGCCGTGGGGGTTCCGTAGGGGTTCCGAAGGGTTAACGCATTACTGGACATAATCTTGATTGATCAGTTTCGTACAAATAACGTTGGTTTGCGTGACGACCCCTGAGGGGTTGATTGCACTTTTCATTTTGGCAAGAACGCATGCGTGAGTTCTTTGTTTTTTTTGTTAGAGTCTAGGACTTACTTGTTTTACTAAAGCAACCATGACCCATTTATTTTGAGGCAATAAAGTCTATGATTGCCCTTTTTGTCCAACTGCTGAAGGAGGAGGATAATGTTTTTGACCTGTATGTATGTATGTATGTATGTGCGTTTCTTTGTTCTCTTGTAAAGACTGAACAGATGACCAGATTTCGACAAGCGAGCCGTGTCATTAGATAGCCGTGTCATTGACGAAATAAAAAATATATCCATAACTAAAATATTGACGACATTATGCAAACAGCAGTTGAGATTTTAAAGCTTGGTTTTTGTTATTTGATAAGTATCGACACAAATACTTATTTTAAAAGCTCTAGGGTTGTACTATGGGTACAAGACAACACCCAACCTGATTATATAGAGAAATACATAAATATAATCCAAAACAAATAACCAAATACTCGCTTAGCTTTGTAGACAGTTTCACTACCAAACCAACTAGACAAACAGTTTTTTTTTTTTAACCATAAGTAAATATGTGGCTGGCCATAAGTAGGCTGTCGAGAGCATACCCAATTACAATTACACCGTAATGATGCTTGTGATACCTGGTCGATGTCGGCTGGCAAGTTTGTTGTGCCGAGGGTGTTTAATTTCTACGGCGATAGGTGTCTCCAGAAACGCCTACCCTATATACTCAACAGCCTGCCCTCTGACATCAGGCAGCAAGCCATTATAGCAAAGATTGGTAGAAACTGTATAGTTACCTTATTAAAAACATAATGGTAAGTTAGGATACTTTACCTATATTGTGTTTAGTTTAGATTCATAATAGATTTAATAAGAGAGTAGAGACTGATCGATCCTACAGTCAAACTGTGCAAACGGTTTTGTGGGACATATGTTCCTATATATGTTGTAATTTCATATTTTTAATAAATAAATAAGTAAAAAAAAATATTCCAAAAACCCCGCAATATTCCACAATATCAATTACATTTCTGCATCGCCGTTCCCCCTGAGCATAAAGCATTAAAAACGCGATGCTTCGTCTATATTTAAAAATCCCCGGCAGCCTATCATTTGAGAACCTAGGGGGCAGCTCTGAGCTAATTGCTACAAAATTACAGGGCAAGTAAACGATACTTGATCGTATAAGTAAAAGGGAAAAGGTTGACGGCGCCTGTCATTGGTGGGGAATTTGAATCGTGCTATAATTTGAAACATTGTATTATAGTTAAATTATATACCTATACGTTTGAATAATAAATAGGTAATTGTTTTCATGAGTCATGACAGGGTTTTTGATATGGTCGTATCTAAATGCGGTGTTAATAAACATCTACGCCGCGCTAGCCTAGTTGGTAGTGAGCCTGCCTACGAAGCTAGCGGTCCTGGGTTCAAATCCCGGTAAGGGCAGATATTTGTGTGATGAGCACGAGTATTTGTTTCGAGTCTTGGATTTTTTCTACGTATTTAAGTATATATTTCTCCATATAAGTATTTATATCGTTGTCTAGTACCCATAGTACAAGCCTAGAGCTTAGTTTGGGACCAGGTCAATTGGTGTGACATTGTCCCTGATATTTATTTTATCTTCATAGACTTAAGAAGCGTATTTTTTTTTATGGCTATTAAGACACGAGCATTCAGGCCAGCTGATGTTAAGTGGGATCTCAAAGCCATAGCCATTTGAATTCTCAGGACTACAATCTCAAGACTGCAATCCTAAGACTTCAATGCGTTGCCAACTGTAGACCAAGTTATTACACCGATTGTCTTATCACACCGGAACACAACAATGCGAACACACGTTAATGGATAAGATGGTGGTAGCGAAATTGCACCATTAAGTAAACGTCGAATCATAGAACCGTCTCGAGATGGGCAATCTCACCCAGTAGTCTTAAGATTAAATTTAAGATTAAAACTATCTTTAGTCCTCGCAAACCACTGACTATCAGTCGACCTGTATACTAATTTTTCTTTTCCATGTTTTTAGAGTTCCGTACAAAAAATGAAAAAAACGGAACCCTTATATCACTCGCGTCTGTCTGTCCGTCTGTCACAGCCAATTTGCTCCGAAACTACTGGACCGATTGAGTTGAAATTTGGTACACATATGTAAATCGATGACTTAAACACAGATGTGCAAATTTTTTTTTTATATACAAATTTTTTCGGGGTACAAATTAGGAAATTAAAAAAAAAGTTTTGCAAACCTTACTATGTCATATCAAATGAAAGGGCTCGTTATGAGGATCTCAAATATATTTTTATTATTATTGTAAAAGAAATAGTTTTGATTTTATTCATGAAAGAAGACGAAAATTGACCCTCCCCCCTGACCTCCGAAACTACTGAGCCAAAAATTAAAAAAAAAATACAAATTATAGTTCATTGCTTGTAGATTACAGGAAAACCTGTAAGAATTCTACCAAAAAAAAAAAACGTATCCACGCGAGTTCAACTCGCACTTGGCTGGTTTTTTTTAGTCAGTCGCCAAATACACCGGAATATAGCACAGATATAAATACACATAGATAACGCAAATGCATCTACTTCGCGTGTCATCGCTACTGACGTTCCGCGCGCCTGTAGTTCTGCCCTCCTAAGCAAAAATGCAATAACTAAATACAATAGCCAAAGCAGATTCAACTCTCTTCTGTTTGTAACTAGGTTGCAATTTCTACAGATGTTTTGTCTGAGATATCGCCATTATGCTTAGAAGGGCAGTGTTGCAGCCGGTCGGCGTGAAAATTAAGAAAATGTTGCGTGATAATAAACTGCAATAACCCTAAAAAGCGACGACTTTGAATCGATTTTGACGTACCAGTTGGTAGAAAAACGTGACACGGTTGATTTTCATACAGATTGAAGTGTTTACGTGATCTATGTGTATTTATTCTGTGGAACATAATAAGATATTTAAAAATAATGACTCTATTGTTAAACGCGTAATTTTCATATATTTTAAGCACCATATACGCTCTTATACATATCTATATTGATGACTCTTTTAGCCCAGTTGGTAGTGACCCTGCCTACGAAGCTAGCGGTTCGGGTTTCGATTACTGGGGCCTGTTTTATAAAGCTATTAATTACAATTTACAGGTTACAAGTTTCCATTTAACACAACCTCGACCAATGACGACCAGCCTTTTGAGCAGTGTCGCCATTTTAGTCCTGTAAAATTGTAACTTGTAGCTTTATAAAACGCGCCCCAGCCATTTGAGCAGTGTTGCCAGTTTAGACCTGTACAATTGCAACTTGTAGGTTTATAAAACATGCCCCAGCCATTTGAGCGGTGTTGCCAGTTTAGACCTGTAAAATTGTAACTTGTAGCTTTATAAAACGTGCCCCTAGCATGGGAAAATATTTGTATGATCTGTTTCATGAGTCTTGGATGTTTTTTTATGTAATAAGTATGTATTTCTCAATATATACGTATGTTTATCGTTGCCTTGTACAGTCAAGGAATTTAATTTGTGACCCACCTTAGGTCCAAAGTCAATCTGACATTCTACAACAATAAGGTTGAGTTTCCTAAAAGTTACAAATGACTTGGCATCTCTAATGACATTGATAACTTCAAGCATATTTTTCTTGAAATGCGTCATAAATTAACCCCATACCCATATAGTACAAGATTTGGGCTTAGTTTTGGCTAAGCTTTATTTGTATATTTATACTAGTTTCTGCCCGTGACTCCGTCCACTTATAATGCGATTATTGTTATTCCCTCGGGAACTTGAATTTTACAGGATAAAATGTTGCCTATGTTATCCAAGATATAAGCTATCCCCATTTCAAATTTTATCCAAATCCGTCCAGCCGGCGTGAAGAAGTAACAACCATAAACTTTCGCTTTTATAATATTAGTAGTATTTAATAGCTATACTCTATACCCATATGTAAAAGCCTAGCTGTCGCATTACGTTAATCATTATTTTTAGCCTAATTTATTTTAGGTGGTTTGACGCTATCATTATGACAGGGTTCCATAGTGGCTTAACAATTAAAGTCCTTGGCTGCACACTCATCCAATTTGATTCATAGGCCACTACGGAACTATATCAAAGTGACGTTTTAATTTAATTCTTAAGAAGTCTATTACGATTTGAATCATTACGTCACTATGACATAGTTCCATAGTGGCCCAGGATTCAAAGTAATTGACTGTACTTTAAAGTTTCGATATATTTTTTAAATACAATCAGAAAATTCTAATAAATACCAAATGTTTAAAACCCTTAAATAAAAATAATTGTAACATACACAGCTTAAAGCATCCTAAAGTTTTTTTTTTACAAAATATTGAATTCCAAAGGCAGATGTCCGTTAATCCTTTGTAGCAACTTAAATAACAAAACCAAGCTAAAGTGGTCCCTGTTACTTTACACTAAAGACGACAACAAAGCCCCAGTTAAAATGGTCATATGAATTCATAACATTTTTTTCTTTTTTTTTTCGTTGGCTGTTTGCGCGCGTTCTCATGCCGGATTAAACTGAATAAAAGTTAGTTCTACATTAAGAATTCATGGTTCATTTTTTTTTAAACGTATTAATAACGTGAGGCTTTTGAATTAAAACGGAAATACGAACCGCCATTTTGAATATTTTTGTAATATAAACATGGCTTTTAAATGTGCGTATCGAATTATACCTAATTTTAAAAGCACAAAAAAACATGTTTTTAATAATAAAATATAATGGATACGAATGCAAAGTTAATACAATAAAGGCAACAAATTGGATATTCGCTACTCTTCGTAACGAAATAGAACACTAAATTCTGGGGTCCTAGTAAAAAAGGGTACAAGTCGACTTAACTCGTAATAAAAAAGGGTATATACTAGGGAATGCAAATAACCGGTTATAACCGGTTTAACCGGTTAATAACCGGTTAAATTGTGTTCCTAGTATATACATGAACGGAGTATACTAGACTTAATCCCTTCTTCACTTGATCTCCAGACTTGTACCCTTTTTCACTAGGACCCTGTAATTAATACTATTGGTAAAACCATATCGCTTTTGACATGTTATCGTATTGTTAACTCGGCCACAATTTCTGTCAAGTAATTAAAAGCAATCATGATGATACTTCAAAAGCATTTTTTTTTCGACTAGAACAGAGACCGTTCTATAGTTCAAAGTACGGTCAAATTTAATAGTTGATCGACTATTTCTATAGTTATATATCGCTGCAAGTCAATGATTAATTTGGTCAAAGTTTCTTTCTCTTTATTTAACGTATATTATTATGGCAGGGTTCCTTTGTGGCTCGACAATAGTTGTTAACTATACTACGTTCACGTCTTTTCATTTCTAAAACAGCTACAGGGTGATTACTAAAGTTCAGAAGAAAAATACAATTAAAATCGTAGGTACTGAGTTTTTTTGTAATTTACCATGTTTTCAAAGGAAAGAAGCCAAGGTTATACTGTAGTATAGGTAACATTTTATGTCATATTTCCTCACACACCTATTATATAGCAGTCGTAAAATATATAGCGGTTATCAATAAATAGCGGGCTAACTATTTATGACTATAATTTCTTGATTGTTATTTAATTCGTTTGCACAAAAGAACACTTTAGTATAAAAACGCGTATATTTTTTATTACAGAATGAATATCTTTGTGTGGTAGGTTTATATATGCCGTAAAAGAAACAATGAAAAACCTTCACGCATTAAACTACTCTAGATTACCTATAAAATAAAAGTAAGTAAAGTTTTTCAATTACGCCTAAACGGCTGAACTGATTCAAATAAAATTTGGCACACTTTTTATCTTGGAAAATTTGATATAATTTCCAAAACACGATAAACGACTTTGACGCGGACGGATTCGGGGGCAGAAGCTACTATAAATTATAGGTGTCAAATCTTTAGAATTTGTCACAAATGTCACAACGTTATGATTATGTCAACTAATAGAGGTTAAGTGACAATTTAACCAGCGGGTGACTTACCTCCTGGACCGTGGTTTTATTTGAGTTTTTAAACGCTGGTTTACTAAGTTATTTTACCTACAATAGCTTTTTAAGTATATTATAAATATCATGATTTCGCTGAAAAGTTGTGAGAGAGTTTCTTGCTTAGTATTTTCGGAGGACATTTTAATTCGACACATGTTTTATGTAATTCATTACACTGAATATTATTTCACTGAAAACTATTTTCAGGTAATCTTGAGCATTGGTTACGAGGTAAGGTTAGGTTAGGTTTGTAACTTTAAGTAATATCGTGAACGATTGGTAGCATTTTTTTTTTGCAATTTCTTCTCTTCACTTTCTAAGCAAAGAAAAATTATAACGAAGTAGGCTAGATAGAAATATAAAAATAACATTAACAAAATCTTAACAAGGCCAAGAAAACTACAAAAAAAAAAGTTATAATCTCACTAATAAAAAAAGATCTAGCCTGATCTAGGTAGGTACCTACCTATTTTATAGACATAAGGTACAAAATGATTCGCAAATTTCGTACGCTCTGAAAAAATACACTCGGAAAAATAGCCCCAATATCAACAGTAGGCACCAAAATACCTACATACATCCATCTGTAGGTAAAAGCGCCCTCTAATCCACGTCAGCTGGTCCTGACTGGCCCACCCTCCAGCCCACCCCAATCCAGCCCGAAAAAAACGCAGTATAAGAGTATAAAATGTATGGGCGCATACTGCCTATTTGCTTTGGACTGCAGTGTCTAACCAAGACCTATCAACACATACAAAACACTCGACGACATAGCTCAGACTTAAATGGCCAAAACATAACAAACACCAGTGTTATTTGACCTGTTGAAGCTCGGTATCGTTCCCCGCGTTGTTCTAATTTCCTTCAGACTGAGAGGGGAAGTACGGATCTGGTTTTACTGGGGGATCTGACCTGTCAAATACATAATGAGTATTTTTTTTATTCTTCGCTGCCAGTACGTTTAGGTACGATCGATGGCAAGCAGGTCCGCGTTTGTTTCAGCGCCCGATTTCCAAATGTTAATACTATATGGACACGAATTGTAGCCCTTGGCATGTTTACGGTTTATCGTTTAGTGCCACGGTGTCTGGTTTTAATTTAAAATGGACTCAATATGGAGTTGTCGGAACGGTAAGTTTTATAGAGGGTGGGTTTTTAATGAGATTATGGTTTTGGCATATTGATGTTGTCAGTTAATTTATTTGTGTGAGTGTTACTATTACTATGACGACTGGCTAGGGTTGTCTATAATAAAGATAAAAATCGTAGAAATTAGAAACTTTATAACTGTTTTAGTAAGTATCTAAAACACGATTATTTCGTGTATTTTGTCAACTTTACTCTAGTTCTTTAACGATACCGAACTGTTTATAACTATAATAACCTTTGACTTAACTTAAAATTTAATAAAATATCGAATGTAATAAAGTAACAAAGTATAACTTAACTTTTGTTAGTTTTTGTTAGTTCATTATAAACTTAAAGACTTGTGTTGTATTTCGTTTAGCCTGGAGTTCTGATATCCATGTGAAAAACTTCGTCTCTTAGCGCGATTTTCGGCGACAAATATGGCTTACTTAATCGCAAGTGTATTCTATTTATAAACAATACCTTGAGACAGCCCTACTGCCTTCGAAATTCAATCATAACCGTTTACCATTTAAAAATGGAAGGTGCGGAGCAGGACAGGCTATGCAGCCTTACGTGGGTGCGAGGAGGACAGCGGGCGACGGGACGTGTCGCGAGGTATGCGGCGCGGACCTCGTAATTACTGTGAGGATCTACAGGGTGATGTTAGTATTAAAAACAAAAGATGGAAGAAAATGCTTTAGCGATAAATGTGAAGATGAGGTAGCCTAGTCGTTTGCGAGCTCTTTAAACAAAGGTGAAGAACTCGGCTCGCACCTCTGAGTTTTGAAAAACCAACCATTAACCATGTGTATTTCAATGGAGAAAACCGTGTTAAAAAAAGTTCTCCGCTCTGGACCTACGTACCTATGTAACTATAGAAACTAAAGCCTTTTTATGATGTTAAAGAGTGTCCCTGTGGAACGGTCAAGTCTGATTATGTATGTAATAAGTCCGTTTCAATAAATATGCATTGTCACTGTGGGACAGAAAGTACACAGAAGTATAAAATCTATAAGGTTAACACGTGTTAAGGACTACTCTTTATTTGTAAACAGAGCCCAGCACTACTTTAGTTATGGATTTAATCCTCAAGCACCCTGTATTTCCTCAGCGCGCACCTAGTGTATTTATGTCATTATTAACCGGTGCGAATTAATACTCATTTAGCGTCCACTTTTGTCGCGTTTTCCGTCGCAAAAACAGCCATACCGGCCGCCGCTTCTTGCTGCCAACGCCAAAAACGGCCCACTAATCGTTCTGTATTGTCCTCTCTCAATAAATAAAAATACTTTCGAGTATTCCCAATCGCACGCAACTGCGTTTTATTATCGTAGGATAAAATTTGGAAGTCAAAACGCACAAGAAAACCCCTGCGTCAACTAACCGTGAAAAAACTCCCGATGTATCAACCCTTGAACGCGGCGAAAACTGGCTGACCAATCACGTCGAGGGGCTGTCGCATTGGCTTATTCAAATGTCGAACCCTCGAATTTAAATTTCAAACGCCGCAAATCGTTCCAATTTTGAAAATTCGTTCTTTCTGCGTTTCGAGCGAAGGCCAGTTGTACTATGCTAACTGAGGTTTAATTCAACCTAGGTACGCGAGTGATGAAAGAGCGTAATGATTAGTTCATCGGCATATTAAAGCCGTTTTAAGTGGACAAAAACGCGACGCGAGTCGGTCGGCGTGTCAGCTCTAATTGAGTGGCGCACGCTATCGCATGGTGTAACCGGGCTTGTCTCCGACTGCGAATTCCCGTTCCCGTACTATTCGATATTGTTTTCTTTTGTGACCTGGATTTTGTAATGTATCTATTCCACTAGTGAAAAACGCTGAGTGCGTTTGTTCATAAGCCAGTTCGCTTCAATAAGAACTCACTACATATTTTACGAACCATTTCAAAATAACGCACTTTAGATATTAACTATAGTTTTATCTGTTTTTTAACAATACTGGCCGTTATATTTCTTCAACGAATATTTACTACGTTTCCGCGTGACGTAACCTTGTACCGGCGTTTCAGTAATTCTATTATCATCGTATTAAAACTTGCGTAATCTGTCCCGCTCCCGCATTGAACAATTAGCTGCTATCTCTTTCCGTAATTAACGAAAATGGCATTTGCGTTAATTGTAATAGTGTATTTGAACTAGAATGAGTAAACACACAATATAAGACTTTAAAGTATGTACGTTAGCAAGAGGTAACGATGCGTTAAATGCAAACGAATAGACAGAACGGTTCGTTAATAAAATGAACGTCTTTATACCGACTTTCATTTTGCGTTTCCTTAAACAAGTGGACCTTGAAGTTGCTTATGTGTGTTTTTGGTGCGATATGAGATATAGAAAATGTGTCACTTTGGCAATAGCCCGAGAGGTTTCCACACCGTCATAAACTTTGTCCGGTCACGCCTAGCATTGTACCGAAAAGTAACTTCTCAAATTGTGAAAATTTCTTGTGAGAAATTCTCGGAAATTTCTAAGAATATTCTTAAATTTTGTATGGAAAGAGAACATTCTCAATGCTCTCAAATATTTCCGATAATATTCTCAGTAATTTCTTGAGACGATTTCTTTACTTCTGAGAATGTTCTGCAACTTGTACATTGCTAGTCACGCCTGGATTTTAGGCCTTTGATTAGGACTGCAGTCAAACCTTTAACAAAGTAGATTTTATAACAAATTTTCCAAAAATGAATGAAAACAAAAGGGCTCTATCTATACCATAATTTTGACGTTTCAGTAACTCTTACTGTCAAGTCAATAAGACCTACTATCACCTCAACAACATTATTATGTATAGAGTGGGCCAATTTTTTTTGCAAATTAGCTAGAGTAAACGCTAGTAAAAATGCAAATATTTCTGCCCCCTATATAACGATATAGAAGCAAGTTGGGCTGCGACAAAGTGGAATAGAGACCCACATTCAATGTTATGTCATGGCAACTCTTAACTGTCATATCACTTTACCTTACCAAATGTTTATCGCGTGTCATAAACCAAATGGATGGGTGAAATATTGGTATTATAGTCTGGTTTCCCACAAACTAAGCTCAGACACTAACGCAACAATGTCAAAGTGAAACCAAGAGGCCGAAATAAAGAATTCTCAACAAAAACCGCGATGGGACGATAAAACGAAATCGCCGATGCGTTATCGAGCAAAAAGCTGTGCGAGCGGGACAAAAAACGTATCGTATCGCCGTTCCGCTCTAGCGCGCGGCTAATGCGCCGGCGCAGCTGCGCTCCGCCATTTTTTTTTTCAAATTGGATCAGAGTGACAAAGGAGGTTAAATTGCGCGACTAAATCCTATGACAATTGATTGTGTTATTGTCGGGGACAGATGTAAACAGCACGTAAAGAGCATCGGTGTCATTCGTGTCGGCGGTTTTTAAGATGGCTTACATACCCTACGCCCCACATATAGGTCAGAAAACAAACAAAACTTTCATTGGAATACATTTGAGTTACAAACAGAATGACAGTAAATAAGTTTATAATTTTACTAGCTTCTGCCCGCGACTTCGTCCCCGTGGACGCTAACGTGATGATATATAGCCAAAAGACTTCCTCGATAAATGGGCTATCTAACAATGAAAGAATTTTTCAAATCGGTCCAGTAGTTCCTGAGATTAGCGCGTTCAAGCAAACAAACAAACAAACTCTTCAGCTTCATAATATTAGTATAGATTTTCTATCATCAGTCTTTTGTCAATTTTCCGTTGCATTATGTTAACATGTAGGATAAAATACTATTCTTTATATAAAAATGAAGTAACCCAATATAAAATAAATATGTGTCGTATTGAATGATACCAAAAAAAAATCACATTTTTCAATTACTATAACTTCATGGCCTAAGTTCAACAATTTATAAGCGATAATTTATTCCACTCGTTTTTTAGGGTTCCGTACAAAAAATGGAAAAACGGAAACCTTATCACTTGTGCGTCTGTCTGTCCGTCTGTCCGTCACAGCCAATTTGCTCCGAAACTACTTGACCGATTGAGTTTAAATTTGGTACACATATGTAAATTGATGACCCAAACGCAGATGTGCAAAGTAATTTTTTTTTTTTAAATAAGGGTCATTTTCGGGGTACAAATTAGGAAATCAAATTAAAGTTTTGCAAACCTTACTGTGTCATATCCAGAGGTCGGAATAGGTAGTGCTTATTAACCTAAACTTGACTCAAGTTCATTCATGCGTGAGTGAGATGGGGATACGTTATTGAATGAAGATGCAACAAGTTTAGGTTAATAAGCATTACCTATTCCGACCTCTGGCTCATATCATATATCAAATGAAAGGGCTCGTTATGCGGATCTCAAATATATTTTTGTTATTATTGTATAATAAAAATGTAGTATTGATTTTATTCACGAGAGAAGACGAAAATTGACCATTCCCCCACTGACCTCCGAAACTACTAAGCATATTTAAAAAAAAAATCATTCCTTGTAGATTACAGGAAAACCTATAAAAATTCTATCAAAAAAAAAACGTATGTACGGAACCCTTTCCACGCAAGTTCAACTCGAACTTGACCGGTTTTTTGTTACTTAACTTTATGTTTTATTTAGGCTTATTGTGCTAGTACAAAAATTAAAGACATACACAACATAACAGTAAAGATAAACAATATTACTGCCTTGTAATTTCTACATATTTAAATGAAAAAAGGGATTGATATTTTCTCCACTTTGATATATATTAGTATAATGTATGTATGTGTTTGTCTAACAATGCGATCGCGTGGATGGCGTAAATCGCGTCGCCTGCGCATAGATCACGCTGCGCGCGCGCTGGTCCGTGACTCAGTTTTTTAAACGGCGGCGCTTCTCACTTGTAATTAAAATGGCACCGTAACTGCCAAGTTCTTAAGCAAATGATACTTAAATACTACTTACTTATTCTTATTCTTAAATGATACTTATGGTCTTTATTCTCTATTTTATCTCTTAGGATAGATCTAGGTTCTAAATAGAAAGGAATATTTATGAAGACTGTTTCTTATTTTTGCCAAAGAAAGTAATTCAAAGGCATATGTCATGTCAAGTCTCTCAATGTGCTTAAATTCACTTGAAAAAAATACTAAATTTAAGCAAACAATGAAAATCAGAATTAATTGAGAAGTGTCTTAAAGAACTCGGCGCACGCACTCCGGTGCACGTGTATTAATGCACGCGGTTAACGCACTGAGTCGAGATTGATACGTTATTACAGCTCGAGTATGCATCGATTCAGTCTTGCATTCCGGGTGCTCGGACTTGGCCCAATTGCACCGATCACTCCATTTCTAAATGCAGTTTACGTATTGATCAACGGTTTCAAATTAATTTGCTGTTCGAAATTCAAATTAGAACGTGTAAGTTAGTAATATCATCTTTGTACAGTCAGAGGTATCAATAATTATGTATGCGTAGACCTTATTTTTAGTGGCATAGGGCCGTGTAACAGTAGGGGACAGATCGGGCGATTTGAATACATTTCGACCGTGTAGGATACCTTACAGCTGTTTGAATGTTTGCGATGTTTTTCCGTCACTTTGAGACCATGGGCACCCGCTAGGACTCAAACTCAGTACCTTAACCTTTTGAACGCCATACGTCGAATACAAAATGTGCCACCCACACGCCAAACATGTTTGCTATGCTATGCAAATTACACCTTATTGCTACCAAACAAAGTCTCTTTTAATCTTGAACTCTTGTCGGCTGTAGCCGACGTGGCGTCAGTGGCACGACTTTTAGTTGACGGCCAGAGCCGACTGTGGCGTTGAAAAGGTTAAGATTACAAGTCAACACCCCAAGCTCTAGGTCACTGACGCTCTTTGTAAGTTGTTTTTAAAAATGCATAAAATGTAATGATCAACATATATATATGGTTAAATTAAAGTGTTTTTATTGTTGTTTGTTCAATTTTTGTACAGAACTTTGTGTACAAAAGACTATTTTTTTTAAAGGTATTTTACTTAAATAACTTCACGTTTAACTAGTTAGAATTAATTGTGCATCTCTTTTTATGCAAGAAACTTATAGTCAAGTTTATTAATAGGGTAATTTAACTTCCCGCGCTGTCTATAAAAAAGTACAGCTAGCCATGTGACATGACATCACAATTAAACTCAACATATAATCCTTATTTCGAACATGAGCCAATTATCAGCCATTACTGTAATTAAAAATGCAAATACTTAATTACGGAATCGATATCTATATATCGTGGAGTTCAAACTCCATTAATATCGTATGTGAACTGAGCTAAAAACTAACACGCAATGGGAATAATGTCTTTGAAAAAGCGTTACCATAGACAATCCCTGCTCTAGCTGTTAATGTTGCCAGGTCACGAGCAGTGCTACCTGAATTAAAAATGGTTTGTGATGAAAATTTTATGTTTTTTAGGAATTCTATGAATTAATTAACACGCGGTGTAAGTTTACTATGTTTTAAAAATGATTTTTTTTCGTTTATTAACTAACAACTGATTTTTAAATATTAAATAAAAGACAGCTTCTTTGAGAGAGTCCCCTCGAATTGAGGTTAGTTTATGTACTTAACCGATAAAAGTGTATACACTTTTTAATCACTTTTGTTTTTGTGGTTTTATTATATTCCTGTGGTATTTGATCGTTATTTCAATACATTAATCATCGCATTAAACGTTGCACGTGAACAGATGGATCTAATTAAGCCACATATTACAGTTTCCCTTACGACAGACAAAAACTATGTGAATCGCGCGTACCCCGTTCAATTATCATTGTTGCAATTATTTTTTAATCACTTGTCATTACGGGGTTCTATTAAATACCGTCTCGTTACCAATTACGTGCGTGCCGACCGCAGTAATTCATTTATCGTTACATAAATTAATCAATACAATTAAGGGTACATTTTGCGGTGGACGGGAAGAAGTTGAAAAAAGGGCACCGAAATTCCGAACTTGGCTCGTCACTTAGTCTTTTGAATTTTTTAAATGTCTTGTTTTTGATATTTAGCATCTGCACCTTTGAAGTTGGATGACTCTTACTTTTATTAAATAAGAATAAATGCTTAATATGGTCGTGTGTCACTGGTAATCACACATAATACCTACATTTAATGTTGTTCTAGATCTTAATTACTATTTCACTTGTTTTAAAATGACGTAAATTTTAGAAAATGGGACATACGATGGCAACAAAAACTGCGAGTCAAGTCAACGCACCGGCGGCCTAGCCGCACGCGCAGGGACAAGCGCTATATCAATCATCCCACAACCACTTCAATAAATTTACAACATATTAAGCACCAAAATAAACACTTTGCTTTATGATTTATTCCGATGAGTTACGACGTCACGTCACTACCGAATTTTATCTCAAAACGACCGATTACTTTTATTGAAGTAATTAAAACGATTAGCACACGTTAGTAAACATGATAAATGGTTTATTAACAATGTTATCACGACGATTTGAGTCATCATACTACTGATTTAGTTATTTACGTCGCGTTTCCTACCACAATAAATAACAACCGTTCCATGACTCTACTATCTCGGGTCAGTTACAATATAACAACTATAAATACAATTTACTTCTAGTAATTACCGCACAATGAAGTCTTTGACTGATAACGAATCAATAACATACATATGAAAGCATAATTTCTATCATTACCCCACTACAAAGTCACTTCCGCCAGATATTAACCTTTTTTTTCGGTGAAGACGTCAAGTCCCACCGCAACGTGTCATCGCCTATTGTGTTTTTAAAAAACCAACAGATATATTTTGTGGTATTAAGAAATTGACAAATTACACGACCCTTGATTGTCGGTTGTATACAGATTACCCGTTTTACTAAAACGCTTGTAAAATTACTCTATTTATGCGGAGTTTGATTCATTCAATTCAAATAATAAGTGTTAGGTTTCGGTCCGTCATTGTTGCAACCGTAGTAAAATATTGAGTATGTTTTCAAGCAAATAATAACGGTATAAATTGCAACTTTCTTTTTGCGATCTTTTTCGCCAACAAGCTGTTGAGCGACAGTTTTTGGTAAGAAAAAAAAAAAAAAAACATGAGGCATTTCGATTGGCTACGCACGAGTTATGATAATTAAAATAAAAACGAGACGGATCGATTATAAACCACTGATACGAAAGTTAATTTACTTGACGATAAAATTTGCGTACAAACAGGCATAGAGTCAATCGATGCGATTATAGGAACAGCGAGACGTGAACAATCGATACTGCAACGCCTCCGACGGCAATCCAATCCGAGCAGATTTACCGTTACTAATTACGCTTTAGAATTATTAAAGCATTACTGTAAGAAATTGCTGTACTGATTTACGAGCCGCCATTTTGCGCGACATTTTAATATGCGAATGTTTTCGCGCGCTTTTTCGTTTTTTTTCAATCCGGCAGGTGCGTTCACAAAGTTATTCCGGCCAGTGTTCTCGCGAGTAATTTCGGACACTGAATGGGTTTTGTGTATGGAATGGAAATTGGGGAAGCATTTTTTATTACGGATTTCGAACGCGGCTGGGTTTTTTTTCCGGGAAAAAATGAAATCGAATTATTGGTAGACGCGATACGCGGCGCGTGGAATTTTTACCGCGATGCACCTCAAAAAATAACTTTTCAAACTGATAGATTTTAGTTTCAGTTTCGTTCAAAAACAAAAACGCGAACAATATCTTTGCCATCGAGCAAGTATTCCACGTATATGAACTTGATACAGCGATATATTTTATTCACTGGATCCGGTCTTCTATTTACAGACTCGAGTTTAATTTCAAGATCTTTTAGAGAGATAGTATCGCCTTATTTTACAGTAAAATTACGCCGACATTTTTTATTTCTGTACTATCCGTATGTTGTATCCGTGGTTGTCCCATCTAAAGTGTCTTTACCTCCTACGGCTTTACTGCTGCTGAATGCATTTATTGCATGCCTAAAAATGCAATCTGACGTATTCTGAAATATTAAACCTACCAAGTTCTGGTCAATCCAGGTTTTGAAACCTTTTGGTGGACTCGAACATGATAAAGTCCACTCACGGTCCTTTTTGCATAATTATAAATGCCTTATTATGTATCTGTGGGTTCTGAACTGACCTGTTTGCTGAAGACGGCGATGTCCTCGTTGAAGGATTCTGAGGAGCAGACGTCGCCGCCGGCCACGCCGGGGTCTCGCGGCGTGCAAGTCGCCAGCTCGCACTTCTCGAAGATCAGCGCCAGCAGAGGGAACAGGGGATGCCTGCAAGAATATGGGATTGGTCACTTTAGGGGGATTAATGATGTAAAAGTACCAGGGTATTAGGATTTCGAAGAGTCAAATGCGTTTATAGAGTGCTTCTCAAAAATCAGCGCCAGCAGGGGGAACAGGGGGTGCCTACAAGAAAATGGGATTGGTCACTTTAGGAAATTCAATGATATAACTACCAGGGTATTAGTATTTCGAAGAGTCAAATGCGTTTATCGAGTGCTTCTCAAAGATCAGCGCTAGCAGGGGGAACAGGGGGTACCCGCAAGAACATGGGATTAGTCAGTCACTTGAGGAGGGATCAATGATGTAACTACCAGGATATTAGGATTTCAATAGTACATTACTTAACAAGGGCTGTAAAAGAAAGAAAGCCCGAAATCGCAGGTATTTGAGACCCGAGCCGTAGGCGAGGGTTGTAAATATGCGATAGAGGGCTTTCTTTTTTACTGCCCGTGATGAGTACACAATTTTACGTCTTCACCTGGCCACAATGCGAGTTTTACCGTGCGCGCAGCGTGCGATAAAACTCACATTATGGCCAGGTGTTACGTAAAGACTGTTATACGTTTATTGAGCGTTTCTCAAAAATCAGCGCCAGAAGAGAGGGAACAGAGGGTGCCTGCAAGAATAAGGGATTGGTCACTTTATAAAAATTAATGATGTAACTACCAGGGTATTAGGATTTCGAAGAGTCTAATCGGTTTATCGAGTGTTTTTCAAAGTTCAGAACCAGCAGAGGGAACAGGGGGTGCCTGCAAGAACATGGGGTTGGTCACTTGAGAGGGATTAATGATGTACCTAACTACCAGGGTATTAGGATTTCGAAGAGTCTAAAATGCGATTGGCGAGTGTTTCTCGAAGGTCAGTGGCCAGCAAAGGATGGGACTGGTTACTGGTGACTCAATGATGTAAATACCAGGGTATTAGAATCTCTATGGAGTCTATCAAATTTATCGAGGCTTTTTCAGAGACTGTATATTTTTTTCTAAAATATGTAAATGACGGATAATATCTTGACTTTTAACAGTGGGCCCATCGATGGACTATCCAGTTTTTTTATTCTGAAGAAAGATATGAGAAAACAAGCATTGTTATAACTTAAAAACGAAGATTATTGTGAGTGTTCAGAAAATAGTCAAAAAAGTTTCAAGAACATTGAAAATAAGTAAACAACCTCATATAGTTTTGGTATTATTGGACTTAAGTGAGTTTGTTGAATGTAATTTTTTGCAGATGACAGTGATTTCTCAGAAAGGTATTAATGATTCATGTGTAACGTCAAAAATTCTGAAACAACATGTTCAAACACATATTTTAATTTTTGATTGACACTTGACAACGTTAATTGTGATGTTAACATCAAACATTTTTATTAAAAAAATTCAATTAACATAAGTCATAAATGTTGGAACTAATTTGAATCTTAGTTTGGAAGCACATGTTGGTAGAACAACAGGCTTCATTCCACTTACTTTTAACACAGCTCGCTTCAATATCGTAATCATATCGTTGATGTTCTGGTACATCTTTTTCACTTCTCATGACAGTGAGCGCTATTGTTATATCAACAAGATATAGACACAATATGGGTTACAATACGAGTTAAAATGTGACGTTCCGCGGGTAAAGGTACCTTATGGCGGGTTTTAGTTTCGGAGATACGAAGTGTTTTATAAAATGGTACGAAAATAACATGGTCTTTTTTGCTTATTCTCGAAGTATAGAAGGCTTAAAGTTTGATTATATATATTTTTTAATGTTTGATTTATGTTATTCGGCTAAAAATATAGCCAAAAAGTTATTTTAAAATGTCCTTTTTTTTCAGAATGTATTTTGAAGAATATTTTAAAAAAAAACTCCTCCGTAACTGCACAACTTAGGGAGTTGGTTGTTTTTGTTATTGATTGCTTATGAATTGTAGATTACAGGGATATTCATAACTCCATACCGACCATAAGGTACCTTTACCCGCGGAACGTCACAAATAATGTCTCAGCTGATCTGAGACTGTATCAAAAGCTGTCAAACTTGCATAGACATTTGCATTCTCAAGACTGTCTTTAGACTGCAATCCTAAGACCGCAAATGCGTTCTCAACTCTGACTAAGATGGAATGCTATGCTAGTTATTACTGTCTGGACCTAAGACTAGGCACTAAGGCCGTATTAATTGATCTTGGATGAGATGTCAATCTCAAGACTCGTTTCTATCTCTTGACGTATCTTGAGACAGGTAACTCAACCAAGATAAGTTCATTACGGCCCTTACCCGTATACCCAACGGACTATCAAATTGAATTGCTATTGAAGGATATAAATAAAATGTGAATATTCAAGTGAATGATAACCCTTTCAGAGCAAATCTTATAAATTTAAACAATAGGATAATTGAGTGAGCGGAGATGAGATGCAGATTGTAAGGACGTGACAGAGATATCATCTGTCTCGCGTGGGGCTCCACTTGTAGCGATATATTTTGTTTATTGTAGAGGTATAGACGGAAACATTGAAGACTTTATAAAAAGTAGATATAAAATGAGTACTTGTTTTTATTACGTCGCTCGGACTACACAGATTATATATTTTTATGATTGACTCATACACATGTCCATGCCAATTCTAAATTCAAATGACACTTGACGACTATATAAAACTGCACTGAATATCAAGTCAGTTTCCATCGTGCATTTATGAAGATATATTTCATATTTACATAATTCTTGCGTGCACAATAAAAAACGGTTACGCGTCTCTGCCCAACACACAAAAACACCGCAAAGCAAATAAAATACTGGCCACAAACACTAAAAGAAAGCCATTAAAATAAAAAAAATACTGACCTTTACAATATAGACTTTACGTTTACAAGCGGAAGGAATTAAAAATATTCGTTGTTTATGGCCAGCTAGATATACGAACAACCTGGGAGCACCGAGCCGTAGAGTTACGAATACGTAATTCCATAAAGACACTGTTTTATTATTTTATATTAGTTATAAAATATCTGTAATTCGTCTAGATTTTGAGCAAACTTTTAAATATATGCGCATCATATGAACAAAGAGTATGAATTGTAAAAGGGACGCTTCACTGTCCTATTTTCCGCTCTATATTTTTTCTTAACTAATTATCATCGAGAATCGGACAGAGAAGAAACTAAAGTATTTCAGAGTGTGTTGTACTTTTTTAAGGCAGACAACTGCCTTAAAAAAGTATAAACTGTCTCTGACAAACTAGGAACATTTCTAGCAATATCAATTATAAACCATTTGTTTTTATTTAATACACTCAACTCAGATGTTGCCAGCTTGAAGATATATTATTATGGTCCTTTAAGGAACTCCATCCAGTATTTTTAACGTTCATGACGTCAGTATTTGAATAATCAGTAAGTCAACTACTATTTTAATCAACAAACAAGTCAATAATACTATTTACTTGAGAAATAAACCATTGACTTTTGAAGTCAGAGCAACTAAACTAAGGGCCGTATTGATATTTAATACCAGATCATGATTGAGATGCTAATCTCAATATCCATGATAATGACAGTTTTCTATGACTTGAAATATCCTTTGACATGTCTTGAGATCAGCATATTAATATCGTCTCAAGATCCGAGGTGAGCTCCGCTAGCACTCGCCTCCACCTCTTCTGAACGTTTGACAAGTTTTGGTCTGATAAAACTAAACTCCTTGGCAAGTGGCAGGGTCACGCCTTCCAGCACCAGATATAATCTAATCGCTTATCCAAAACGACAATGTTTACTGTCATAATGCCCATTGAAAAAAAAGAGTTTTGCCAAGTATGCTTGACTTAGTGACATTTTAAAAACCAATTGTGTTATAGTTGGTTGTAGGTAAATACAAACAGATTAGAGAGAGGACTGATGACTTGTGGTGGTGGGCAGAGGATAGAATAAATACACACCGCAATTGCAAAACCTGCCCTTGTGGCGATTACGGTGACACAAAAAATAAACAACCAGCAATTGATCAGCATTCCCAGTCCATCAAACAGCTGGATGCGATCACAGGAGCAGTCACGGTGGAAATTTTGGAGAAAGACTATGGTCTAGTAGTGGACATGGTGCTGCTGACATGAAGAGGATGGATGCACACTGTCCAATATGTAGTTGGTTTGGCGTTCACTTGGGGAGGCTTATGTCCAGCGACCAGTGTACAGAAATCAACTGATTGACTGACTAAAAATCAATTCAAATTCGATAATCATAATACAAAATCAAAGCTCATGCAAATATAAAAATTGATAGTGATACCGTAATGCGATGTGAAACCTGGACTACTGAATTAACAGACAGCGCGTAACCATCATGCTAAGATCATAATTATATGATTTATAATGAGGATAGAACAATTATCTATGCTTATAAAACTATTCCGTTACCAACTAACAGAACAAGCAAACATATTTAATTAAAACAGAAACCAAACAAAAAAACTAATCAACGAATGCAGTAACATACCAAGTAACGGGTATTCAAATTTTTTACACGTTTATTTTAGCATAGATATTCCAAATCAAATATCCACAAACTCAAACAAAACATCAAAAAATAATCAAATCAATTTCCTTGTTTATCAGCCCATAAATTAAAGCGTTCTATTCTATGCGCGTGCGCCTATTAACGTCACTGATAGCGCCGGACTGACATACGATAGCCATCGACATAACATGTCTTAATTGTAACGAGACAGTAGGGTCAGTAGTTAGAAGTTTGGCGAGACTGGTCTGATGCTTAGCTAGGCACCAAAACGAGATAGTAAGGACTTTCAAAAGTGGCAAGGTATACTTAGCCCCATTAAATTATCATTTATTTCAAAACCAATAGAATTATCAAATGATATATTGCTAGTAATAAATAATGTGATTTGAATAGAAACTGCTTTTAAACAGCTTTCAAAAAACGTTTCAAAATCATATGCAACTGGTAGAATATGTTTTTTGCCACCCAGTCTATATGTTGCCAAAAATGAGTTTGAATAATAAGAGGACCCTGTTCTTGTATGGCAAGGAGAACGCACACGAGCTCTCAGGCCACCATGGTAAGTGAGATCTGAGACACATAAACATTTCAATTCTCAAGACTACAATCTTGAGACTCCAAACGCGTTGCCAATCCTGAGGATTAAGATTGAATACTCCTATGGTAGTAATTGCACCTGTAGTCTTATCCCCAAACAAGACCACAAAAATGAAAATATTGCGAACGTTGCGGGATGATATGATATGAATGAAATCGGTAACATGACTCAAATTTTATTTATAATCTGACGCTCAACGCGGCAGCTGCCACGTGAACTTGAAGTTCAACCTGACACTACGTCTTCTCTTTCCTGCTCATATGTAATTTCTAGTGTTCTAATATATACTAGAATTACGTTTTACCATTAGGTCAATACAAATCACAGGCTCAAAGCAAAAACTTCTGCTTGAAGAAAAAATAGCTTCTACTCAAGTCATGTAGGTATAGGCTTGTATTCGACAAAGGCGTAGACAATACAGAAAAGTTGACTAAAATAAAAAATCAGACTCAAAGATTTACAGCTCTGTATTTGCTTTGGTCTCTCTAACATAATTCTGAGTAATCAGTGTATAGTGATACTGAGTAAGAAATACCTTGATTAAGATATGACGCCGTCACTGATAACCTTACCCAGTTTACGGCCCGTTTGATTAGGATCCATAATTAAATCAATACCAAGTAATCAATGACTTCAAGGAGTGCACGTGTACCAAAACAGACAACGTGTTTGATAAGATGGTTGGAAAACTAGAAGAATTTTAAGCACGAGGTTCCTTAGAAGGAAAAAGGAACAGAGGTAGACCAAGAAGAACAAATCTAGACCAGTTAAAAGAAAAAGTAGGCGGTGTACCGTATCAAAGTGTTAAAGAGGAAAGGAAATTGCTTCACCGACAAGAGCATAACATAAATGATATTGATAACGAATTTACGATCTTAATGGAGTAAACAGGCATCTAATGTAATTAATAAAATTAGTCCGAGCCCGATATAAAACTGATGAACCTAAAGAAATGACAGACATAACAAATCTATGTGAATGATAAGTACATGCTAATGATTATTTGCCTAGTTAAGCAAGCTAGTTTCTTCCACTCAATAAAGAAAGTAGGATACCATAGTAGGCAAAGGAAAGTTTATTGAAAGCAGCTACACAACACTGAACACCTAAGAGATTTTCGGGAAAGTGCAAACACATCAAATTTATTCTTCTAAATAGATATAGACGGTATACCAGCTCACTAACACTAACAACTTCTCTTGACCCCTGGATCCTCAATCCTCTATATCAAGTATGATGCTCGTGAGGAGTCAAGATAGGCTGGTCTAGTAGCTGGAAGATGAACTCGTCTTTATCACGACTTTACGTTACCACAACTGCAAGCACATCGAAAACTGTTACCGCAGCTTCAATAGCGCCTATTTTAAAAACCAAATTACCATAGTTCCAAGAGTAATAGAAAGAGCACACGTTACCACCGGACTCACCCGTATATGGCGTCTTTGTCTCGCTTGTGGACGAGCGGCTCGCCCGGCAGCGCGTGCGCGGGCGCCGCGGGCGGGGGGTAGTGCACCGCGGGGAGGTGGGGGTGCGTCAGCCTGTGCTCGTGGTACATCGCGCCCCCCTCCATGTAGCCACCGCCGTGGAGGCCTTCGTCGTACTGAAATAATACACCAAGTCAGGATGTCTTCTTCTACAAGAAGATTGCGATAAATTTTAGCTCTCCAAACTGATTTTTAGACTGATCTGATCTTTCTTGAGATCTCTGTCTTAAGATACTACCAAAATGTGTGTGTGGTTGCCGGGTTAGAATAGTGCCACTCCATGTCTTCCCGCGGATGTCGTAAGAGGCGAATAAGGGAATACAGCCTGTAGAACTGTTAGGCGATGGGCTTGCAACCTGTCACTACTACACTGGTAAACATAATGGCCTAATTGTGCAAAATGTGGTTACAGAATTATAATCAAGTTTTCAGAGTCGTTGGTAAATCTTGTAGCTTTGCCTACCCCACTCTGGGAATCAAGGCGTGTATTTATGTATGTATATCAGTCTATTAAATCAGCCCTTAAGATTGGTCTATAAAATTGCAAATGTCTATGGGTCTCAGATTACCATCAGCTGGCCCGTGTGCTCGTTTGCCTTCTCCATGCCATATGTAAAACTTTACTTTGGAGATGATCGTGATAATGACGACTCTGTGAGATGTTTTTTTTATGGTATGTTAATCGAGCGCACTGGTTAAGAAAATAAGTAAGCTCTGAGGCCTTGGGATTGGTAATAGCATGCCACGGTGATTTATGCTGAAATTGGTTGGAATCATGAGCCTGGGGGGAAACCCAAGGGATCTTGAGGAGTGTCTGTATATGTTCTCTCCGAGATGCACAAGAGAAGGAGGAACTTGCCAGTCTTGTATTGGTGTGTCTATGTATAGGCAGTATTGTCGCCAAAGGAAGTTGCTTTCACATACATACCCCTCCCATCCCCCATTCCCTTCACGTCGGTCTCCCAATGGGGTAGGCAGAGACTAAGGAACGCCAGGTTCATCGGTCTGAACATACTACTTTCGCTTCCTCTACATTCATCAATCTCTTCTTCTTCGTCTTTCTTTCACATCTGACCAACATTTCCCTTAATAGTTCTAGACATTATGTTTATTAACATTCTGTTTTGTTAGTATGTTTAGATTAGTGTTTTGTATCACTATTGATTATACTAGAAGAGGGTCAGGTGTTAAGTCTTAAATTCATTTATTTAAGGCTCTGAAGATGTCTGCTAAGGCATCAAAAACAACAACAAAGATTAAATAATTGCATGTAATTCTAATTTTAATTAATGGCTTTAATTTAGCCAATGTCGAGTTATTTATCGACACTCCCATGCCATGTCATGGACATATTAGAGAAATATGTCCATGGATATCACACGCGAGGACAATTGTTCAGTAAAATGGTATTCTCTCTTGTGGAGTAATCAGAAGCACATGGGGTTAGCTCCACGTGCTTCTGTCAAGTCAAATATATCTTTAAAATATAATGTTGCTGTCGATTTTTATCATCAAGCACTTGAAATTACAGGGGAGAGGTAGAAAATAAATTGTATGAGTATTTCACATAGCATTTTCTATGACTCGTGTCTCGCAAATAACGATTTAAACGATACAAGCGTTCTATTCTACAAATATCGACCTGCAATCCTGCAGATCATCTGGAGAACTGGTTTTTTTTTAAATACTACTTGTCATTAAGTGGCATTAACTTCTACGTTTGAATCATGTGTTGTCATCTTTCACCCGTCATTTTAAAGTAAAGAATCGAACAGGGGTTTTGATGGTTTTTTTCTTGCTCTATGTAGGTATTGTGTGTGACATTATGAAATGGCAGTTAATTAGTTAATTATTCATTCTAAATCTTTTATTATTACTTAGATATTAAAATAATTTTGTTAAAGTTAATTTTGAAATATTCATCGAAAATCTATGAACAAGGTCTATTTCGCGGAGAAACAAGTCATCGCGTCTAAAGACTCAGAATAAACCCCTTCCATTCACCTCTCATTCTATTTAAGTGCCTAAAAAGGGACAAAACAAATCCTTTTACACCTCGCACTCACAATTAAAAAGTTTTAAGTTGAAAAAAGAACGAGGCGCTCTGAATATTCATTAAAATAGTCAAGTCATCGGCCGATGGCTATCTGCCATCAATTAAACTCGCGTAAGCTTTTAAAATGTATTTCCCTTGAGATTACCGAGCTTAAAGAATATTTGACAGCCCTCTTAGTTCCCTTTTGTCTTTAAAACAATTATTTAAAATGAATCAAGACAATCTCAGTGTAAATAGATAACGTAACAACATTTCTTTTGCATTAAAAAACAAACATGCCCATTTTTTAAATACAATGGCTTGTTACAGGCGTTTTAAATTTCCACAAAATTGAGATATGTATCTACTTATAATGTTCCAAACCGCACCTTACATGTGAATATTATATGAATAGACCCAACGATTTTGAAGAGCGGGCCCGCTATCAAATACAGTGACTGTGCAATTCGGACCGATCGATGCGGCCGTCATTACCGCGCCTAAAACGTTAGTAGACATTTTTGTTGTGGTAGGCATGACAAACACGCTCCAACAAATTTGGACGTTGGAAAACGCCTTAAGATTTTTAAATTCAAAACATCTGGTTTTTAGGAAAAATAGCAGAGTTTGCGAAATAAGGCTATTTCATAGATGTGCTGTGTCATCGCTGTGACCCCATATGTTGTTGAATTCGTTAAATATTCAAGTGATATAGTACTACCACTACTATATTTATGATTTTGTCGTACGGCGATTACAAAGAAAATATTTTTTTAATGTATTGTGCAAATGTCAAGGTTTTTCAGCCATATACGATGTATCTACATATCTATCACTATTATTTATCATAAAAATATGATGAGTAATTGAAAAAAGATAAAAGTTGATTTTTGTTTTTTTTTTTAGAACTGAATCATAGACAATATATGCGCATTTTATTTTCCTGCGCATTGGAAACCGTCTCAAACTTTTTAAAAAGCGTGGGCGGCTTTAATGGCATCCTGCTAGCGTCATGTTTTATATGATTTCTGTTGCAAGCCAGTGTTCAGTCGATAAAGTATTTAAGTACTAGGTCTCGTTACCGGCTGCCTACTTAGCTGCGGTACAGGTAAACAATACATAAATGTACCGTCCACAGATAAGGACACTGTTTCGCATGGTCAAGTTTGGATTCAACATTTCTATAGGTGGATCTGGTAACTATTGAATGTTATTCAGTTTGTATTAGGTAACAGATAAAAAAAATTGTTATGAACAATTGAGACGTAACTATCCGATGTTTAGCATAAATATCTGTTTATCATAAATCTATAGGACTTTGCTATGAATTTTGTTTTTAAGATATATTCGCTGTTCTTGCTCTTAAGAAATAAGAGCGTCATTCTCTAGAAAAGTAACATTTCTGTGACAGACTGTGATACATTTGAATATTTTCTGCCTCTTCATTAGTTTTGTGACATTTCTCCGCAGACTATTTCAATATAAAATTTTACGAACTTAGTACCCGAAATTTTTATGATATTTTTTAAACCAAAGTAATAAAAAATGCTTGTTTTGCTATCGGTGCTGCGCAGGCGCAGGTTTATGGTGCATTCACGGCGTCACTTTATTAGTATATTGCCGATGTTAAGAGCATTGTAATTGTTTTTGAGGAACACTATCGCTCGCATAAACTTTAAGTATTCCAGGATTTCTCGATAAATACTGCACTTTTTAAACCCTTGTCGTCATATTTGTTGTTTATAACGCCTTTATATGACATTTATAGAGCAATTACCATAAATCTGGATAAGGAAATGGGTTATAGAGCTTTAATGTCAAATAGATCGGTAGTAAAATAAAATGCTTGATTTTAAGATATTTATTTACTCATGTGAATGAATGAAACAAAAACCTATTGAAACTTAACTCGAACCACATAACACTAATTAAACTCATACAACGTTTAAACTGCATTCATCAAAAATTTAATCTAAAATTACACAGCGCGATACAACCAGTACAACCAACCATTGAAAAGGGGAATTAAATCATTACTTTAAAACAAGTAATAATAGGCCATTATGAATCGGTATTACCCATTTACTTAAAACCTTTATGCAGCTATTATGCGACTATAACTAAGGGACAGTAAGTAGTAATCTAGACCCTACCGTTTGCTCCCTAGGTTATGGTATATTAAGCAAATTATGGACTAGGAAGGCAGAGCCTGCATTACATTGATTTAATGGAGCTATTAAAATCGCTTCTATTGCACCTGTAGTCATATAGCGCAGATGGTTCGCATTGAAATGGTTTTGTGAAGTTGTTTAATGGAGGTTTTAATTATTAATAGTTATGTTTTGGTATTTAATTGAGATCCGTCATTCATTAACTTTTTAATTAGCTGTATAATTATTGAATACATGTGTTATTTATGCATCAAAACGAATAGTTATTTAAATACTGTCTATTTTTAGACATGTTTAATACATTATTATGTTTCTGTTATTCTCGTGTAACTTATACGTTTGTACATAACACTGCATTTCAAAGTATGATAGCATAAAGAGGACAAACTATGAGGCGTATATGGCAGAGCACAAAATAGTATAACGTTACAGGTTGGCCATCATTACAAGCTTATTAAGGACGATTTAATAACAAATCATATGCAATAATTCAAAACCGTACAAATCCCGCATAGATAATAAAATAATGCTAGTAATTACGTAGTTAGCCTAGACTGGTACAGTCGGCTCGATTAAGACTTCAGTTACACTGCAGTAAAAATAATTGCACATAAATTACGTGCAACCTATCCACTTCACACGATTTAAATATCGTTAGACATTTATTTACGTAGATACCCTGATGTTTCTTTTTCGTTAATAGATAGCATTTTAGAGCTTAGAGAGTATTTTTTTATGTACACATTTTTTATACAAAGCTATCTCTTTATAAGTGCATACTGATACGATTAAAAAAGTCTTTGAATATTGGGTACAAAATAGATATCAACAAGACAATATTCAACTCCTTATTCCTTAAACGTTATTTTTTTTGTTCCTAGGAAGTTTGAAGCTATTTGAATTTTAAGCAGAGTTTATACAACAATTCTTTATACTAACTTCTGCGTGGTTTATTTCATCTGTTGCTAGTTTCAATGAATTATATAGATAATTTAAATTATTATTAATTCTTAAAATACACACTAACTAATTATATTTTGCATGTATATTTTTCTCTTTTAAGTTAGTCTAAGTCTTTATACGCCTGAGATACAGGGACATCCTGGATTAATAAAGACCTAATATTCAAAATTGCCTGTAAATCGGCAGACAACGTTGCGCAAGCGGCTAGTCTAAACCTAGACTATTATATAGTAGGATATTCCACCGTCTGTATCCGTTAGGTAACTCTAATCAAATAAGGATAATAATATCCGCCGACAATGCCTCGGCCTTCAGCCCCATAATCATGGCTAAATTACCTTACAGGTGTAATGACTAACGAGCTATATGACCGTTGTATCACTCTTATAGAACCTTCGTGCGCTTTGGAAATATCGAAGGAGTTTGTTAAATGAATTTTAATTTAATAAATAATAAATAAATACATACCTCAGCTCGCACTATGGTACTAGACAACAAACATATTTAAATAGAGAATCATCATCATCATCATCTTCGTGCCCTTTTCACAATCATCTGGGGTCGGCGCAGCATGTTTTTTCCTTCAACCCATCCCTGTTAGCCGTCATCTCAGCGTCCACTCTCTTCTTTCTCATATCACTCTTCACACAATCCATCCATCTCTTTTTAGGTCTTCCTCTTGCTTTATAACCAGTGATCGGAAATAGGTGAGCTAATTTGCCTAAACTTGATGCATGGTCATTCAATAATGTATTCCCATCTCTCTCACGCATGAATGAATATGCGTCAAGTTTAGGCAAATTAGCTCTACCTATTCCGATCACTGTTTATAACCCTCCACATTCACGCCCTCCCTCTTCTTGTAACATGACTTTCATCCCTCCTCATGACGGCCATACCATGACAACCTATTACCTTCCATTTTTTCTATCACTACTACTGTCAAACTTCCTCTTACATACTCGTTTCATAACCTATCCATTCTTGTTACACGACACATCCATCTCAAAATTCGCACTTCAGCTCCTTGCACTCTTTTTTTCCTTCTCCTTTGCAGCCCAGCCCTCTAATCCATGCAAGACCACAAATCTTACCACGCTCTTATAAATTAATCAAAGGCTACTACTACACTTAAATACATACTAAAATATATATAAATACCTAAGACTTAGGAATAATTTACGCTAGCTTCGTAGGCAGGGTCAGACTAACTAGGTTAAATGTGTCGTGTGTTATGGTTTTAGATTGCGATATACCTCTAAGCTGTTACCATTTATCTGCATTTGGAATATAAAGTCAAAACAAATTATTGTCCTAATAAAATACCTTTTTGGCAAAGAGAAGGCGCACAGGTAAGTCGGATCCGGGACCCATAGACATTTGAGTTTCCAAGACAATCTCAAGACTGTAATCCTAAGACTCTGCGTTGCTACGCTTACGTCATATCCCCACACCCAATGCGAACACGGCTGCTTAGCGGTAGGTTAAAGGGTAAGATGGTGGAAGCGATCCGGATGGACAAGGTCTTACCACCACTTAATATACCTACCACTACTTACCACTAGTATTCGCATCAACCTTTGATTATATTATCAGTTAGCTAAATATTTAAGATTTTAATGTTTATAAACGAATACGTTTGCCCGTGGCATGTGTACCTGCGCTATCAGATGTCTTGATAGCTTATCATTAAATGTCATAATTATTACTAATCCCGTATTGACGTAGAGTTTACTACTGAATTTTAATTTATTTTTCACTTTTACGCTATCGCGACTTGTTATTTATCGGTTTGAGCAACTGACATGTTTTGATCTTTAATAATACTTTGAAGAGTAATGAGTTGATAGATATAGGTGGCGGAGCTGAATATGACGCTTTTATACAGCTACGTCAAAGATTTACTAGATGACAGGGGATATATATAACATACTTGTGACATGAACGCATCTAAACATTTTTGTAACTTTCAATCTAACCTTTTCGTTTCATCATCAATTATTATATTAATATTTTACCAAATTAACGTGCCCTGCTCTATTTCTGTAGCTTTAATCAGAAAAACAAAAATGGCATCTACAATTAAACGTCAATTGGAACAAAATGGCGGCCGTTTCGGACACGCACGCGGCACGCTGAGAATTAAATTAGCATCTTGTTTCTATAAACAATGTTAGTTGTATAGTAGCAGGTTTGGAAGCTATAATACGTCAATAGAGTTATCGCTATATTTTTATTACATGTGCTTGGCATTGACTTGACATGTTCTATGCCTGAAGTGTGCTAAATTTTGCACTGACATTACCGATATGTTATGTTACAACAATTCTATTTTATAATATTACTACACATGTCCAAAGTGATACTTTAATTGTTATCATAGTGATAAGCTTGAGGTTATGACACATTTACAATTAAGCTCAATTGTTGCCAGTAACCTAAAAACCCCGTCGTCCTAAAGTGCCTTTTCACATTTCAATATCCGAACACGTTTAATTTGAATTCGGAACACTGGCTGATTAAAATAATTCTGACGCAAGCGTCTAGTTGTGTTCGAATTTCGAACGCAATGCTGAAAGTGTTCAATGTTTTGGAGACGCCGCGATCAATCAAAGCGGGCTTGTTCCAACGACACTTGGCTGACGTCACCCGTAGGCGGCTGTCACACTGGCCGGCTACATGTGGCAAGTGCAAGCACAAACAGTTGTGCGACCGCTTAAATCACTTTATTCTAATTTTGAATCATAACGCCCAGAAAAAAGAACGCCGTACGTGCACGGGGTCCCAATCGGCGCGTACAAATATTTTCCCATAAATTATTTAGGTCAGTGCCAGTGCGCATTCCGTCACGTTTGAAGGGATGGGGGTAATTAAAATTCTGTAATGATAGCATTGACACCTCCACCCGTAATAGAACCGGTATACGTCTATTTAAAATGTGAGTATACTACTTTTTACTTGCAAAAGCCACTATTTGGAGTTGCGAGGTGTCGAAGCCTGTTATAAAAGTACTTGAGAACAAAAAATATAAAGGGACGTTTCTACGCGATAACTCATAAATAGAAATATATCTATGGGGCGCTAAGCTATCGTGGCCACAAAATATGTAATGACTACCTTTTGACGTCTTGAAAGCCGGTTCCAAAATTAAATGATACGTTTTAAAAATGGAATCGCTCCGTCCCGCCTTTTTTCCTCCGAGATAACCTTTAGTCCATTTGTGTTGCCATAACGAAAAAATAAGCATCGTACGTTTTAATTTTTTTAAATGGCATTCCTGTGGTTTTTTCTCTGAGAATCTCTACCAAGTAATAAGTTGGGGCCGGTTTTTGCGCGATATGGTTTTACGCGTTCGTTTCAGCTTTAAGATTTTAATGCGTTTACGAGAGTGATCTGCGTTTTGTTACGCATTTAGAACCTCGCATATGTCATCGTCAGCGTTGATGAGTGCACTAATTAAACGTCAAATGTTAATCGCAGTTATTTAAATTCTGTTTCTAATCTGTGGGTTTTTTACGTTGCGGTTTGAAGATAAGCGTAGGTCGGTTGGTTCTGCGAAGTAAAAAATTAACTCTTTTGCGGCTAGGCATGAGTAAGCTCGCGGTATCGTGAAAACGAAACCTTTGTGGCATTCTTAGATGATTAAATCGAGATTTGCAAATTAAACGACTAAGGAGAACTATTCTGTATATTTCCTGTAACACCTCCGCGGGCGCTATTAAAATCCTTATAAGTGGCAGAAATGTGACGACAAAATACTTGTAACTTGCATCCGCCATGTTGGACTCTGGATGGCATCACATGCCCACTATAGGAAATTCTCTCGAGGGCTGCGGTCTTCGGGTGTATTGGTAAACCCAACACAACACCAATCATTTTGACGCACACACTTAACTGTGCTTGTAAGGTGTGTCACTAAACTATGCTTACACACTCGTATGCCAAGGCAAGCTAACTTCAGCCATACCTTGTGTCAAAGAACGAGGAAATAATTTTGGTTCGCACGAATTCAGACTTTAGTTGTCATAACGGCTTATAAACATGACCCTCTTCGCTGCAGTTGAGCAAAAAAGCATGTGGAATAGGTTCTCAAACGCAGGCGAGTGCGCGCGACGCGGGGTGGGCCTGATGAGCCACCCTTAGCCCGCCGTCCCGCTCCCGCCCGCGGCCCGCGCATCGCGCCGTCTCCTTCACTGTCATCTGGCCGACTCATACGTCTAGGGGGCCACTAGAAGCGATTCGTAACAGTGAATAATGTATTTGAACTGGCAATACCTAAAGCGTAGGTATTTATACCATTTATCCTATTTATATTACAATGATTGCGACAATAAACCCGAATGCTGCGAATAGCGAATTATTCAAGTGTGTTTTATGTATTTGTTAAATTGATAGTGGTAAATCAGGCATCGTTAGCGACGCGGGTTTTACAGCGCGGCCGTAAACATAGAAAAACCTCTATTATATTACTACTACGCTACAACATGGACGCGCGCTGCTCATAAATACCGTCCATTCATGATCCGACCAAGAATGTCCATCGTTTGTTTCAGGACCATAAATACCAATAAAGCGGCCTCGTTACGGCCCTGTTCAAAAATCGGGCACACGACTCCTTAACGACACCTATTAGGGATCTTGTGTCTGGTCGATTTAATTGAAAAATTGTATCCAGAGCGTTGCAAGAGTTGTATCCGAGTCGCGGCGGATGCGGGCGCAGACGACCATTATCCCATTTGCCCATCCGCGTGGGGACCGACCCGACCACTCCCGACCACTCCCGACGCGTCCCGACGCAACTCTCGACGCCTGCCTTAATTACTGGCAACTCTTCACCGTTCTATATTTGAAACCGTATCTCGTAGGGCCCGTTCTAAATTCGAATTCCGAAGGTTACCCGCCAGCTGCAATAGTCGCATGGGGCTTAAAACATTTCGATATTCAATAATGTTGGCCTGTGTTTTTCTTGGTGGGTTTTAAAAATAGAACGCGTGAGCTATGTTCGAACGGATTCGGGAGATTCGCCGGCAGATTTATTGTAGTACCGGCGCGATAACACGCTCTAAAGGCCGCGGATGAAAGTTTTAGCTTCCATTCCAATTTTAATTTGAACTATTTGAAAACAAACGCGCGTAGACCTACGTCGGAGCATAACATAGCGTAGGAGGTCTCAAAATTGATTTTAAGAGACCATTAACCTTGTAGCCTTAGATTAGGTTTACAAATTGAAAGTGCTCGAGTTATCGTGAATTCTGCGTATTTATGGAATTTATCTTGTTGAATGTAAACAGTGGATGGGGTCAATAGCTGGCCCGCGACCGCTCGATAGTGTATCGTCTGAGGGACAGTTCCACTCTCAGATTTCACTTAGGTAAATATAACATCGTTAAGATAACGATTTCCTTTCGACGCGACGATCTCCTTTTGCTCTTATTAAAGTATCAAAATAAGTGCTTAAAGGACTTTTATGTCTCTAATAAAGTTGGTTCTTTCTTTGATTTTTATTTGTTATTTTTTTAACATACGTACATTAATTAGACGTTAAAAGGACACTTTAATAGCAAACTAAAGTAATTATCTTTATAATTTATAGCTGTATGCGAACAATAATGTTGCGTCTCTACATTCATTGACAATTCGAAAGTTCCACTTTCAAAATTTTTGAATTCCTCTATCACAGTGTTGCCAGAGTAAAAGTGTTTTTTAAAAAAAAGGTCACATCATAAATAACGTTGACATAAAGCCGCCCACGCGCGTCTTATTACCGCCTGTCCGCTTGTCCGTTCGTTACCAGCATTGTGCCCGTGAATGCGAGATTAGCCACACTGGCTCGTGATTGACTATTTAACTTCGAATTCTGAGTGACGCGTTCCCGAACGGACCGCTACGATTCGGAATTTAAACTTTTTTCTTTTCCCATTCAAACCCGTTTCTGCGAGGCGTAGATTAATGTAGGAACTAATGAATCACTATATTTAAATATCAACAGCATTAATAAGGAAGATTCTGTTTGAATAATATGCTGTCTCGCAATCGAATATTAGGTACAGAAGTAACCTGTTTGATTTCTCGTAACAATTTGTTTTTATTTTATCGGAAAGCTCGCGAGTGTGGAGCGGCGGGTGCCGGCGGGACTCGTTCTTGGCAATAATTTGGTCATCGCCCTGGCCTCATGTAGTGACCGAGTGAACCGCTCGAAATAAAACCGAATCGACACGTAATTCAAACGCCGCGCCGAACCAGCGCTAATCTAACAGATAAGCCGCACTAATTACCCGTAACGGCTCACTATTCATCTTGCAGCGGCCATAACTCTGAAGTGTCACCGAAAAAGCGCGCTAAACAGGCCAGCGACGGCGCGTTCCAATTTCAAACCTCGTTATCCCAAAAAAGAACCAAAAACAGTCGAGTATTTTTTTTTATTTTACGTTCGGTAAACAGTAAACACTGGCCAGTCAGGAATGGCCAGTGCGCTCGGTGTTGTTACAATACAGGGGCTCGATACTGGCGAGTCATCTCGCGTCGATTAATATTGTTTAATGTATGTACAACTCTAAATCCTGGCGGCGTATTAGAGGAGTTAGAGGGGACATGTCGATGGTCGATAAAGAACAGACACTGTGTCGACGTGTCTAAACAACCGCTTAGCGCATTCGGCGCCGGTGACACGCCTGGTGTGTGAAAATTACAAACAAATGTTAGTCACGGGAGTGAATGTGTTTAAAGGCTGTAAAAGCTAACCTATATTGTAAATCAAACTTGCAATGTTTGTTTTTGTTTTCAATACGCTCTGCTGTCTTTTTAGTTTTTTTTAATGATTCATATGATATCATATCACTCATGCCGTCGTAAGTTCAGCAATAAAATAAATAAAATAAGGGCTAACAAAATACGGTTTATACCTCGGTGGTTGAAGTTACTAGCCAGATCTAACCCATCCCAATTATTTACTAGCAGGTATTTAACGCTACTAGGAATAATATTTCAACGTCCAGGTGACAAGAATCACCGACATCACTCTGTATTTAATTCAAGAATTATTTATTACACGTGAAAATCTTTGCCAGCTGAAAATTAGCCATGATTTATGAACGTCACTATACTGGCAACACCGCAACTAGGTGTTTTATTAAAATTCTGAGGCGTTTTTAAAAAGGATGTCGGACATTTTGGTACACAATAAACGGTCAAATTAGCGTGCGCGCGAATTAGCGCTGAATCCAAAGTGCGCAATTAAGGCGCGTCTACAAAGAGCCAATTCGAAAATGAACAGCGATATTCAAATTGAAAAAGGAACGCGCTGCGAATAAAACAATGAGAGTTCGGTACCTGCCCTCGGGTACGTTCGGCTGCGGTCGGAATGCCGACGCATCTAGAGCTCGAACTCGAGAAACCAAATTCAAATTTGAAAATGGAATGGAACAGCAAAATTTAAATAACAAATTAGTGGGTGCGTTTATAAAGCGCGCCATAGACTGATTTGTATTGATTTCGATGTTGGCATTATGCTAAAAGCGAGGTTTTTTTGTAAAACAAGGTGTCTTCAGAATCACAAGTCTGTAATGGATGCTTTACGATTATAAGTGGCTTATTTTGTAGCTGAATGGAATAGATGTTTAATGTTTAATTCACATTAAGTACCGATTTCATGAAATTTAAATAATTAAAAAGCTCTGTCATTGGCCGTTGATAATTTTTTCAGAAATGTTAGTTATTTTGAGATAAGTAATATATAGTAGGTGCAGATAATGCAAATAATGCAATTGTAAAATTAAAGCGGTATTGTTATTGTTACAAGAACCAACACATGTATAGCAACTCTACATATTTTAGACAAACCTATTTTTTACTCAGTTTCACAACACATAATGAAACCAACGTCTAATGGTAGGAAATATACAAATATTATTCAGGAAACGGTTTAATAATTAAATATTTCCTTTATATTGAATAAAGTTTGAGTCGCAAAGCCTTTCAAAGCTCCCGACGGCTGAAAATTAAGTCTCTCTTATAAAGCTTTAATAATCTATTTCACGTTTTACAAGCCTTTCAGTCAATAGGTATTCTCGTAATGGCTTTAAAGCACATTTCGATTGGATTCTAACGCTGTTGAAAAAGTTGGACATCTACCTATAACGTAATCATTATTTTAAATACAGAAAAAAACACTTTACGAGCGGAAAAGGTTTTTTTAGTGAACATCAAAACCGGTGATATTTTTGTCTTAAAATAATGGCCACTTGTAATCGCCATATCGCATTAAAAACGTAAATGAGCTAGTCCCACCAGTTATATCTAAACCGATATATCATTCCGTACACATAAACATATATATCACTATTATATAACGCAGTTAATTTATCTACTCGCGGCGGCCGAGGCAATGACCGTTTTAAGTGACATTTATCTGTTACTAAAATGGACTTCCATATTTGAAATCAGAAAACAAATTTGAATCGAGAAAGGCGCGTTCTTTTTTCTATTCGTGATCCGTTCTTATCCTGGCCGTGTAATGAATGGGAGAACTATTTTTTAAACGATAATTCAAGGCGTTAGAAGTTTTCCTGTTAGATTAAAGCATGTAGATAGACGTAACGTGCAAGTTCGCTATCTTAGCGCCTAGTTAGCGCTGCGACATAACTTCCTTAACAGGCCGTAACTTAACACCTAGCTTTCGCAACATTATTGCCAACCTTAAAAACTCAAAAACAGCACTAATGCCATCGTCTTATCATTAACGCGACAGTACTAATGGCGAAGCATTTTCCGATGCTTAAAACATAAAATCGAGTTGTTTTTATCGTGAAATGTGAACAGAATTGCCTATACAATACTGGTATTATCTTTACTGTTCGAAGTAAGTGCCAATAATAAGTTTAATGTGTAAGAACGGTCCCAATGCCCGCAGATCGGCGCCATCTTAGAAAAATAAAATGTGAACTTCAAACGGAACCTGTGACTTTGGTAATTTAGTTGATGGCATAAAAATGTTTTTGTTTAATGTATAAAATTGTCGCATGTGCATTTGGTTCTTTTAACGACGTTTTAAGTAGATTTTGGTAACTGTTGCCAAGTATTTATTGCGTGTGCAAACTAACGCGAAGTTTTTATGGGCGGGCGTTAAAAGAAACGTTTTGGCTCAATTGTTTGAGATTTTTAATACTAACTGATGTTTCAAAGGAAATTGTTTTATAGTATCTATAGAAAACCATTATATAGGTAGTAACCTACCTACTTTCTGTCAATGTCATTTAACGAATCAATAATGCTCTAAGTCTATCACTAGAAAACAGTTAGGTACCTATGAATTATAATCCTAGAGTAAGAAAATGATTCCATTTTTAATTTATTTGCTTTATCGCTTTTCCGAATTAATCAATAAAATTCCCCAACATAAAAAGCACCTATAACTGATTAAAGGACATCACATCAGTCATCCATTTTCGCGGAGCACGCTCCCGTGATAACTTCCAACAACGCATTAGTCCATTATTTTGACCAAAACAACCGTTTACCGAACGCGTTATCAACTCAGAATTACTGGGCCACGGACTTTATCACCGATTACTATTAGAAGACAAAAATTGATAAACGCTATCAACATATCATAAAATTCACGATACGATCCATGACAATGTTCGGACAAGTCTTGTGTAAATATAATTTCGGACACGATATTGTGTTTCAGCAATTTAGAATTATCTGTGGTTTTATTACGAAACTGTTATTAATTTTTCGCCTGGCAACACTGTAGTGGCTCAATGGCGCGAGTCTGCGGTTTGGGAATTAAAAAGCATCGGTCAAAATGGCGACGGACGTCGGTGCTCAATTGGTTTTAACTTTTTACAAAAGCGAAATAAAATTTTCGTGTTTTTTGTGTACTTATTATGCCGATTAAATTAAGTTTTATGGTTATTATTGATTAGTTTTTATATAACCTGAAATTTCTCTTTAAGTGCACTAATTTTTAAAGATGTATAGTCAAAGTATTAAATAGTAATTCCTAGTTAAAGTTTTAGTATTAATCAATTCCGTTAAATTGAATTGAGCTTGATGCATACCTCTGTGGTTTTATGTCCTTTTTTAAAGAAAGGCTAAGTAAAATATTATTATATAGTATTAAAACGTACCTACTCAACAAAAAATATATTCTCAAATTGAATCGCCTAATGTGAACTTTAAACTTTCCGTACCTTCTTTAAAATCTAGTACCTATTGACAGAACGTTCGTATACATTTATATTATTTAAATTTATAACTAATAAATAAATAACAAAGTTCTAAGTTCTTTTTGTCAATATCTAAAAAGAGGTACCTGTTTTACTTTTATCTGAGCAGTAAAATCTTAATCTGGATTATGGGTTACATTTTAAAATGAAAGAGAAAAGCTTTAATAATAATAATAAGGCCGCATAGAACCTTAATGATTACAATTGTAAAAAGAGTGTACGGTACCCGCCGGTGGGCAAAAGGAAATAAGAGGTATTTATCAACTTTTTGAAAATCTAAAGGTTACCTGATTTTATTCGCGGTTTTTGTACATCATGATATTAATTTTAAGATTATTATTAATATTTATATACTATTAATGTAGTATTTTAGTATTTGCTGGTGGTGGTATTATATCTAATTGAAAGATGGTAGAGTCGTTCCTATTTTTATTTACTACCGTTTATTTTTGTTTTGGTATCCGACGGAATTGTCGTTTGAACACATGAGACCATGTCTTAGGTAATTTTATTACCAATAAATAGGTAGTCTTTTGATTTTTGATTTATAAAACAGGTTCCTGTGTTAATTGTTTTTTGATTATACCTAGTAGCTAGTTGTTATTAGTCTACCGTAACATTTACGTAATTAAATATTATTATGCCTTCAGTTCTACAATTTTGATTTATTTTTACTGTTTAATTCCTATCTTATCCAACTTTATTTTGAATTTCAAGGCAAATATGTTTTAATAAATTACATACATTTTAAAATGTCAAGTTTGTGAGAATTGATATTGGAAGACGTAGACACAAACATACGAACGTATTAGGTATTAATATATATATTAATTTAGTATAGATACTCAGTAATCAAGATTATATAGCTACAGGTAATTGTCAAAAACAGTTAGCTATGTCTAGCGACCTGAGGGCTCTTTTTTATTTAATGTTTATTATTTTAAAAGTACGATTTCTTTATTAAATCAATTATACATTGACCTTTTATACGTTCTTGCCTATCTTTAACGAATAGTCAACCATTTAGCGTTTTATTATTTACACTTACAATACTTTAATATCATATGACTTATATACAGAGTGTTCACTTTTGTTCAAACTATACAATTGGTATTTAATGTATTAGACACATATCTAAGTAGTGTAGTTTTATTAACTATTACCTACCTTCACATTATTTTATTGGTATTGCACTTAATTGTGTTTTATACCTATTCATATTAAATAGTACTAAATTCCGACGGAAGTCATTTTGACTCCCTTACCAATTGTTTTAATTGATTTATTGATTTAAAAACGGATGGATGTGAATATAATTTACTCCTTATTAGGTAGACTTTATAAAATGTAATAAATAAGACTCTGCTTTTACGGGTATTTACTTTTAAGCTAAAAGGGAAAAGCGTACAAGTCTTTTTCGTTGAAAAAACGTTTGTTTTGCAGTAATCAATGGAAATTCTCCGATTTTTTGTGTTGCCACCAAAGAGCAATATTCGTGTGTGGTCACATTATAGCGAGGTTAGTTTTATGATCTCATAAAACTCTTGACACTACCAACACACTGATACCAAATTGTAAATGATGACCTTCGATACCAAATTGTAATAGCTTGTTCCTGGATAACCACTATCTCTTCGATAAAAAAGTACTAATTTAATAACTCTATCAACTCATTATTATACAATTTAATAAACTTAAGTTCAAGTATATTTGTTCACTGATTTTAAATGCTCTATTTGCCTCGCAATTCATTTGTGTTCTAGGTATTACTTAAGTTTTATACCTAACTAAAACTATATACCTACCTACCTATTTAAGTGATTACCTACTAGATTACCTGTCAAACGATCGAAAAGATGTTGTTACCAAATTATTATGACTTTATTTTGATTTCTAATCTTTTTATTGCGCTTCAATCATATTTTTACCTAGATATCTGGTATTTAAATCACTTTAAGAGCAATAAATAACATTTCATTGTCCGAGACATCTTTACAACTGTCAAACATTTTACAACCATAGTAAACGCACCCAGCCCTAAACAAAGTAAAGGATTACAAGCGACAAAAACAATGCGACGCCAAATCTTTAGAAAGTCCCCAAAAAATATCCGTTAGTGCATCTTTGTGGTATCAAAAGGACTTTTTTTCTGTCATTGTCAATTCAATTTTATTGTTGGTTTCTCGGATAGGTCCTTTTGTGTGCAACCGTGCGTTTAAAGCTGCTTGTAGCTGGCAGCATAGAAGAGAGCAACAATAAAAGACCCCCGCTGAACGCTGCCTTATCTCATTTATTGTCACGGTCCTTTTCCACGTGCTAAATATAAAAATATACCTTCGACTTGAGCTATTCTGTTTTAAATGCTATATTATCATGTTTAATGTTTTAATGTAAGTAGCCGACGCAATGCGTTTTATTACGCGCGAGTTATTATGCGTTACGTTATCGCCGGTTAATTGCGTTTGAACTGCGTTTCGTCTTCATGCATTTCGTTCCCAGCCTAGTTACGTATTCCGTTCGAGCGTGCCTCGTTAAAACAGTTCACCGGTGTCGCGTCTTAATTCTGATTTCACTTGTTTAGTTAGTTTACAAGATTTGAAGTGTAGCCTAACGTGTTTGGCGTGGTGTTGTGCTGTTTTGATAGAGGTGATCGTGGCCTGATCAGGTACATACCCTAGGCTGAGCCATGAAAGCTCGGCCCGAGCCCGGGTGCAAGGCTCCGCTGGCCACAACGAACGTTTTTCCGTCACGGGCCTAACACAACACACTAGCACGTGCACACATACACTAGACACCGTCACAGCGGCCCGCTAGCTCACTAGTGTCATACTGCACTCGCGGCGGAGATTGTTCGGACGCGGGCCGAGCGGTACGCGGGGAAGCGGGAGGCCCGGCGCGCTCGGCAGTCTGGCGGACACTGGCGCGGGTCGTCGCTGCGGGGCCGTCGGCGGGCGTGGCCCCGCCCGCCGCCACGCCGCCAATCGGCGCGCCGCCGCCGCCGCGCCGACCCGCGCCTCACTCCGCGCCGACGCGCCGGGCGAGACACACGCGCACCTTCCACATTCGAAAAAGAATCAGCCTGCATCTTTAATACCCAAACTTATTTTTGAATGATTTTTTGAAAATAGAATGTAGAGTATCGGCGCCATTTTGGGTAAAGCTAGGTAATCTACAAATTGAGCAGTTTTTTAATTTCTAATAGGTACCTACTAGGTAGTGTTAAATGTGAAAACTTTGTGACCGCGACCCGTCCGTCTCACAAGGGTGTTTCCGATATTTAATAATGTTTTGGTAGTTTGCCACTAATGGTATGGCTGGGGTATTTTAAAGCACATTATTAAAGATGTCAACCAGCCATTTTATTAGTCTACCTATTCCTGTAACGTAGGTACCTAAATATATGTATATTTCTTAACTCTTTATTGCATTAAAAAAACAATTACCTACAAATAAATTCGTGTATAAACTTAAGATTAACATATAACATAATAGGGAGCAAAGTTAAAAACCACAAAAGAATAATAAATCGTGTAGGAATCTAGGTACTTAGGTAGGTATATTAATTGACTCTACCCGTGGCCACAAAACAATTTGAAACGCTTATATTTCCTTATTAATATCCTAGTTGCAAAAGTGTTTGTTTTCACCCTCACGGATTAACTCATTAACCGATCCTTGTACCTTTCTTATATTTAATACAGACCTAGCTAATTAACAGACATAGTTAGTTACTGGAAAATCGAAAAATTCAGAGGGAACAGCGATAAATAATATCAGCGTGAACGGAGTCGAGGGTCGAGATTTCGACTCTACTAAAAACGACTCTACCAAAAATAAAATTCTGCATGTAAAATTTAAACTATAAGGCAAATAAAATCTAAGCTCCCGTATCATACCATAGGTACCTAACATATGACCCACAGGTTGACCGGTAGACGAAGCTAATATGCGCATAGAGACGTTAAGCAAAATTCAATCAAAAGAACTATATACTTTGGCAAAAGCATTATTTGACGAACTTTAATTTCAACGCTACATTTTTGGTCGAATGTATTTTTGTTACCCTCACAGTGCCTAATTAAATTTTAGTGTATTAATGGCGTATAACAATGTGAAGGTTAGTTTAGACTTACTTGTGCCTAAGCACAAAAAAAATGCGGCGGGAAGAAGGTACCTAACTTTTAGCGAAATTAAAATTTGTAAACTGATTCAGTTTGCCATATAATAATAAAATATGTAAAACAAAATTGAACCCATAGACATAACATATATTAAATTATTTGATTTATACTACTGATTGAATTATTTATTTTATTCAAGTAATTAAACCTGTAGAACAAATCATTTACCTAGATTAATCTCACTGTTCTTGAGGTTTCCTAAAATATAGATACCTAATGCAACTTATTCCGTTTTACCCTTGAGCATTGTTAAATTTAAATTAGATTTTTATATTCAAATAGTCTCATACACGTAGTTACTTTTTATTATAACGGTTAATCTTTGTTATGTCGTACCAAAAATATAAATACTTACACTGATAAAATAGTGTGAAATGGACTTAGGCAAAGATGACAGTGGGGCATAAAATTGAATATATCTATATTGTTTTACACGAGTTGATACGCAAATTAGAAAATTTATAACATATCTACAATGTTCTAGTTAGTAAAATCAATGCTCAATCATTATTATTTAATAGAAAATTCACATTATTTCTTTGACATATTAATTAAGCCGCATTATTATTTTAATTACTAGATATTTACACGCCGTCTAATGGCAGAATATGTTGGAACTCCTTATATCTTGTACCATCATATGTTATGTACCCATGTTCTTGTGAATAAATGATTTATTATTATTATTATTATTATTATTACTAATCAAAAATATCACAAATATAAAAAAAGAAAAGATATTCTCAAACATTATGATTTTGAAATTTTATCGGAATCCACTGCATCTCCGTTCGTTCGTAGGTACCTACATTTAATACATAATTTTAGCTTCAGGAAAACTGACTTAGGTACCTATAGGTTATATAATTATTTATAAACAGATACCTCCTTTAAATAGTTTTATATTCCTGTGTATGTGTGTGTCCTATAATGATAGTGTAATGTGTAAAATATATAAATAAATAAATAATAAATAATATTGGTTTTAATGTACCCAAATAGTGAACTAAGTTCTTACAGGGCAAAGAAAATTTTTAGGTCGGTCCTTTATAATATTTCAGAGTGACTGAATTCTTGAAATGTAATTTTAAGATTAAATTATGAAGAGTAAGTAGACATCTAAAAAAAGGGGAGGACGGCCATTTTTATTAGTTAAAATAATAGGAAAGGCGCTTCATATGTTACGATATGAAGCGCCGCAAGAGAATTTACACAACAACATACATACCTTCACGCCTTCATTCCCAGAGTGCGGTAGGCAGAGCTACAAAATTACCAACAACTCTAAAAACTTAACAAACACATTTTTTTCTAATATAGGTACATTTTACATAATATTCTCTAATAACTTAGCATACATACGTAGTTCTTCAAGAAAACGTGTCGAAATCACTATTATGAGTAAAACTAAATATGACAGCCAGAAAATCATGTATGTTTATGTTTTCTTACATAAGTCAAGACCCTGAAAAGATACGTTTACATATTTTAATGTCTAATGTTATTTGGCTTCTTTTTTTTGTCTGTAAGATACTAACCGATTTTTAAGTAGGTACCCAAGCTTAAGCATCTACGACTTTGAAAACCAAGATACAATAAAGGTTGAAGGGAGGACAAACCACCGCAGTTTCGTCTTTTTAATATTAGTTTTATTACATTATACAGTGGAACAAATACTTTATTTACATCCAACTAAGTACAGAATTCAAGATTAATACAATTAATAACTTCTTTAAAAAGTTTAAAAAAACAAAAACCCGCCTTCAAAAAGCAAAAAATAACTTTTATAAAATGGTAATGGCGGGTTTTTGTTTTTTTAAACTTTTTTTTTATTTTATACTTTTTAGTGATCATAATTATGCTGTTATTCTCCCATTTCTCAAGAAACAATAGAACATTTCAATCTCGCCGCAAGCAACGCCGTGGGAAAGTCATAGTCATAATATATTTAAACCTAAATATGCTTCGTCATAGTCGCTCAACTATCTTAATCGAAATATCTTGTCGCCACCCTCGAAATATATACCGTTTAAGAGTTCCGGTGGCCATCTGTGGTCTTCATCATCAGTTCCACTTCACCAAATAGTGGTTTCCAAGACCAAATACACGAGTTACAATGAAAAATACCAAAATCGCTATAGGTGTGCCTATACATTTTGAAGAGTTCCGTCGATTCCTCATGGATTCCACCATCAGATCTTCATTTTGAAAAAAATGGGACCAATCTGGAAGCACCAGCTTTCAAATAAAAAAAGAATCTTCAAAATCGGTTCACCCAGTCGAAAGTTCTGAGGTAACAAACATTATAAAAAAAAAAAAAAAAAAAAAATACAGACGAATTGAGAACCTCCTCCTTTTTTTGAAGTCGGTTAAAAATTAAAACTAAACGTATTTAAATTAAAATTAAACTAAGCTACTCGAATATTAAAGATATAAATAATAATCACCACTATAAAAAGAACACCCCCTCTAGCAGGTCCGCTCGCGGCATGGTCCCCATGACACTGGCTGCATTACCTCTCTGGATAGCTAGCCCAATCCTTTGGGAGAGGTAAGCACCAGCTCTAGGATCTCCGGAGGATTCTATGAGCCGAGAGGACAGGGCCTTAATAAAGCTTTTATTATACATGTTTAATTATACACCATTATGTAGTTACATGATCTTTTACAAAAAATCAACTAAAATCATCAATCACGTTATCGTAGATGCAAAGTATTTCAAATGTAAATTTAAAATTAATTAAATACGAGTAAGCTTACAGATCAGTCTTTTTGGTAGTAACTCTTCAATTATTATTTTTAAACAAAACCATTTCCAAAAAAACATGGTAGATATACGTATTAAATTAAATTCATTTTCTCATAATCATCAGGATTACACGAAAATGTTATATCTTACAAATTAAAAGTACATGTACATATGAGTAAAAATTACGCTAACCACCAAACTAATAACTAACTTATACAATACCCGCGATGCAAGCTTCTAAATTGCCCTGTGTGTGATATTTTTTAAGTTATTTTGTTAAATAACAAAGGGAAATTTAGGCTCTATTCTTTTCCTCTCTTTGACACAATCGAAAAGTAAATAAATAAATGTTTTTAGAAATATTTGAATAAAAAGGCGCTACAGAAACCTGCATTGTGTCTATTTTAGACAGTATTCTACGGTCAGACATATCTCATTTGATAAATGAATAAACCCATAAAACTCAACATATATGCTGAGGCATTTCATGCCAATTTCTTTAAAAAATAACATCCTATATTTCGAATAAATAAAAAGTCTGACTTGAAGTTATCGACCTAAAAAGAGTACGGTAAAAAGTGGCATGGTTAGCACCAGTTTTAAAACCATGTACTTACGCCATGGATACATACGTCTACTACAACATATAACAGTACCTACCTACGTCTTGGCGACTGCATTTTTCTGCAACTACACTGGCGGGGGCGTTGCATGCAGCCCGTGCAATTAACCCCACAGCGAAATCGTTTCATGACCGATGCAATTTTACCGCAAGCTTCTTGGGGAGCTAATTATTTAAATTTTATATTTACATACTTGAAAATATAGCCATAATTGAAAAAAGTTTCAGGTCCGGAAAAAGGTCACTGCAGTAAAAAAAAACAAGTAGAGTTTATTTTTATTTTGTTAGGTTATTAGGGAGTTTCATTTTAAGTTTGGCTAGTAAACTTTTAATAATACATAATCAGCCTGTACATTAAGTTACCTTAAATTAGGGGCAAGTAATTTTTTTTCCCCATTTAGGGTAAGAGCGTCAACGGGGTAAGTGCGACAATACACACTCAAAAAAATGAGTACAATAGTTAAGATATTAGTTATATAAACCAAAACTGATAGTAACAAACAGCAATTTCTTTAGTGATTCAACTAACATCTTAGTTGATGTATCTAACGTCTTAGTTGATGTATCTATCGTCTTGTCAGGCTCGTATGGGATCAAGACGCTTATGCACAACAATCACAATCTTGTTACAAGCGACCAATTATTTTATTCAGTGCATGTATTTTTTTGGAGATATTGTTGGTGAGAAGGATTTGCCCCATAGACGCTCTTGCCCGGTCGGGTGGGGTAAGAGCGTCAACGGGGTAAGTGCGACAAACCATATATTTTTTTGGAGATATTGTGGTTACACGGACTTGCCCCGTAGACGCACTTGCCTCACCTTACCTTATTGTCGGTATTCTTTCCACCATATCCGTCGCATCGCATTTCATAATGTCTAATATTAAAAACAACACACATACAATGCTACCTGCAAGGCAACTAAAAAAACATGTCATTTATCTTTGGAAAATCAAAAATTATGTAATAGTGAATCTTAAGCCTTAGGGCCTAACAAAACGCAATCCTAAGGTCCATTCCGCACCTCGTTTGATTTGGATTCAAAAACATAGAGTTCAAGAATTTTGTAGGCCGATAAATGACAGATCGATTTTTCTGTACTGATCGGTACTGGAACAGCATTTTGAATTAGAATAGGGTAAATATAAAACAAAAGTATAAATAACTAACGTATTTAGTGAAAAATATACATGCGTAGGTACTTAGCATAAATAATAAAAAGAAATACGGCAATATGCAATTTAGACTGACACATTAAAAGTATCTGATGTCGAACTGGAAAATGTATTATCCGACAGTTCATTTCGCAACGTTTATGTCGTTTTACTTATGGTATGTACCTATTCTCATATTACCAACACAATCAGAGAGCAGAAAATGCAGAAATAAGCGCTCAATTTTCAAATAAAACCTTATTTTATTATTAAAATTGACGGCCCGCTGCGGAACGGAATTTCGTTTCCAATTTTAAACTTTACAAATGGAACTTCCAGAGAATTACCGAGTTGAATGATCTCCGCTCTTCCATTTTTAAATGAGGTTTTATTTTCAAAATTTACATTTGACGCTGCGATTATATTCGGCCAGGATGAATTTAGAATTTAGGTTGGTAACTGTTTTATAATATTAATTAATAAGGACGGTATCATTTTCCGGACTTGGAACACGACTTTTCTTATAGCAGTATTCGAATTGATCACTATTTAAAAAAATGGTTAACAGATAAATACACTTAACGTAAAGATAGCTAACTTTTAAAAAGGTCCTAAGGAAATATCGATTATCGATTCGTACCGTACGTGAATGACGTCTTGGGCAAAATGTAGTATACTCTAACACTCAAAATATAATAAGTGAATAACAAAAGAGATAGGTAATAATGTAGAGTGTCATATGACCGCGTAGTTGAACTTGAACGTAACTACGGAATGGTTCTAAACATTGTAATAAACGGCCGAAAATAAAACAAGACGTTAAAATTAATTTCTTAGTTCATTTAAAATTCATAGACAATTAACGGTACAAATTAATTGAGCAGAGTCGTAAATGTCACACTGCCGATGTCTTTGGTTTTAGGGTACCGTGCCGCAAGTGAAAGGAAATATGGATTATCGCTTTATCGTATTGGAAATTAATAAAGCACAAATTTAAGTTTCTGATATAGGTGCCAGCGTGGTAAGTTCTCTAAATAACACTCTTAAGACGATTATGAAGCTAATGTTCATACAAAATGCTACAACGTTTCTCTCCCCGTAAATCTAAGGTCTGTTCATCCTTACTTGTCTTATATAGTAAACAACTTTCTAACCTCAAAATGAACCTTTTTTGGCTAAAACAGGCTATTTTAAACAAAATAGCCATTGGCCAATTGATGTCCAAAATGTTAACTCGGTTTATTTTATGTACGATAAAAGAGCTGTTTTAGCCAAAAAAGGTTCATTTTGAGGTTAGAAAGTTGTTTACTATATAAGACAAGTAAGGATGAACAGACCTTAGATACTTATTTTTTTCCATTTTTGAATATGTTGTGGATATTATGAAAAACTAGGTCTGTACGTTGTTTTCCTTTCCAAGAAAATATTTCTTTGAATAAACAAATAAAATAGTAGGAAACGGAAACGTACATGCACTCAAAAAAATGTGAGCCGACCAAGAGAGATTTTGTCTTAGTTGACATAAAATGAATACAATAGTTATGTAGGTTACAGTAGTTACGTACATAAACTCACGCCTTTATTCCCAGAGTGGGGTAGGCAGAGCTACAGAATTGCCAACAACTCTAAAAGCTTGTTGTTAATTCTGTAACCACATTTTGCATAATCAGGCTAAGATGTTTACCAGCGTATTAGTGACAGGTTGCAAGCCCATCGCCTAACAGTACTACAAGGTTACATTAGTTTTATCAACCAAAGCCTATAATAACCAGCAAGTTCCTAAGTGATTCAACTTACATAGTTGATGTATCAAATGTCTTGTCAGGGTCGCATGGAATCAAGACGCCTATGCACAATAACGTAAATAAAGGCACAATCTTGTTAGAAATTACCAATTATTTTATTCAGTATAGATTTTCATAACACCTACAACATTTACAAAAATAGTTGAATTCGAACATGATTTAGACGATGAGAAACTTTATCGCCTGGAGCTAAATCTCTATGGATTTTTGCTATTAAAACGTCAGTTGACAATCCTCATAATAGGCAACTAATCTTAAATTCGTAAAAGCTTATAAATAGGTAGGTAATCAATGTTTTTATAGCTCCGTAGTCAACAAGGAACTCTTATAATTTGCCCATGTCCGTCTGTGAATCCATCCGTCTACGGTTAAGCTCAGAGACTATTGGTACCACTCGTATAAAACTGTAATTTGGAATGTTTATACATAGGTACTAAAAATGTCTACAAAGTTGTAAAACAAAATCTTGGGTCTTTTTTCATACTTTCTGCTTTATTAAAAAAAAAAAAATTACACCAGTAAATTTCAATCTAGTTTTTAGTGTGAACTCGTGAGTAAACATATCATAGTATAAGTAAATGGCAAAGATTTTGTCAAAACAAAATAGTGGTTTTAGTAGAATGAGTGTTAGTAGGTACGTTTTACTTGATACGGAACCCTTAGTGCACGGCGTCGAGTAGGACTGGCCGGCGTTTTAATTTATAATAATTTTACTCTAGAATTGCTGGTATTATGTTATGTTTTGATCAATTTAGAATGTCGCAGGCCACGATCAACCACCTCTGGTATGGAGACAATATTGTGAATTCATTATGATTTAGTATGTGACATAAGAAAAAGAAATCAAAATGAAATAAATGCCTACCTAAGTATCTTAAATTATCTACCAATCATTTAAAAAATACAAAGTTAAAAAATATCTTCCAAACTTGACACCTGCGACTAATTCTAAAATTATTATTATATAATTTAGTAGGTACTTAGGGTGACGGTACCAATGATCGACACTTTTAGCTGACAGGCACCAGTAATGGACACTTCACTCTTAATGGAAATTTCTTACGGTCCTAAATTGATTGTTGCAAAACAAATGAATAACCCTTATCTTCTGTAAAATAAGAATCAAGTGTCCATCATTGGGTTCTTGTCCATTACTGGTTTCATCACCCTAGTATCTATATGTTTTTATTAAATCAAAACCAGAAAATAGTAACGTATGATTCTAGCGTTATCACCTTTTTGAATGACTTCACAGTAGCTCTATTCTACGCGATAACAAAATGCTATCGAGTTGTTTTTAACTCTGTCAAGTAAATAAGAGCTATCGAGCTAGTAATAAATTGTCAATTAATCGCGACGGTCCGAGTGATCTAAAAACTAATAAGTTATTACAAAGCACAAAAAGCTGTTACGCAGTTGCACACAAAATAATTGAATGCTTAAGATAAACAACGTCGCTGCAAACACCTGGTTTACAAAATGTTAACAAGAAGAGTATGCGGTCACATGCTATAAATAAAAAAATAAAATACTAAGGTTTGCACGCAATCAATCGATTAAAAACCCGACTCCTTTTTTCAATTGGCCATGAAATAATTACAATCGTTAATATTATTGATTGTTTAAAAGAGTAAGCCAAAAGTTTTCAAGAAAATGTAATTTATGTTGGCGAGGATACTACTAGCGCCATCTATCGCCGAGTAGCGGAACTAAAACTAAGTTTGCCGTGTAGCGTGGTTAGAAAATGTGGCGTTTATTTTGATTTTGTACTGCTGTTTTATTTAAATCAAGTTTTTTGATTATTGCGTTATGTTTTTAGAATTATTATGATATTATATTATGTAAAACCAGCTACGTAATACTATTAAATACGTGTTTGTACTTATGATAATGTGAATAACAATGGCGTATAATTTTAGATGAAAATATTTTTATACACTTATTAAATACAGATTCTGGACTATTCTATATATTAATTATTCTTTTAAATTATTGCAATCCTTTAATGCTTCTTTTAAAAGTCCTTCCGTGCTTAAATAAATTAGTAACAATGTCTAGAACGTTTAAAATATTATAGCTTTACTTAATTGCATTGTAATAGGCTGTGGCAGACAGGTCGGGTCAAGGTTGGGTTTAGAGCTTTTTCGCATCGCGTCCGCTCAAACCTTAGAATGAGAATTCAGTGAACTCAAAAATAACTATTAAAGAACGATGTCAGGTCTCCATAGAAGCTTTGGCCTAAGAAAAAACCAATGCTGTGGTGTTAGTTTTTCTGAAGAACTTGTCTAAAAATATATAATCGTAACAACACGTTACTCGCAAGATGTCTTATTTACAAAGTAACTTAATAGATGGCTCTATTTTTCGTATAAGTTCCCTAAATGTGTAAGTGATAAAATACTGAATTTAAATCTCATACAAAACAGGTCATATCAACATCGTTCCTATCCTTGGGCATTTTCTTTTAAGTGTTGAAGCCGACCTGGGGGCCGATTTTTGACTTTCGAGCGCTCGAAAGTTTTGTTCGAAAGTAAGTAAAATCAGTGAAACCGTTTTTTGAAATACGAGCGGTAGAATTGAAAACGAATGGTGTGGACCACTCGTCTTTAAATTTTCTACCGCACGTAATTTCAAAAATACGTTTCACCGCAGCGCTCGAAAGTCAAAAATCGGCCCCTGGCATTGTCCTTTGCTAGTATGACTTCGCTCGTTTTGTCGATCGTTCGACAAGGGGCCCGTTCCAGAAAGCCACTCTGCAACTCTACACTCTGCAAATCCACGATAATGCAAAGTGCAGAGTAAACGTGTTCCAGAAAACACTCTGCGTAATTTGCAAACTCTGCAAAGATTCTGTTCCTAAAAGATACTTTGCAAATCCACAAATCCACACATTGTATTTGACTCTGACTCTTCAACTTTCCAACTTTCTTGTGGAACAGAAATAGGTACTTTGCAAATCCACAAATCTACACTCTGCATTTGACCCTGCCTCTTCAACTCTGCAATTGCTTTGTGTAACAGAAATACGTTTGAAGAGTGGGATTTGTGGAGTGCAGAGTTGCAGAGTGGCTTTCTGGAACGTGCCCAAGGAATCGTCTTTAAGAGGGAGGAGGGAAATTTGGGATGATTTGATGGGTGGATGCTTACACATTCTTGGCGGTAAAAGCCGTATGGTCTTTGACCTTTTATGGTTGTTGTTAACTCAGCCGCCATTACTGCCAAGAAAATAGCTAACTTAACGTTGACAATACGATAACATATCCAAAGCAATATGGTTTTACCACGTAGAATGAGGCCCAGTGTGACATTCCAACTAGCTAAATAAAGGGACTGTCGCTTTCGTACACCGTAACGCAACTTAAATAAAATTAATCAGACGAAATGCTAAAGACGAGACAGATTTCAAACAGCCGATACAAGGAAACGAGCGGGCACGGCAGTGTGCGTCATGTCTCGCCGGGTGTTATTTTTTTAAATCTTTATTGCACACAATATAATATGAAAGGGCATTGGGTAAGTTGGTATAATCGATAAAAATTGTCTTTTTTTTGTTGGCCAAGGATTATTTTTGCATAGTTATTTAGAGGACCTCTAAATACACATAGATATATATAATTTATGGCGTTAAATTATATCGGAGCGGAGATATTAAAGATTTAAGTAGGTACGTATTTAGTTTTTGGTACAAAATTACGCCCTAGTATGAATATTTAAATACCTCGGCTCCGATGCACTGTAGAGTATTACATTACATAACAAAATATGTTTATTTTGAATAATTCTATCATAATATACCACTTTTACGAATGGCCGCTCACCTTGAAAATGTATGACTTTTACAAATGACTACACTTTTACCCGAACCCCTTTGAGTAGAAAGATGAACTCACTACCGGTTGACCTTTTGGAAATTGCATTTAATATCTATATGACTATTTCTACTTTCGAAGCTATATCTCTTCAACGGCCCAACGATTTTTTATAAAATCTAGCTAATAACTATTCCGATTAAACTGGGTTTCTTTAAAAAGAACGCGTCCAAATCGATCCATCTGTTTGGGAACTACCTACCTACAATGCCACGGATAGAAACATCCCTCTTTTTTTGGTTGGGGGTTAACAATAACCAAGGAATTATGCAACTGCAACTGTGTTGATATAGTTTAGGTATCGCTCTTACCTACCTCTAAATAGATAGCGGACGTCGCGCTGCCCTAGTTGGTAGTGACCCTGCCTACGAAGCTGCGGTCCCGGGTTCAAATCCCGGTAAGGGCAGATATTTGTGTGATGAGCGCTAATATTTGTTCCCGAGTCGTGGATGTTTTCTATGTATTTAAGTATTTATTTCTCTATATAAGTATTTATATCGTTGTCTAGTACCCATAGTACAAGCCTAGAGCTTAGTTTGGGACTAGGTCAATTGGTGTGACATTGTCCCCTGATATTTATTTATAACTTCCACTATATAACATAACGATATGCATCACAAAACCCGTTCTACTTATTCAATCAAATATATCTTATAATATAACGTGTTCCCGTGAACGATAAGTAAACGAACGTTAGAATAAGGGTTTAATTTTGAATTTCAGCCTGACTTTCTACAAACTATCAAAACATTTTACTGCATAAGATTAATGATTGAAATTATTTACTTAATATCTTTGACGGGGATTAGTCACAGTTTAAAAATGGGATTACCAGTCGACTTCTCAATTAGGGTGAGATTATTTTGTAAAGAATCTCGAACACGCGTGTGATTCTCGGAACTGTAAGTCTCTATTTATTTTTGTGACAGAATGAAGAATGACACTACGAGCAGGTTTACATCTCGGTTCTTAACCTAACCTTTATACATAAACTCTTTGCAAAGATTCCGGACACGCGATTTTTCGAGAGCCGACCACCGGTGAAATAGCGTAAGAGGCATTCCATCTTAGTCCTCAGCAGTGATCGGAATAGGTAGAGCTAATTTGCCTAAACTTGACGCATATTCATTCATGCGTGAGAGAGATGGGAATACATTATTGAATGAACATGCATCAAGTTTAGGCAAATTAGCTCTACCTATTCCGATCTCTGGTCCTCAGGGTTGGCAACGCATTTGCGGTCTTAGGATTGCAGTCTTGAGAATGCAAGTATATGGGTCACAGATCCCACTTACCATCAGGTGACCGATGAGCTCATCTGCCTTCTCCATTACATATAAAAAACTAAATTATAGTGGTAGGAAATTTGATTTTAAGCTACAAAATAATCTCTTTCAAACTACTGTTTATCTTTATGCAGCAACAAATCGTATATCTTTACACCAAACGTAACTGCCCGTTTTCTTTGATATATTATAGGTTGATATTATAGGTTTTATTTTAATTACATTACAAAGTAGACATACATACATTAAATGACGCCTGTTTCCCAGAGGGGTAGGCAGAGACCACTTCTGTCCACCTGCTACGATCCTGACAAATCTCCTTCGCTTCTTCCACATTCATACATCGAGTCATGCACGCACGTCGGTTTCGGGTAGGTACTTAAGATTCGGCCCTTTTCCAGTATTTCTCCGATTTGATTCGAAAAAGTACACCTAGGGCGGCCCCTTCCGACCCTTCCACTCTCTTTTGCTCTGTATATCTCTTTAGTCAATCCTCTTCATCCATCCTTTCCAAATGACCGAACCATCGAAGCATGCCCTTTTCAATCTTAGTCACTACATCTTCTTTTAGTCCACATTTCTTTCTGACTTTTTCATTCCTTACTCTATCAATCAGTTTCACACCACACGTACAATATTTATTTATACTCTATTAATACTCTTTTAAACTAATGTGTATATCTTTATGAAGCAACAAATCTTTACACCATATTTGGACTATTCGACCAAAACCGTAAGTGGCTGTTTTCTTTGATATATTTGAGTTTAAAGGCTTGTAGTACTGTTAGGCGATGCACTTGCAACCTGTCACTAATATACACTGGTAAACATCTTAGCCTGTTTGTGCAAAATGTGGTTACAGAATTAACAACAAGTTTTTAGAGTTGTTGGTACTTCTGTAGCTCTCTACCCCACTCTGGGAATGAAGGCGTGAAGGTATGTATGTGTATGTATGTATTATAGATATTCATAGATGTAGATTCTATTTTAATTACCTACATTACAAAGTAGACAGCATATATAAAATGACTTAAAGGGTAGCCTGAATGCCATAAAAGGAGTCTAAAACAAGAAATGTGTCTATTGCAACATTTGCAACACTAAAACGTCCTGACAAACAGAACTAAGTGCATAATAAGTAACAAGTGACTGAACTATAATATAATGTGTTATTAATTCGCTGACGGCTCATTTTCGACTTGTAATGGCGCCGACATCACCCCTATTGCATTACATTACAGGCGTTAAATTGTCGATAACATGTCAATGTTTTTATCGACTTCATTTATGTTATATGCCGCCATGGGCAGGTGTTAAAAGTTGAATAGTGCATAATAGAGGTGGATCCTCCTTGCACTAAGTTTTGTTTCATGTTATGACCTCATCTTTACATAGTATAAGGCTAGGTTTACACGAGCTTAGTATTTGTCATTAGTGTAAGTGATTAGGGACCATGCAGAGTGACAAGTTGCAAGTAGCCATCTAACAGTTGTTAGAGAATGGTATTAGTAGTTACAAGATCACTTGAAAACTTCACTTGATATAAATATTCACACCACTCAAAAAGTGACAAGTATTAGTAGATTTTTAGCTGTGGGTAGATACTTGTGGTTTAGTAATTAGAACCGGCTTCTAATTAATTGCACTTGCAGTTGCACTAAGCACGTATACAATATGTTTACAAACATGTGACAAGTATCAGTAGTGGCAAGTTTTAAGCTTTAGCTACTAAGCCGGTGTAAACCTAGCATAAAACAACGTAGCTATCCGCCGTCTGTCCGTCTGTATGTTCGCTTAGATCTTTCAAACTACGCAACGGATTTTGATGCGGTTTTCGTCAGTATATAGAGTGATTCACGAGGAAGGGTTTTACGCTAAATTCTGGTTTATGTACGGGTGTTACAGAAACCGAAGCGAAGCGAGGGCGGATCGCAAGTAAGTTATAGAGGGAAAGATTGTGGAAAAGATGAGTTACTATCTAAGTTTTAATTTTGAAACAGAGTTTAGTTTCCAACAGATATACAGGGTGTCCCATAAACCGACACGTCAACCCGCCTAGGGCTGATAGACCAGCTACAAAGCTATCCATTTAACCCCTATGTATGTTCAGCGAATTTTACTAGTTTCGGGGATATTGATCATTTTAATCTGAATTTTTTAATTTTTAATTGCATTGCCAGGGCAAATTGGCAAAACATTTGCGGTCTTAGTATTGCAAGATGTCGAAATAATGTTGGTAAGTAAGGATATTTTTGATGCCTAGATACATATTTTACGCTGCGCTACTTATTCTCAATTCATTATCACGTAGGTATACCTAGTTATAGTAGTTATTTGTTTTTATAATCGGAAAACATTGTTACTTAACTACTCACCTAAAATAACAAAGCTATGGCCATGTACATACAATCCTTTCACAAGTTTTGTTTACATATACCTCTACCAATAGTGACAAGTAGAGCAATGTTGACTCTACGTCATATTTGTGTCAAAATGGCGCTCCGCCGAAAAACATCTACGTAAACAAGTGACGTTAATTCACACATAAATAACTCAAATGTTGATGTGCGTCAACAGTTTTTGGTAGGCCCGTGGAGCACAAAGCCGTGATTGCACAATAAGCGCGCACACGGGTACAGTTTGCCAAAAATGTGGTCCACCCTACGGTTTAAAACTAGTCTTCCTATCTATGTTAAAATAAGCTGTCTGTATATTTATGTGTATAACTAATAGCAAATACTTAACTACTTCGAGTATATCCTCGTTTCTTTAACTACTGAGTTAATTGGCAGTATAACTCAGAATCGATCACCAGCCATTAAGAGAGTCGTCAACGCGCAGCAAAAAACAAAATGGCTTCCAATACAACTCGAGTTTTAATAGGGAACATGCATGGATTTTTTAAATCGCATTTTTTTTAAATATGAAAGTACCGTAAAAGAGATCACCAAAAGTGAAATTAAAATTAAAATCGGTCAAGAAATACGGATGATACAAGCATTTTAAACTGCTAATCAGACAGCGATTAGACAGAGAGATCCGATATGCACTGTGACGTCATGCAACAATAGACCTCCATCTAAGTAACTCGTAGGTATTTGCATTTTATTACTATGCCTGTCCTGCAACCTTAGGCAGTTGTCGGTTCAGGACGGCCATATAAATTCCATGTTAAATTGTTTTGCTAGAAAGATATAGGAACAAATCTTTGTTGGCTTATATCTTGATCATTTTTATAGCTATTCAATTATTTTTTCTCAACTCTTTGTTAAATGAATCAGCTTTTTTTTGACGGTGTGAAAATGACATGAATATTCCCTATTTTATTCACAACGTAGTTAGCCTAGCTAGTTGGTACTCTACGAAGCTAGCGGTCCCGAGTTCGATTTTCGGTAAGGGCAATGTTCAGAGGCCCTAGACAAGATGCATTCGGCGTTCGTTATCGGTATCCAAAATGCATAGGATTGACGTTAGCTGTCAGTGGCCCGTTTCACGAAGCTACAAGTTACAAATTATAAGCGGAACTCTCTTTCTAGCAAAAGGAGTTAGAAATAGACTTCTGCTTGTAATTTGTAACTTGTAGCTTCGCGAAACGGGCCTCGGATGGTCGCGTCGAGCGCCTACGCCACTTCGATACATTTTGTCAGTATTCGAAAATCGTTTACGATAGCGTCAGGCAAGTTTTCTAGCCTAACGGGTGTGATGAGAACACGTAGTTAAGGTCGGCCAAGAAAGAGGTCTACCAGTTTTGACAAAAGTTTCTGTGAGATCTAATTATCGCTAAGGTTGACACTTGTCACTGTCATAATATTATTGCAAGGGAAAATGGAACTTGTTGTATCACGACGTGCAAATGAACTTCAACCGTAGGGTGGTAGACCACATTTTTGGCCGACTGTACGAGTACATATTTGTTCCTAAGTCTTGGATTTCCTATGTATTTTCTATGTGTATTATGTGACGATGCGTTTAGATTAGTTGGTAGTGACCCTGCTTACGAAGCTGGCAGTCCCGGGTTCGGTTCCCGTATAGGGCAAATATTTGTGTTAAGAGCACTGATATTTGTTCCTGAGTCTTGTTATTTATTCAAATATAATGTAGTACTAATTACGCGATTAAAAAACCTTCTTGTTCTAAAGCTCCGGGTGATAAAATTTATCACTCCCTAAATCAAGTCCGATTTCCACGATTTGTATGTTATGTTGTACTAATTGTAAAAAAATTGGTTTTACGTGTTCGTTTTTTCAACATTTATAGAAAACATACTCGTAATATTATAAGAATTGATTTTTATTTCCTCGCAGTAGTCGTGAAAAGCACTGTGTTAAGCCTCGGCCGAAAGTGCAATAGATGGACTCGTACTTTCCAAATAACTCGTCCATCTATTGCTTACTTTTTAACCTCTGCAACAATGTACTATATCTACAACATATTCAAAAAAAGTAAAAATCGGACTAGGTTTAAGGGGAGAGAAAAGTTACCGTATTTTGTACTGATATTTAGGTATCTAATAAACGTCAGACTAGATTCCATTAAACGTATTTCTTAATGGTAATTGATGGTACTCGGTGGCAACATTTTACAGTTCCTAAGTACTAATTTACGAGTAAAAAAACCTTTTTAAGTGAATTAAAAAAACAACACTCAGTTTGATTGGAGGTGCAGTTGTAGGGTCGCCACGCGATCGGGGAACAAATAATAGCACCAACCTACTGACCATAAACATTTCAATTGTTTTGCCTTTATTTAGGTTATTTTTATAACAGACACACGAGCACACAGGCCACCTAGTGGGTAGGACTTGAGACCCATAGACATTTTAATTCTCAAGATTGCAATCCTAAGGGCCGTATTAATAAACTAATCTCAACTCTAATGCTAGTCTCGAAATGCGTCAAATGACAGTTTTCTATGACTTAACATTTACTTTGACGTATCTTGTGACCGGCATCTCGGCCAAGATGTGTTTATTAATACGGCCCTAAGGGTGCGGCTCCACTGAGGCGGAGACGAGCGGAGCAGAGCGGAGCTGTGCCAATATTAACCAATAGAAGGCGCATGCGGTCACGTCCAGCGCGCCTTGCGCACGTTTGTTTAGATTCTATCTGTTAATATTGGCACAGTTCCGCTCCGCTCCGCTCGTCTCCGCCTCAGCCGCACCCTTAGACTCCAAATGCGTAGCCAGAGCCCCGAGGACTAAGAATGCTATGCTAGTAATTTCAGCGGCTGTCTTATCCCGACACCGGAATGCGACAATGCCAGTGCCTGGCGATAGATTAAAGGACAAGATGATGATGATGATGATGATGATGATGATGATGATGATGATGATGATGATGATGATGATGATGATGACGATGATGGCGATGATGATGATGATGATGATGATGTCCTCCTAGACGTATCCGTTAACGGCGAACCCAGCTAATTCCGGAGGTGTGAGCGAAATGAATGGCAAAGCCAAATTAGGGCTTAAAAGTACGGTTGCATGGCGTACAACACAACTGACCTAATAAATTGTACGTGTTGGTCTTTGGACGGTTCTGATCAGATGATTGTAGCGATCCGGACGGGCCCTGTACTGTATTTCCTACAGTGATACTCACAACCAGGGATCGTATACCGGTATTAATTTCATACAAAAATACCGGTATTCAATTTCGGTATCTCGCTTATTATTGAATATTTTTGCTCTTCAATGAATTTATATAATAGATTAGTGTTAGTACCTAAATTACAGTCGAAAATATCAAGGAAATAATGCAAATTAAGGAAGATATTTCGATTTTAATTAATACCGGTATTGAGCCCTGCTCACAACATAACCATTTAAAAAAAAACGATATTATGGTGACCCCTTCTTACAGAGCTGATGTCAAAACCGACTTTCATGAGACCAAATAACCATCCTAATCAAACAATGTTGTAATAAAAAAAACCGCGTCCAAATCAGTCCATCCGTTTGAGAGCTACGATGCCACAGACAAACACATAGATACACTAGTTAAAGTTAGAACACTCCTTTCCTCTCCATCGGGACGGACCGAGCCGGTTTAGTCGGGGCCGCACGTCGTCCCATTTGGTTGCGTATCGAGCGAAGCACATCGACGCAACCCTAGCTCCCGAGCTGCAATAGGTATCAGAAACTCCCAAAGGTTCGGAGACGAATACTTTTGTAAATTTACTTTATACTTTGGTAGTACTAGGCCATAATTATGGGACTCAATATAATTATTCCCGTTTTCCCCAGCCATCATGGTGCTTGTATGCAAATTCCCTGGCCCCCAGCCGCGGGCTATAAAAAGGGCGGGGCTCCGTGGCCCCGCAATTACGCCTTCGCTGTGGCCCTAAATTAAAGGTATTTACGTGTAATATGAGAACTATGTGCCGATGCAAGTGTTTTTGTTTAATTTTAGGTACTTGTTTTAAACTTGTATAGTTAATGACTTAAAGGTGGCTGCCTTTCGGATTAGTGTTTGTGTGCGTTGTATATATTTAATGCCAGGTGCGATTATTTGTACGAGCTTAAATAAATATATAAGGCGTACTTTTTGGAATCAAATCGGAGAAATACTGGAAAAGTAACTACCCAAAACCGACGTGCATGCATGACTCGATGTATGAATGTGGAAGAAGCGAAAGAGATTTGTCAGGATCGTAGCAGGTGGAAAGAAGTGGTCTTCTTTATAACAAAAAGTAGGAACACTTGTAAACCAGTTGACCTTTGTTAGAAAACGAATAAACAAGTTGTCCGTTCACGCCATCTCCACGGACTCCACGGTCCAATCATTTTACATAACAAAATTTATTTTACGAAAACGTATTTGTACATTACATATTGCTTACACTACATGATGGCTGCCAAAAAAATCTGTGGGTGAAGTATTTTTTTTACAACGAAAATTTGTATAATAAAATAATACAGCAAACATATTGCCAAATGAACATTTAGTATAACATAACTGAACCATCAGGACTTCATTAGGGCTTCTCCGCCGCGAGGACACACACATTTTTTTCTGTTGTTGTATTATTAACTACAATTGTTATCTTAGTGTAATGAAATGATTTTCTTTCTTTCACGTTCTTTCTACACTCTCAAGAAATGAGAGGCAACCGAGAGAGATTTCCTCTTATCTAGTTAGTAGGTTTTTGATATTTTACTTGATTTAAGAGATGTGTGGTGGCCGGGTTAGAATAGTGCCACTCCATGTCTTCCCGTGGATGTCGTAAGAGCCGACTAAGAGAATAAGGCTTGTAGTATTGTTAGGCGATGGGCTTGCAACCTGTCACTAATATACACTGGTAAACATCTTAGCCTAATTGTGCGAAATGTGGTTACAGAACTATCAACAAATTTTTAGAGTTGTTGGTAATTCTGTAGCTCTACCTTCCCCACTCTGGGAATGAAGGCGTTAGTGTATATATGCATGTATGTCCGAGTATAGAGTATGTAGGTATATGAGCCTCGGAAGGAATCAAACCGCTTATTCACTAATAATCACAATCTTGTCAAGCAACTAAATGTTTTTCAGCGTGTGCCAAGTTTCTTAATGTCTTAATATATAATCTTAATGTTCCGGTTGCCTTAACCGCGGCACCGTAATTTCGCATACCTCAAATAATTATCATCTGAAGAGGTAAACCAGTAAATCACATTGAAGACTCGAAGCCAAATATCGTCGTCCGTCGGCGGCCCGTGTCGCCACGTCGTAAATATGGCGGCTCACAACATTGCGCCCGAACTGGCAAAAAATTACAAACATCTGCGACTCTTAGATGACAGTGGTTTTGAAACTTTTGAGACTATTTATAAATAGCTTTTGCCCTAGAGTTTAGTTTAGGACGAGGTTGATTTGTGTGAGATTTTCCGCAGGTATTGTGTTTATTTAAGTTCACTCGCGCGCGCCATCATTTTTAGGTTTCCGTAGTCAACATGGAACCCTTATCGCCATGTCCGTCCGTCCGAGGTTTAACTTAGAGACGACTGTGTAACTTAACAGAGAAAGCTGTGTTTTGGCATGGTTATTTATATAATCACGCTGACAAAGTTGTGAAAGAAAATTTTAAATTATGTTTTGTACTTCGTTCGGGTTTTTATTTTCTTAAAGTCGTCTTCTCCATTGTCTTGGGTGCATGTAAACGACACTTTATCACCAAGGATCGGAAAAACGACCGTCATTTTGTAAACATAACCCTGTTCCGTATGGCAGAGACTTCCTTGATATTAATTAAAAATATTATTAGGTATTTTATAGATTTATTATACAATAATTTATATGTACTTAGCGACAATTTTATTAATGAATGACACCGAAATGTTAATTAGAAAACACAAACACACATACAAACAGTAAACGAATGTCAACGATTGCCCCAATGTGCTTCGTAAACTGTGAACAAACTTTTTCGACTCATAAATAGGTCCTAAATTCACATCGTTATGGAATAACAGGCGAAAATTTAAAAAAAAGACATTCTTTTTGATTGGCGAAAGTGTTTTTATCCCATAACCATAATGGTTTTATTCATTAATAATATTGTTGCTGAATACTTATAAATAATGGTATAATAAATGTAAAATACATAATAATATTTTTAATTAACATCAGAAGGAAGTCTCTCCTGTACGGAACAGGGTTATGTTTTCAAAATGACGGGCGTTTTTCCGATCCTTGTTTATCACAGTACACAGCTCATCCTTGTGTTTTTTGGAGAACGATTTTTGTGTTTGCAGTAACAGTGACTGAAGCCTACATAGCATGACATGCTCTTGCCCAGTTTATTTAAACTCTTTTTGCTAAGCAAAACCTGATTCTTCTGCTTTTCATGAGCAATAGTGGTCCAATCTCATGTGACATATTTGGTGGTTTGTTCTTGTCTTTCAAACAGTTGTTAACGGTTTACTTACCCTAATCTGTGCTGTAATCTCGTGTCCCCTGTGTATTAAGTTGTGTGCGTATGTGACAGAATGACGTTATTATCGCGCGTTAAATCCGATGACACCGAACAAATAAGCTGCACGGTAAATAGAGTAGCGATTAGGAGAGCATACAATGAAAGAACAATGTTTTTGGACTAAATATGTTAAAATAAATTTTAGCTAAATCTTTACAAAATAAATGTAGTATTTAAAAAAAATACCTACATCATTTTGCTCAAAAAGTTTACACACATAGAAAATAATTGTTTAATTCTCGTTTTTTATGAAATAAATAAGTTAGGTAATACATACATACATACATAATCTCACGCCTTCGTTCCCAGAGTGGGGTAGGCAGAGCTACAGAATTACAAACATCTCTAAAAACTTGTTGATAATTCTATAACCACAATTTGCACAATTAGGCTAAGATGTTTACCAGCGTTAGTGACAGGTTGCAAGCCCATCGCCTAACAGTACTACAAGCCTTTATTCCCTTAGTCGTCTCTTACGACATCCACGGGAAGACATGGAGTGGCACTATTCTAACTCGGCAACCACACGAGGATAATAGTTAGGTAATAGTTGCTAAATAACAAGCACCTACCTACCATTAAAAATACTGGAAGTTCAATGTTAGTTTGTCCAAAAAGGCCGATCCAAATCGGGGAAAATTGTATTCTTTATATTCTTAATTTTTTACGCATTTAAAACCCGGTAGCAAAGTACACTATCGCTGTTTCTGACTCACCACTATTTTCTATCTCTGCTTCCTGTACTACTTATACTTTATCCTAAACACAGTTTGACAACCATTGCCAACTAATTTCGAGTGCCTTATATTGACTTCCCAGAATTGATGGCTCGGTCCCACACACAGATTAGAGAAGCAAATTGTTTCTCCGCCCTTCAGAGAAAGTTTTTTTTAATTTGTAGCATTTTAAGTGGCAAAGGTACAGCGAAATTAAAATGTTCTCTTCATATAGTGTTTTATACACTTCGACTTAGTTACCTAGTAACGGTCGTCGAATGTTTCAGCCGTGGGTCGAATCCTATATGTCAGGAAATTTTTGATAATATGCATCAATGGTCTTACAGTTGCATAAGTATATGTACAGTCAAAGACTTTTTGTGACACACCTTAGGTCCAAAATCCATCTGACATTCTACAACAATAAGGTTGAGTTTCCTATGATTTGGCATCTCTAATGACATTGAAGACTTCAAACCTATTTTTCTTGAAATGGGTCACAAATTAACGGTCGTGACCGTATGTAGGTAAACTCTTTATTGCGCAAACAGATATAACAACGTAAAGAAAATAAACAAAATCACAAAAGGTACGTACAAAGACGAACTTATCCCTTTAAGATCTGTTCCAGTTAACTTTGAGTTTTGTCCATCAAAACATCCAAGATTCACGCTCATCCATCATACAAATATTTGACCATACCGGGAATCAATCCTCAAAACCGTTAGCTTAATATTCAGGGTCATATGTTACCTAAATGGTATTCCGCGTGTAAAAATGGCCCGACTTACGCACACGTAAATATTGCAATTACACACTAATTTATAAATGACAAGTGAAAGCAGGATGGTATGCTAATTTCCGGGAGCTAAACAGAGACGAATGTTGCTCTGCAGACTAGTTCACGGTTCCGTTGACGGCCCAAGACTAAGTAAAGGTGTACCAATTGGCTTGGTTTTAGGGTGCCACTATCGAAGTGCGTATAACATATCTACCTCTTTTCACTATATTATATCATTGGTCACTACTAAGTAATGTTACTGTGTAATCAAGATAAGCTTCCTCTCCGCAATGATGGTCTTGTCCGAAGCGCTAGTAGATCCATATTACAGACGTGTAACATAGCCCTTGTGTCCAATTTACTGAATCAATATTTTGAATTTTGAATTTTGAATGATGTACTAAGGATTTCTGTCAAATTTGGATCTGGATGAACAAATTTCTAGGTTAAAAAGAGCGACTCGAATTGACGAAGGAACACAACCATACTAAAATGGCACTGGGCTGGTCATGTCTGCCGTATGCATCCGGACCGATGGAGCAAGATCACAACTGACTGGATCCCAAGTAAGCCGCCGGAGTAGAGGCAGACCAGAAAGAAGAGGGAAGACGATTTGGATAAGTTCAAACCAGACGGTCAAGCATTAGCCAGAACAAGAGATGACTGGAGAAATGAGGCCTTTGCCTTTGGGCACTAAATAGGCAAGAAGATAGATGGAAAAGAAAATCATGTTCTTCTTCTTTTTGACGACGCGTTGGCCTAGTTGGTAGTGACCCTGCCTGCGAAGCTAGCGGTCCTGGGTTCAAATCCCGGTAAGGGCAGATATTTATGTGATGAGCGCGAATATTTGTTCCCGAGTCATGGATGTTTTCTATGTATTTAAGTATATATTTCTCTATATAAGTATTCATATCGTTGTCTAGTACCCATAGTACAAGCCTAGAGCTTAGTTTGGGACTAGGTCAATTGGAGTGACATTGTCTCCTGTTTTTTTTTTTTATTATTAAAGGCGGTCCACTGAGGTATTCTGCAGTGATTTCCAGAATAAATAAATCAAAAGTAAAAGCCGGACATCTTTCAATTGGCTATCTTCCCTCCCGAAGGTTACCGGAAGAAAAAAAAAATTAAAATTTGGAACACGTGAGTGCCAATCCAATTTCGATTAGCCGTTTATGCGCGACTGAAAGACATACATTTATATTTGACGACGCGGTTAGCCTAGTTGGTAGTGTACCTGCCTACGAAGCTAACGGCCCAGGGTTCGATTCCCGGTAAGAGCGAATGTTTTCGCGATGAGCACTAGTACTGTACCTAAGTCTTGGATGTTTTCGATGTGTTAAAGTTTTTATTTCTTTTTAGCCTTTTAAGCGACGCGTCAGAAAAGGGTTAGGTTTTTGCGTGTATGTGTGTACATCTATTTCTTTGACAGGTGCCGTTAGATTCGTCTTGGTGGTGGGAGAGACATAGGCTATAATATGTTAATGAAAGTAATGAGAGGGGGTTAATTTTTTTAACTTATATAGATGACAATATCAAAAAGTACAGTTGGGATATCAGAGCTTGCTTTTTATGATTATAACATTAGTATGTGCTTATATACTTATCCGCTATATTAGTATTATGTAAGTAGTTTACACGTATATAGTATGTTTGTATGTTTGTAGAGCGTTCCGTGAGTCACTGCCGGTACTGACTGAACGTCAGCGCTGTAGGTGTCTGACACCTCAGCATTTTGCTGAGCCAGTGTCCGTTTCACCGCCGCGAGGACACACATTGCGTGCCTTCTCTGTTACCTTCACTGTTTTCTTTTTTTTTGTATATGTGTGTCTTATGGTTGGTGAATAAATGTACCTATTTCTTCTTCGTCTTCTATATACTTTGTCAATTCCCATAATACGACCCTAGAGCTTAGCTTGGGTAAGGTCAATTCATCATGTGAAAGATCTACACAGGTTAAAAAACGAACGTGAACCGCATGTGATTTATTTACCACTCAAGCAGTCGATTTCTCAAAAATAGACCCCCAGTTTATTTAATAGCAGGATTAGTTGAACGGCAGCGACAACCTAGAATTAGCCTCTAGGCCATCGATTTCCATTTAATAGAGAGGTTTAACCTTTAGCTACCGACTGTCGCTTGTTTTTATTCCGACATTAGCGTAAAATGTTAATGCGTTACTAGGCATTGTTCTCGCCGTGCGTGCGCGCAAATGCGCAGTTATGCAGCGTGTGCGCCGGCAGTGATGACCGGACATTATGTGTGGCCATTAACAGACAAGAGACCATAAACCTGGTTTGCTTTTAAAAGTAAAAGGGAACACTGGAATAGGTTTAGGAAGGCTGAACGGTGAGGTTTAAATTAACTGAAAAATAGAGTAAGATTGCGTTGCGTAATACGTTTTTAGAGTTATTTATAGGAGTTTATCAGAGATCGGAGACTCTATTTTACTCGGTTTTGTTTTTAACTCGGGCGCCATTATTGACAAGTAAATAAGAGCTATTATAACGTTGATAATACAATAACATGTCAAAAGCAATTAGGTTTTACAGAGTAGAATTAAGGCCCGGTTAAGGAGACTTAAGCACAAACATGCGATAGTCACCGCCACTTCTCATTTAAAAAAAAAAACGTTCCGTTTTCAAATATTTAAGTACATACCATACGTGAGCAAATAATGGGTTTTTATTTCGAAGTAATCCAAAATGAGTGTAAAGTTACCGACGTACTTATTTATCTAGCAAAATATCGTCGTGATCTGACGCGTAAAATATTTAATGAGTCAGCGTCCTCAGCAAAAAATCCAAGCATTTAAATTTTATGCGACTATTTGATTGATGTATAAGTTGAAGTTTCAACTAATACCTTTAACCTTTGCAGAATGTCTAACCGCAAGCTAAGCTGACCACAAAGGCTCCATTCCGTCTACGATAGCTCCACGATAAAAACCCAAAACTTACAATTGATGGCGTTATAATTGACATGTCATCCTCCGACCATAGACTATTTTTTCCCTCTTTATCTTTCCGGAGCACTCATTGCGCCCATTGTCAGTGGGTTTAGTCAAATAATACCCCTAAGAATTAATATAATAATTTTCGATATTTTAAATGGTGATTGATTATGGTGACGTTGCGATTTTCGCTCTGTGGAACAACACTTGACGCCTTGGTTTAAAAAGCGTGTTATATTGTCTATAGTAAGGTTCTTTATAGTTGGCGGTTTATTTGAGTGTCTTATAATCGGGCGGCGTCTGAGGCCCTACTTTGAAAATCGAAGTTCGAAGTTACGTTAGCTCCATCTCTTTCTCTCGATTTAGTCTCGAAGGACGAGTAACAGAGATGGAGCTAACGTAACTTCGAACTTCGATTTTTGAAGTAGGGCCTCAGGTCATTTTTCTTTTTGATGCATTTTTCGGTTTTGAGTGACGTTGTGTCATCTGACAGCCGCTGTCATGTTATGGTCAGTGGGAAGAATGCTTGTTCCTTTTTTTGAAGGGACGTCTTCATACGTTGATTCTATTTTTTTAAGGAGATAAATGTTGTGGTTTAATAAAGGCTTTTAGTAAAACACGCGGTATTGTTTCTACTGTAAATGAGACGACGAAATTTCGCCAATAACAACTTGACATTAAACGCGATAGGATAATAATCGGTGTTTTTTTTTAACTTTTTGTGGGATAATCCGAGCTACGGGGTCGTATCGTATTATATAAAGTTCAAAATACATAATTGGTCATAGTATATAATTGGTCATATAATGGTCATGATATTTAATTGTTTTATTTATGAAACTATAAACTTTTCGGGCATAGAACCACTTAGGTTAGATTGGCCTTATTTTATAACAATCCTGAAAACTTATGTGTTTTGAACTTTATATTTATTATGATACGTACCCACGAACTTCAGGTATCCTAAAAACAAATTATTTGTTAAAGTCGTCATAAGAAACAAATATAAGTAAGCAATACGTTTGATGGACAAATCTGGTGATTGTGATGGTCAACGCGGACGTATCTAGTCACGGGCAAAAGCTACGAATTGTAGAAACGGGAAATATTTTCACCCTACTAGTTCCTATTACAAAATTATATTTTTGGTTTCGTAGTTAAAACTATGTAACAAGAGTAGAATCTAATACCAATATGTTACTTTAAATTAAACACCACTTTAATCACTTCGTTTAATTTCATCCCAAGCCGAGCTTAACCTTAACTATAACAATATAATCCAAAAATTACAAATTAAACAAATAAAACCGTTGGTATCTCCCACGTATCTACGATCAATTTTTTACGTCGGCCCGTCGGTATCGCATCTCGTGATGGATGATGGAACCTGTGACCTCTCGGATCGACCGGCTCAGATGTTAGGCATTCTGTGGTCGGTGCATGGTGTGGCAAATTGCTAGATGTTTTCGAAGTTAACATGTTTTTTTCTTGCAACAGAAAATAAATACACTATTAATACATATTTAATAAAACAAAATAATAGTATTACAGTTTGATGTTTTATGATAAAAAGAATAAGACGAGATAATGAATCACCTGGGGCATATTTTATAAAGCTACAAGTAACAATACTACACGTCTAAATCGGCAGCACTTCTCAAATCTCTGGTCGACATTGGTCGAGGTTGTGTCAAATGGAAACTTGTAACCTGTAAATTGTAACTTGTAGCTTTATAAAACAGGCCACTGATACTCAGTAGCAAGAAATATAATCACTTATATCAAATATAGAAACTGTACTTTTTATTTATTTACAGAATGCTTAAAGTTATTGTCAAAACACGTCTTTATTTAATGCTGTTGTCTGTAATATTTATATTATGCTTCAACATAACATGTCCCTGCAGCGGAACAAAGTCTACTCGACCAAATACTCAACTAGTAAGTAAATCACTTCCACTCGATCCCGTCAAATAAACAAATAACGTAACCGCCATAAATCTGACGAGGGCCAAGAGCGCTAAGCTCCTCGATGTAACGCCCATTTAGCGGATTTCCTAATAACTGAGATCATTCGCGTTATAACAATTCCGACAAAACCGCCCGCTGCCCATGTGGCCGAAAACTTAAACAAAAAAACACCTATCCGCACATGACGCCTGTTCCAAATCCGAAATTCCCTCCAAAACGATCTCACGCTGCGTCCAAGAAAAAACTTCTCTGCCCGTTCTTTTTTCGAATACCACTTTTTTTTCTCTTGCCATTGTCAGACGCATCCGAGCCGGCCCTAGACTCTTTATTAACAAGATTTTGAATATTCCATTGTCGCTAACACTTTCTATGTTCGAAATTCAATTTTTTTTGGAGCAGTTTGGACATTTCGCTTGAATTATCGCCGGCCAGTTTTGTTATAAGATTTAAGTCGGCGATTGCTCTTTTTTTTCATAAATGTCAGTGAATGGGTCGTTTTTGACGTGGGTGAGCGCGTGTATAATTGCTATCAGGTAGTTGGAGCTCGGATTCTGTAATATATGGATAATTAAAGGACGGCTTAAGGTGGAATTTTTGTCAAAGTTTATCGGCGTTTTGATTGAGGTTACGGATGCCCGCCGGCGGCCGGCGGTAGCTTTATGGATCCATTTTTAATATTCAACACGTATCTAGTTTCATAGCCCAATCGAGAGTCGATTTGTCTTGCTAGATTATAAAAACATTGGAACAGGTCGTAAACGCGATACGATCGTGGACCTCCGATTGGGTTTTGGTAAATATCCCAATTGGATTTTACGCTCGTTTTTTTGTAATTACTGGCGATAGAGCGGCCACGACTGACTTCATAATCAGCCGAATGAAAATATAAAATACAGTTTTACGATTAATACCGGCTAATCGAGCGGGAACGATAAAATAAAATACGTTGATTGTGGCTCTGACACTTTGGTAGCGCACAATGGCGGCCCGAATGAGGTTCTTTAATAGGGAAAGTCATAAAAATAGTAAATAATTTAAGAGGTTAAGTAAAATGAACTATAAAATTGGAATCGACATATTACAGAACCATAAGCTGCAAGTTAATGGCGTTTTTCATGCATTTACCTGTCTTGATATTTACTTGTGAGGTTTACGAGAAGTTTGGTGTAACGGGCTATTTGCATTTATATTACTTACAATACTAGCGCAACATATTGCAACAATGTTTTTTATGTCACTTGGTTACGTGCGTGTTATGAATAAGTATTGTGTCTGTTGTGTCATTAATTTACACGATGAAATTAAGCAAAGACGTTAGAGAATTTTTAAAATTAATAAAAGGACTAGAAGAAAGTTGTATAATCTTTTTCTGACAAATTTCGGGTTAATAAAGTATTGGATATTTGATTGTGACGTCGTGAATTAATATCCTAGCTTAGCCTTTGTCTAATTTATTTTACTTCACACAACTAAGCTAATGGCAAAAAATGGCGTCTAATCTCACATTAATTAAACGCAATTTCAGAACGAAATGCTACCGAGATCCACAGATAAGCTCAGACCATAGATAATTCATGTTCTGTCAGGCACGGGCGAATGCTAGACAGCCAACGGTTTTTTTTTCTAAAATTACTGGCACGTATAAAGACATTTGAGCCTAAGTTTTTTGAATAATTATTTTTACGGCTGCGGCTAATTTGAGTTATGGACTATAAACACCAGCGTAGCCTTCAGGTGCAAAACATTTTATTGCTCTAAATAAATTATAATTAGAAGTGGTGGCACTATTAAGTAAGAAAATGCTATTTCGTAATATGGTAATAGTGTTTTTATGCGTTGTATAAAGTTCTATTCGCTGTTGTTAACCGATGACGACTTTTATAGAGTAATCGTAATGCTATTTACAATTTTAATTGAGAGCTTTTTGTTTGACAGTGACACATCTCAAAAGGTGTATCCTGAGAAAAAAAAAGACTTGATAAAAAAAGTTTATATGGCCTATGTTATTTTGCTAAATAGTGGTGCGTTATAATACTATCTTACCTTGAACCTACATAATTTTAAAAGTTCATAGTAATTCTCCTGAAAAAGATTTCCAAGCGCATTATTTCGTAATTCACCATCATCTTTACGGACGAAGCGCTCGACGAAGAGAAATCTGATCCTATAGTCTATACCCATAACTTTCTCGCTTAGGCACTTCATCTCTGATTTTGCTGGCGATTTTAATTTAACCTGTTTTTCAAGGCAATGAGAAGGCACACGGCTATAGTTACAGAACACATAGGCGAGTTTACTGGGATTGGAATCCCATAGACATTTGCATTTTCAACACTACAATCACAAAATTGCAATCCTAAGACTGCAAATGTGTTGCGAACCCTAAGGACCAAGGTGGTATCCCAATTGCTAGTCATTACACCGGTTATCTTATTCCCACACAGGAACACAACAATGTCAACTCTCCTGCTCGGAGATTAAAGGATAAGATGGTTGTAGGGATCCGGACGTCGCTGCACCAGGTCCTACCACCACTTGAAATAAAACTACGTGTTCGGGTATGCCTCGTCCTTGGAAATATTTTGAGGTACTTTAATCCGCATAGTGACTACGAGCGTGCATGCACTGAAAAAAATAATTGGTCGCTTTTAACAAGATTGTGATTGTTGTGCATAAGCGCCTTGATCCCATACGAGCCTAACAAGACGATAGATACATCAACTAAGACGTTAGTTGAATCACTAAAGAAATTGCTGTAGTTAACTATCAGCTTTGGTTGATATAACTAATATCTTAACTATTGTATTATTTTTTTGTGAACTAAGTGAAAATCTCTCTTTGTTGGCTCCCTTTTTTTGAGTGTGCCAAGTTATAACTGTCAGGAGAGATCAGAGACGAAGTGACCGACGAAAAAACAACCCCGAATTGCATTGACTTACAGCCAAATAATAATCTAACAGCCTCTGTTCGCATCCGTTACTCATGTACCTACATTTCATATGAAGTAATTTTTTAGGGCTACTTGTAGCAGCAAGATAAAAGAAAGAAAGAAAGACATTTATTCGTTACAAACAACAACACAGAACAGAGCAATACGCACAAGAATAATGTAGTCACGAAATGGTTCCAACTCAGCTTAAAATTCAGCAATGAAGATTGTCTTAAATCTATATTTAAGACTGACAGTTCCATACATACTGACACAACGAAACTACTAAGGCTTAAATCTAGATTTACCTTTGCTGGAAGTATCCCTTAATCTGCTCTACATTGATTTAACTTAAATACAAGCTGCATATCACACAAAAGCATCCTGTCTTTTAATGCTGGTACAATTTGCATTGTCCATTCGTCAATCAAATCTTATTTAAGAGTCACAAGTGAGACTAAACACTAATCCAATGTTTCCAGCGGATAGATTTGTAGGTTAGATTTAGTGTAACGAGCACTCCTGTGCTCCTGACTGCAGTAAGAGCAGTAACATCCTGTCATAATTTACTGGGTTTATTAATCTTTACTAGCTCTATGGAAGTCAAGTTTGTTGGTTTGGAATCTGATACTGAAACTATTGCTATTTTATTTCACAGTTAAAAATTCTGGGTTGTTATACCTAAATTGTATAGAGTTTTCGATCTAAGCTAAGACGCGACCCATCTAGCAATAGAATATTCTCAGAAGTTAAGAAATATTCTCAAGAAATTACTGAGAATATTATCGGAGACATTTGAGAGCATTGAGAATGTTCTCTTTTCATACAAAATTTAAGAAATTTCTTAGAAATTTCCGGGATTTTCTCATAAGAAACTTTCACAATTTGAGAAGTTAATTTTCGGTTCAATGCTAGACCCATCACATAATTTGATGTCGCACGATATGCACTGTAGCAAAAAATAAGAAGTGAAGACGCATCGTGAAAAAACACTTCTTAAAGTAAATGTTGTAATTAAAACCAATTCTCCACGCCGATAAAGTCGCAATATATACGTTAGTCATTTTTATTTTGTTACCGAATATTTCTGGAATAAACTGTCTTTTACCTTCTCTGGAGGTCCTTAAGTATTATGATTATTGCCGCCTCACAGAAAATGAGAAATCCACAGCGACCTAAAAAGAAGTGAAACCGAACGCGAACCCTAGCAACATCAACAAACAACAATATACAAATTAACTCTGCAGTGCCGGCATGAATGCAGCCATCTTTTTCGAAATACGACGCCGTAAATTCATTTCCAAATTACTCTTTCAAACGTCGAACACTAATCGAACACTGCTAATTGCCCACTGTTCCTTGTTCAAATAAAATCCATAGAGATTTGTTCTTTTTTTACCAAGCGCCACAGGCTGACTAGAGCTACCGTGTGCATTTAACTGACAAATTTAGAATTGAAATTGGAACGTGGCAGAGTGATCGAGTTTTTTCTTGATGGCGTTTGACGAAAGGATCGCAGATTAACATATGACTGGCAGGTTAAACTGTTTACTTGAATAATAATCATATTGTGGTTTGGGGAATCTGGAAGCCAGTTTGGAGTGCTAAAACTGACTTCAGAGTGTTTTAGAAGTTTACAATCTTTCTACAGTATTTCCATTTATTTAATAGTTATTTAAGAAATTGGAAAAATATTAAATCTTTAAACAAATCTTGACTTTGCATCATTAATGAATATCTGTTGAGCATAACATTAAAAAGTTTGTCTCGCGCAAACAATTAGCAATTACAGCATTTAGCAAAGGTGCGTTCAGGTTATGGAGCATTGTTTTGCAAATTAAGATGTGTCATGCCCGAAGGCCGGCAAACGCGGCCGATTAAATTTTCTTCCATTTTTGAATTTAAAATCTTTAAAAATATATTCGTAATCATGAAATTTTCGAGTTGAGTTTGATCAGTCTGAGCTTCGTTGAAAATAGGCGCCAGATATACTTGTACCTATACAGGGTGGGTACTTTTCATTGCAAACCAGGCTAAATTTACGTCGTTTTTTTTTCGGTTTTTGTAATTATCAGTTCCTAACGTCTCTGTTTTGGAAAAGGTTAACACCTACCACATACCACATGCCCTAGTAGGTTTATATTGAAATGACAAGACAAATATTAAACGCCTAGAGCTTAGTTGGGGAACTTGGGGACTAGGACAATTTGTGTGAGATTTTCCCGTAATATTTTAATTTATTAACCAAACGACATAAAAATAATTCATAAACGACACAAATAAAATATTTAAGAATGGCCCATGAAAAGAAATAAAATTGAATGACGGCTTTTTTTTAATAGTTTTTTTTAAATCATAATCACCTGTCTTACCCTACTGCCAAATAAAAGGGGTGATGTTTTTATTCGATGTTATTCATCGCTTTATTTATCTACTCATGTCAAACATCGCAACTATCTGATTGTTTCAGCTTGTTTGAAGAAGTAATTAACTTGTAGCAAAGTTTACTTAATTAATAGGTACTTTGTTGCATTTTATAGATAAGACGCTTGATAAAAACTAAGTCACAAGACGAAACGTTTTATTATAATATATTAGACATTATCTGCGGCTTTTTTTGTATAAATACATACTGGTTTTTTCCGGCAATTCTGTTTGCATAGAACTAACTCAACCTTTTTTTGGAAAGTACCAATATTTTAATGTGGTCGGACGGTACGATTAATTGGGATATACCTTAAAAATAACCGATTTTTTATTAAAAATACACCTTTGTAAATCTTATTTCTCCTATTAATATTTCGCAACGTTCGAACACGTTAATTATTTTTTTATAAAAATGGTAATTTAAACGTCGAACGAAAACATGTACTTACATCAAAAACTTATATTTAAATAAACTGACATTTGAATAAGCTTGTTTCTCGAAATGGTTTTCAAGTGATCATAAGAATTGTAAAATTGAGGTGTATTCCAATTGCAAACGCTAGGTTAAAGTAATTTATGTAGAAAGATAGAATATATTCGTTACTCAGTTATCGAGTTCAACATCTACGAAAACGTCATGATAATAACAGAATTGTGTACTTTATGCATTTTTTAAGTGCTGTGTTATTGCATATTCCTAACGTGTGTCTTATCTTAGTGTTTTAATTCTAGACAATATTCTGTAATAAATCGATACGATCTTGACATTTAACGTCCATACCCTTACTGTTATCATTGTCTGTTAGTTTTCTATTAACGGCTAAAAGGGGAAAAAGTAGCTTGTCTTATACGGAAATACTTACTCGTAGTTTTATACCTAAAAAAATAATTAAGTATCTGTATTCGATGAAATCTTCAGATAAATGCGACAATAAGTTAGTCACTAAAAAGCACATAATATTATAAACAGTGCTCCATTAGTAGATCCAGTGGTAGGACCTTGTGTGGTCCTTCCGGATCGGTACCATCCGACCGCCAAGCAGCAGTGTTCGCATTGTTGTGTTCCGGTTCCTAGCATAGAAACATTATGGAATGCCTCAATGCTAGTAATTTAAGAGGGCGATAACATTTCTCAGCCCTTAAATCAAGTTCGATTTTTACGATCTTTGAATATGTTGTCATTATGATAAACTACCTACTTAGGTTTGAACGTTTTCGTTTTTTTTCTTTTCAATTGTTTCTTATCTAGAAATATTTTTTTGAAAAGGAAATTGTAGACCAAGTTTATTATAATGCCATAGACATTTTCTCTATAGTGGTCATTTTACTGACTGTCTAACTTCCACACTGGAATTATCCCCCCACCCTCCCCCCTAATTTAAATCCAGAATATGAAGTTAACAAAATAACGTTGTTTACTAATTCAGTGGTATTAAAACTTCTGGACTTAAAAGTTCTCGGCAGATTCCGATATTTCCACAAAATTCGATATGTCTATTTTCGTTTAGGTATGTTGTTAAGTAAAACTCCAATGAGATATCTGTTTGTGTCATTTTAAGTGACGGGTGTAACATTATTATTTATTAATAAACTATAATGTAGTTCAAAGCGGTTTCCATCTTTAAATTAAGTTGTCGGTTAAGTACATAGTAAGGTAATCGTGGTGTTGGTTGCCGGTCTGAACTTAATGGTATATACTTAGGTAAATTCTTGCGACCTAGGTAACTTGGAAGCTAGACTATAAATAGGAATGGTCTGAGTAAGTTTTTTTTATTTATACTAAGTATATTTATGTAAGATTGTACAAAATAACACTGGTAATCATTTTATGTTCTATGCGTGATGGTTTCGGCTTCTGATGTATTTTTTGGATTTTTCTCATTATCTCTTTGCTTAATTAAATTGTGTGTATAGCTGATGTTATAATACGTATAAAACCAAGTTCCTATATTGTTTTCTCAAATTTGTAAAAAACTAATTTAATTCAACATATTTTTTATGATTACTCAAGAAACTAAGATTATCTTATCTGTAAACGTTATCAAAAACTCGTTCTCCAATTTTGAATTAGTATAAAAAATCCGTTGATGCGCCTGCACTGCGTTAGTACAGACTCCGGCGCAGCTCTCTAAGCTCACTATCTCAAATCTGGCGTCTGTTGGCTCTACGTCTTTATCAAGCATTTCGCTGATTGTTACACCGACGATGTTTGCGCTTTAATCCTCACATCCTCTGTTAGCCAAACGGTAGCGCTCAAATTTATGACATACGGCTCTATCTTATCTATGGCTACTCCACAGCATATGTCGCCTAATGGAGCAAACTAACTAAAAACAAACAATTTCGCCCTAAAATACCCTTTTTGCGCAACGCGAAACACAGCATGTGCTTTTTTTAAGACCGTAGACAATGTGACATTAATGAGCTGAAGGTAAGATGGCGACTCTCTAATTTCGCGCCCTTTCACCTGTCAATCAGACGTCAGCCCGCCGCGTTTCGGTCCGGAATTAGCAATGTTGTTAAGACGTCCGCGGAGCGCTTGTAAGCGGTGCGTTTCGCTAAATGCGCGCAGTAATGAGATGTTTGCGCGATAGGTATCCTTGTAGGTTGAAAACTGATTTATTTTGTTACCTGTGGAGCCGTTAAGATTTTCGCGCAGCGATCTGTCCGGTTGACGTTTCACGCCGAAAATTATCGCGCGTTTATTTCACTTCTCACATGCGTGATTAAGTTTGGGAGATTAATCGCGCGGATGAGAGGAAGATGTTGACAATTTGGCTTAATGTCCGCAGACGGCGCCGCCGGGTAAGCTTGTTGGTTTTATTCTGTTTACTGGCGCTATCAAGTGATCGAGATAAACGAGAGGATTGGTACAGTTCGCTCATCATTGGAGGCAAAATCTGCATCTGCCTTCAACTTCCTTAAAGATACGATGCGATAGTACCTACACGTCCGTTTTTGTAACCAATTATCGCACTGGGTATTAAAAATGCGAAAGTTTATGTTTATTTAATGTTTGTCACTCCTTCTTGCTGAAACGGGTGCACAGATTTGGGTAAAATTAGGAATGGAGTTAACTTAAACAACACAGGCTACCTTTAACTCGACAAACACTGTTACCGGAGGACGGTCCACGCGGACGAAGTCGCGTACAGAAGCAAGTATTGTTATTAATAAACTAGGTACACAAAATACGAGACCTACTGTACTTACACTAATAATAGTGCTGATCATTATTCAGTATCTTTATATTTGCTCAGTTCTATTATTTACTGATTATACAAATATACCTACCTACTTACACACAAAATTAAACAAATGACAACCGAGTCCTGTTTGCCAAATATATACCTACAACATTATTATTATAACATAAGTATAGATTACTACTTATCATTAAATGAATAGGCAGAGGTTTATAATAATAATATAATAGCGAGTAGCTGGTATCCTGCCTTTTGGCCGAAAATCATACTTATGGCAAAATATATCGTTTCCCAAACGTTTCATTTGCCAACCCGCTTTTTTTTCTCTAACTGTAAATATATCAGGATTTATTTCAATACCATCGTGTAGAAGCCTATAAGTTAGGTTAGGTTAGTTTTAATAAAAATCCTGAAATATTAAAGTTAGGTACAGAAAAATATTTAACGGTTGGGAAACGATAAATTCTGCCAAAAGGCAGAGAACCCAAGTAGGTACTGTAGGTGCTGTGTAACAAATCATAAAATGCCCTTACGGTAATCATGAACTATACCTAAATCCAAAAAAAAATTCAAAACCTCTTGTACTGTATGTCAAGTGACTATCTATGTAAAGTGTGTCCTACAAGCGAGAGTTAATATACGCTACAGGCAGATAGCCTGCGCCTGCGCTCAATCTTAGCACGAGAAAGTTAGTTTTCCAAAGTTTCACTTATTCGCGCGTGTGTATCTATACATTGAATTTATACGCAACAAATCGTTTCTTTACTGACTGACTATAAAAAAGGAGCTAAAGGAAAATATAACGGGAGTAAAAGTTCGTAGCGACTATTAAAAGAGACAAAGCGAAGTAAAACCATGTCGGTGGTGCTGTTGGCGAAGGCTTGGTTATGTTATGTTGAATGTATCAACGTCGTAAAGTTGAAAAGTGGAGAATTAGAACACAGTTGTATGCCATAGCATATGTTTTATTTAACATAGATATACCTTTTCTAATATGAGTTTTAACAATTTATTCCTATCAAGTTACTTTGACTACTGAAGACCGATTTAAATTTGGCACAAAGACACAGAAATAAACTTACTTCCGTGAACAATCAATAACAATTATTTGATTAAAGTACATGGTTTTAAGTTTCCTAATCATCAAAAAGAATATTTCAACCTGCGGGAATATTATGGTCTTGTTTATTGACGTGGATACGCGTGGATAAAACATTTGTCCCTTTCTGACCAGTAGGTGCGAGAGTGACGGAAGCTTTATCCACCGCGATAAAGGTGACCGACCATTATACGGCCCTGAGAGGGTCTATCGTTGCAGTGCTTCAGAGTTCAGAACAGTTTGACGTTACGACCTTACAACATGGGAGCCTTCAAGAAAAGAGCTTTCAATTTCCTAAAAGCCTGGCAACGGACTGAAGATTTCTTTTGGCGATACTCGTTTGCCTCCCTCTCATAATTAAATTAATTAAAATCTTTATCTGTATCATATGAAAGGATTTTTTTTAATAAATAAACATTCATGCAAATACAACGTGTACAGAAACCCGGACACCCTGTAGTATCCGTAACAAAGTGTCTCCAACTCTCCTTAGCTATCGATTAGAAACCGCATATCTGAGTTTTCTTTTGGTGCGAGGGTAAGACTGTCGGTGAAATGAATATAGCATAGATGCATTCCGTCTTAGTGTGGACTAAGACGGAATTGGCAATGCATTTGTAATCTTTAACGTGTAAATCCAAGGGCATACACAGATAGAGCCTCTTTACCACCAGAGGCCCGTTTCACAAAGCAACAAGTTACAAATTACAAGCGGATGTCTCTTTCTAAGTCCTTTTGCTAGAAAGTGAGTTCCGCTTGTAATTTGTAACTTGTAGCTTCGTGAAACTGGCCTCAGGTGGCCTACGTCGTTGGTTACTATAATTAGCTAATATAATGGTAATATTGACGTTATGTCTTTTGATTTGTTGTAAAGTTAATATGACAGGTTTCTATGGAGGGTAATAAATTATATTTGGTACGCGGCGAAGAACTGAACAACAAACCAACTGGGATAATTACAATAGATTTTTACAATGTACCTATTAGTTTGTCTGACTGACTTACTTACTAATTTTATAATTTAATCATATTTAAAATTTTGCCATTTATTTAACCTTTAGCGTTTTACATTTAAAATTCATCAATGCAACTGAATTTGCGAAATATTTGCATAAAATAATGGTAACAAAAATAATGAAAATAGGTGTCTAAAACGATGTTTTATTAAAATATTGTTTTATTCAAACGGAGGTTATTTTTTTAGGTGTATCCCAATTAAGAGCATAATATGACTTGTACCTACAATCTTGCTGTCATTTTAAACCAAATGACAGTACCAAGTTATATGTGTTTGCAAATATTTATTTTGTTAATTTATTAACAAGACCAAATGACTAAAACTATAAAACGGGACTTTATCGTGTAATAAAATGAACATTTACCTCGACGTTTCGACTGTGTTACAAAAGCCGTGGTCACGAGAAGACTGAAGTGGTGGGTGTTCGTCTGCTTGCCGTGCGAGATTTTCGACCTACCCGCACTTGGTCTTGTTTTTTATTCGGAATGTCATCATACCGACACACAACACTCACAACATCCGACGATTTATCCGAAGATACACTTCCCCGCTTACATTTACTGATGACCGGATTCCACGTAGTTGATAGCCTATACCCATCCTCTCTGTTGAAATTTCTGTTTCCTGATTTCAACGGCTTCACGAACCACTCTCGCATAAAAATGGCGTTCAGTTGAGAGTACTTTAGGACTGTGCAATTCGATCTATGGTGCATTGCTTCTAAAACTGCCTTTAAAATTATTTGACGACGCGTTGGCTCAGCTCGTAGTGACCCTACCTTCAAAGCTAGCGGTCCTGGGTTCAAATCCGGGTAAGGGCAGATATTTGTGTGATGAGCGCGAATATTTCGCACTGCTAGATCAAAACAGTAGTAACTCAAAATACAACTGTATTTAAAAATCAACTTTAATGCATCTTTTATGAACTTGAAACAAAACTAGCAAGGATTTTGAGTTGATGCTGTTTTGATCTAGAAGTGCGATTTGTTCCTGAGCCATGAATCTATGTATATAAGTATATATTTCTCTATATAAGTATTTATATCGTTGTCTAGTACCCATAGTACAAGCCTAGAGCTTAGTTTGGGACTAGGTCAATTGGTGTGACATTGTTCCCTGGTAAAAAAAAACCCTACTGAGTTTAGTAATCACGTTCATCTCGCAAACGGCTTTCTTTCCATCACACTATCTCAACGGACGGCAGTCTACTACTGTGCTTTTTTGTGGAACTTTTCACAATGCACTAAGCATACGTTGATTTAGTTAAGCACGTGTATTATTTTAAGTGCTTTATGTGACAAATAAATTGTATTTCATTTTTCATTTCACTGTTTTATGGAAAAATCTCATTGCAGCGATATTTCCGGACCGCTACGACTTATTGAGACTCAAAGGACGCGTACTTTTTTTCTTTAAAAAACTGACAATGTGCCTATGATTTCTATCCTAATGTTACAGGTATCCATGAAGGGTAACCACTTTCCACCAGGTGACTTAATTTCTTGGCTTGTTAGATTCCTCAAGAATTAAATAACAATTCTAGTACCGAAATTTAAGTAATAATTTACTTAGCTCTACCATATCACAATTAGATAAGTCACTTACAATAGTACGTTGATTCTGATCATAGTTATATGCATTATCAAGACTGCTATTTCAAAATTACAATACAAAATGTATGTATGTATGTAAAATCACAAACAGAAAATAACAAAACAAAAAAAGAAACAGAAACAAAAAAAGTATGTATAAAGGCGAACTTATCCCTTTAAGGCATCTCTTCCAGTTAACCTTTGCAAAATGCGATAACGTTTTTCTCTCCCTGGATCTAGTCCAATTTTTGGAATATGTTTATTCGACAAAGACATCAACACAAGGATACATAATAGAAAAGATACAATAACGTAATAAAACGAATTATCTCCTAACAAGCGACACTATTAAATTAAAAAATGACAATGAGGATGTTGTGTGCCGAAATGGTCCCCACTCAGTACAATGGTTTGGCATGAATGTCAACCGGGCTGGTTTTCAGGGGAGCCAGGCGGGTTGTTTGGGATAGCGCACTCACTCGCACTCACGAAGGATAACTAAATACATTACACTATGAAAAGGAATATATTGTAGATATTATGAAAAACAAGGTCTGCACTTGTTCCTTTCCAAGAAAATATTTCAATTAAAAAAGAAAAACAGAAACCTAGTTTTTCATAATAACTAAAACGTGTTCAAAAATCGTGGGATTTAGGGGATGAGAAACTCTATCGCCCGGAGCTAAATTCAGAAGGATTTTTTTTGACAGCTACGCGATTCAAGTTACTCATTAATCTCTAAAAACATCACCCTGTAGCCCTTAAGCACTCTCCACACAGCCTGCGTTATCAAGTTGTCTATTGACTGACCAGTCACGCACCTGTCATGCCACAGATAAAGCTAATGTACACGTGTAGCGGACGGTGACATACGAGTGACGTTTGACGGGAAGTCAAATGGGTTACCAATTTATATTAACGTGTTAACAACGGATGTCGATATTGGGTTAATGAAAATTACACAAAGCTCGCGGCCTTGTACAAATAAGTAAATAATAAAATATTAGGGTCAGAAAATGACCATTACAAGATCTAATTAAAGGGAAGAATCGTGTTTATAGGACCTTGTGTAGGGTTCGTCTGGATCTCTACCACCATGCATCTTATCCCTTACCCACTTCCAAACAGAAATTTGGGAGGAGGTAATGCAGCCAGTGTCACGAATTTGTGGCGCTTGCAGTGGAGACCATGGGACCTTGGTCAGCTGGTATGAAAAGCTTTATTAAGGCCCTGTCACCCCGGCTCATAGACTCCTCCGGAGATCCTAGAGCTGGTGCTTACCTCTCCCAAAGGTTGTGCTAGCTATCCAGAGAGATAATGCAGCCATCATAGGAACCAGCGAGTGGACCTGTTCTTTTTATAGTGGTGACTATTATTTATATCTTTTAATATTTCTGTAGCTTAGTTTTGTTTTAATTTAAATACGTTTAGTTTTAATTTTTAATTGTATTAGTGTTGAGTTCTGTAAATATGGTGTCGATTAAAGTATGTTCATCAACAGAAGTATTCTTATTGTTGTATTCAAGTGTTGGGATAAGACAACCGGTGAAATACGTACAAAACCGCTTTGGACTAGTTGCTGGAATGACGTCATTTTGTTTGTAACCACGTTTTGTTTTTAAGTCTTCGCATTAGGTGTAACGTAGAAAAGATTATGTGGCGTTTAAGCTTAGCAGATATTTTTTTCTCAGTAAATTTACAAAAAACAAGATATGTTATGGTTTTGAGACAAACTTTTAAAGTCCACACCATCTGACTTGCCTTATTTAGTAAACACTTATAACCTCAAAATGAATAGTTTTTGGCTAAAAGGGCCGTTTTCTCGTGAGTAAAGCAACGGAAGACCACATTTTGCACACTATTTTCCTGATTTTACATCATGGATGGTTTTTTTTATGACATAATTGAAATTTTAGGCGAAAAGGGAGCATTTTGAGGTTATAAAATGTTTTGTTTCTTCAGAATAGCTTTAAAAAATCTGTTGTCAATTATTGTCTGCAAAACGCTTTCCACGTTTAATTAAACGTGTTTCGTACCTGAAAGTAGCTAGGTCATATGTTACTAGTGCTATTCTTCTGTAATACCAAAAGCGGCTAACTACAATATAATAGTCAAAGCATTATATACTCTATTGGTAATCACATTAAATTCAAAATGCCTATACTATTACTATACACTTACCGCCTTGTTTGGCATAATGACAGTATTCCCCTACCGCTGGTTGCTAACCCTAGTTTATCGCTTTGCATAGAAATTAGATAATTCTCACTAGCGAATAAACTCTACCTTTTGCTATGAAATTACTGAAACTCGTTTACATTTACAATCGAATTCAAAATGGTTACAAATTTGTCCGCAGCTTAGGACGCTGTTACGCAATAATGTGTCAATCCACAAGTATTTAGCAATAAAGTGTCAACTCTCAGTACTATCGTTGTGGGTTGATATTTTATTGCTAAATAATTGTGGGATGACACATTTTTGTGTAACAGGGTCCTATTGATTGATTGAATATTGGCTTAGAATCATAGAATCATAGAATCCTTTATTGCTATCAAGTTCATTACAATTATAAGGTGGTTAGTAAGTGGTTAGTAGTAGGTACGGTCACGGAAGTTAATTTGCTACCTATTTCAAAGAAAATCTGCTTGAAGATGTCATTACTGTCTGTTGTGTACTGTCCTCTGACCTAAGGGACGATGCAGACATAGAGAGGGAGCGTAGGGCGCTGTCTGTCAGAGCGAACATGGTGGCCCACAGGTTTGCTCGTTGTTCCGCTGAGGTTAAACTGACGCTCTTTAGAGCATATTGTTCCAACTTTTACACGAGCAGCCTGTGGATAAACTACACGCAAAGGCAGTATAGCGCCCTACGCGTGCAGTTCAACAACGCGTTTAGGATGCTGATGGGGCTGCCTCGATTCTGCAGCGCATCAGGTATGTTCGCGGATGCAAGAGTGGACTGCTTTTACGCCATCATGCGAAAACGCTGCACATCCCTGGTGCGCAGGGTGCGGGCCAGCTCCAACGGCATCTTGGCGACGTTCGCTCAGAGGTTCGATTGTCAGTATGTGAATCATTGTTGTCTGGTTCACGTACTGGTTAGCTAGTACTAAGTAGGTTAGCTTAGTTTAAAACCTATGTGCTCAGTAAAAATATGTAATACTAACATTAGGTTAAATTTTTAATTTAATTTACTAACACTTTGTAATAATATTATGGTCCAAAGATGGCTGAAATAAATGAGTTTGATTTGATTGTCAATAGAGATGTCAAGTCACCTTATTGCTGTAGAATGTCAGATTGACTTTGGACCTAAGGTGGGTCACAAATTAAATTCCTTGACTGTACTTGATTCACTAGATATGACTTTAATTTATTAAGGTAGGTTTGGTCTTTGGTTTCTGTTTTTATATGTTCCGGGATTTTGTTATAAACATTTATAAGTTTATAGTGGTTTGAGTCGACAAGTGGTCGCAGGGTACCAAGTTTGATACCCAGTAGGTACCCACCGTATATTGATGTGATTTTACAACCTTTTACGTATTTTACGTTTTTGTTTGGGTGAAATCTTGCCAGTCAATTTTGAACCTATATCGAAAAAGGCTGTGTATTTACGTAAATGTAAACTCAATGCAATGTTATATGGTATCTATATTATTCTTATTCATTAAATTACTGGCTATCACTCCCGTTAAGGTGTATGTCGCCAATATCCAGTTATTTATAGTCACACTCAAAACAATTTTATTTACATCCAACTAAGTACAGAATTCAACATTTATACAATTGGGATTTTAATTTGTGTACACTTTAGTACCTTGTCTATTTAATGTCTTGTTTAAACTGCCATATAGTAATTGTCACAGCGATTATAGTGACAAGGTACTGTACACACGTATAGAGAAAAAACACTTAGAGTAACTGATCACGAAAAGTATCAAGTGCTTGAAAAACAGTAAAACACCAAACATTCACGTCTACTGATTGAACATTAGGTACAGTCAAGGAATTTAACTTTTTTTTTAATTATTAATTAATGGCTTTCACTCCTGTTAATGTGTATTTCGCCAATGTCGAGTTATTTATAGACACTCCCATGGACTTATTAGAGAAATAAGTCCATGGATATCACACGCGAAGACAATTGTTCGGTAAAAGAGAATTTTCTCAAATGGACTAAACAGAAGCACCTGGGGTTAGCTCCACGCGCTTCTGTCAAGTCCGGAATTTAACTTGTGACCCACCTTAGGTCCAAAGTCAATCTGACATTCTACAGCAATAAGGTTGAGTTTCCTATCAATTACAAATGACTTGACATCTCTAATGACAATGACCTCTTCAAGCAGATTTTCTTTGAAATGGGTAGCAAATTAACTGCCATGACCGTACTATTTAATTTGTTTAGAATATTAACAATGTAATACACATTTAAATTTACTGTCAAGACAGTAAAAATTGGCCGCAAGATTTAACTTTTTTTGGAACATTAATAATTACCGTTTCGAACGTTAGGCTCACATAGGTATAGTATGGCGCAAGTTCACGTTTATTAGGTTTTGTATACTATTCTTTTTTTTAGTGTAACCGAAGCACATGGGGTTAGCTCCACGCGCTTCTGTCAAGTCCTTGTATCTATACTCTCGTCGCTCTAAAAGGCCCGATTTTGACAGCTGTCAACGAGGCTCAAAATATAACCTTGACAGTTGTCCGATTACAACAACAACGAGAGTACCTATAAGAGCTGATCTGATGATGTACTTAAAACCTAGATGATTCGTTAGGATAAGATGATGACGACGATGCACAAAAATGTAGATACAAAAGTCGGAGACAAAATACTGTCTCAAAAATTTTTAGTCGACGGAAACTTAGTTTAACGTTATACGAGTCATCATCATCATCATCATCAGCCTATATGAGTCCACTGTTGGACATAGGCCTCTCCCATTGCACGCCAACGAGCACGATTCGTGGGCACTCTCACCCAGCTCTTGCCAGCCACCTTGCGAAGATCGTCGCTCCACCTAGTCTGAGGGCGTCCTACACTACGTTTGCCGATTCGCGGTCTCCACTCAAGAATACGATAGCTCCAGCGATTATCGGTTCTGCGGCACAAATGACCGGCCCACTGCCACTTCAAGCTGCTAATTCGATGGGCTATGTCGATAACTTTAGTTCTCTTTCGGATCACCTCATTCCGGATTCGATCCTTCAGAGAAACTCCCAACATAGCCCTCTCCATAACTTTAAATGACCGTTATACGAGTACCATAGAGTAACTGCCTGAGTGTTTTCTGTGGTAACCGATGCTCTTCCACATTCTGCCAACTGATATGTGTAAGGGGACAAGAGATCCTACAGGATCGAAGTGAATCCGATAGGGCATATGTGGATGGGACAAAGCTTTTTTTCCCTACCTTTATTTCGACGTTGGCTAAGTTACAGGTCACAGAGTAAGTAGCTACGAGTATAACTAGAAGAATGATAGTGTGTTATAGTTCTATAGTTCAGTCTTTAATATGATGTCAAATTTAGTCCCTGGCCCAAGCCTTTCCAAATTTATTTAAAAAAAAAATGTGGTTACGTACTTAGTTTTAAGTAAAAAATACCCCTGGTTAGTAAAAACTATAATTGGTGGTTCGTTAAAGTAGTACTTAGGTATTACAGACACGCAAGCCTTATTTTTGATTAATTATAGCCTGCTTAGAGTTTTGCCCGAGCCCTAATTATACCTAGTACCTACATACCTACTGACTTTTGATCGTAACGAGCAAGCAAGTACAACCGTTTGCTTCAAAAACATTAATATTCAAGACGTTATACGAACTAACCTTTTTACTCAAAACACGCTTACACTTAATTAAAGACTCCAGTAATTAATTTACAAATACGAGAAACATAATTTATACTTTGTTTTGGAATGCAGATTAAAAAAAAACACCTTTCGACACGAACGACGAAAAAACCCGGTAGCGTTACCGCCCACCTGTGACGTCACAATACTTCCAGATTTATCGGCCGATTAATCTCGCCACAACCTATAAATCCATCAAACATCCACATCACACAACGTGTTAATTTACAGTCATAAATCTTCTACAGATTTAGATACTTATGTTAAAACGCGCGTAAAGGACGCCATTACAACGCAACCAAAATAAAAAGGCCGCAAATAACTACAGCGGTCCCAACCAACAGGTGTCGCTAAAGCTGGCCACTTACGCCGGGTTAGTAACCATAAACAAGCGCTGAAAAAACATTTACTTCAAAAATAGAATTCGAATTCCCGCGCTTAATTGCGCTCCCGCCAATGAGCGCGCGTCGGGTGCGAGCGAGTGGGCGAGTTTTTTGGGTGAGATGGAGTGAGAGAGGAGGTGTAGCCCCGCCCCATTAACAACATGGCGTTTTTGTTGATTGGCAGGCTTTTGGCGGGAACCTCCCCGAAGGAAAATGCCGCGAGTGACGCCCGCCGGCCGTTAGAAAAACTCGCCGTGTTCTTGTCGAAGATTTGCGAGAATTAATATTTAAAAGGAGTTGGCTTGTAATCTGTCCGGGATCTTGTTTTTGCCGGCGATTATATCGGTAATATGGACTTGTATTTGTAACTGGTTCAATGTATTTAAGTAGGTAAGTAGCTACTTACTTACATAGAGATATTTTTTTTTGCATAGCGTGCTTGTCTATTAACAACACAATTCTTACAATTTTTATGCAAACGTAAGTAAATTAAATGACGCCGGTTTCTTCTTTTTTCAAAGAAATTGTTGTAGATAGAGATAGAAAAAAATTCACGTTTACGATCTATAGGATGCATTGTGCTATTGATACTACACATTCCTACTCAATAACTGTTTTATTAATACTTAGGCATGTTCCTTAAGTTCTAATTTATTTTAATTACCTACTTATAAAAAAAACTCTAGGTACTTACTTAGACACATAAACATATACCTAACTATAAGTCTCCTTTTAAATATCAAACCTCACACAACTTAGATATTCCCATACTATAAGCTCTTGGCGTAGGTAAACTATTGTATTTCTATAACATGAACAATTCTAATTTAATTAGCAACATTACCCTAATATTCTATCAACATATTTGGCCTTTTACACAAACAGTTGTGTCAGTATAGGCAGGCCCCTATTCTTGCATTGAGAACAAAATAAACCGTCTCACCTGATGATGTTTCGCCCTTGAATACCGAAGACAGGAAATGTTATCAGATAATGTAAACCACTAATAAGATTCTTACATCACCCAATTTAGGTTAATCGCCTTCAAACCAAAACTAAAATTCTAGGCTCCTAGATGAGCGTAGCTCTGTGTTGTTTTAGACGTTCCTACTACGTATCTAGAAATAAAAAGCTTCCTAAAATAGCTACTTATCGGCCGAAGGATGTCCCGTATCCCTGTGCATAGGCATCGCAAAAGATTGTCAAATGAGGTCGGCCTCCGCAGACACCCGCCACATATTTAGGTAGGTCTTACGTTCTAACGTCAATTAGATCCTACACCCCGAAAATAAAACCCCGTTCAAATATTTTGATTAAAATATTTGTTTTTAGCGTAAAAAAATTATTTTTCTTTCCTAGTAATGTTTTTTATCCTGGAAGCTGCAAGCTTAAATGTGGTTCTGTCGCTGACAAGTTAAATAGAGAAAATTGAAAACCCTCAGACCCTAACCCTAACAAATTGTCTATGTAAGTAGCGATAGATTTGATTTCTAATTTTTATTCGCATTTGTAAATCCGTTTCTTTTTTCATTGCATTGTTTTGGTTTTCTTTTGTATATTTATATATCTATATCTACATATAATTAATTATGGCAATGTTAAATATATCTAGATACAAAATAATTTCTTGCCACAGAATTACCAGAAGCGCCTGGAGAGACAGTCATAGCAACACTTTACATAACTACAGTAATACATGTACACTATTGCTGATGGTAATACGACAGGTAAACTAGACTAAAAGCAAATAATAACTAGGTACTTAGTCGCATTCGATCCCGGTCCTGTGGGGCTAGACAAGTTGCCATCGAATACAAACGCTAGCGTTAGGTGATTACCTGTCGCTTTGAAAATGTATGGAATTGACGTAAGATAGTCACGTGATATATCACTCGTTACAACTGACACGCTGTAAAGTGATCACTATCACTCGCGCTAATCAAATAGTGGTAGTTTTGACAACTACGTCGTTATGCGGTACTATCTTGACAGGTCGAATTCAACACGAGCACTATCACAATATAAACGTCGGTATCCAAGGGCGGTAACTATGCGAAGACACTTTCAACTGAGGCAGTGTCATCACAGGTGATCACCTAACGCTAGCGTTCGTATTCGATGGCAACTTGTCTAGCCCCGCTGGTCCTGATTGGAGTCCAGCCTCCTTGAAGGAATCCAGTTCGTCAAGATGTTCTAATTTGAAAGTCATTCAGATGAAGGTGTTCAGTCACCCTGTTACTAGGAGTTCAGAAGCTGTAAGTACTCCAACCGGCTGGCCTTACTGTCAAACAGAAGTTCATTAAAATGATGACAGAAATGAGAACTGGCCAATCTTCCTCCAACAGATCTGGTGTTGGCCCCGTCCGGATCGCTTCCATCATCTTACCAGCTAATCGAACTGCGAAGAGTTAATTTGTTGTTGGCCCTACTTTGAAAATCGAAGTTCGAAGTTAATTTAGCTCCATCCCTATCACGCTCGGTATTTGAGACTAAGTCGAGAGAAAGGGATGGAGCTGTCGTAGCTCCGAACTTCGATTTTCAAAAGCTAAAACTAAATTCAACCTCGTAAAACCCAACAAGTACCTGTTTTAGTAACATTGTAATTCCAACCTTGTCGGGTTAATTATAAGGTGCCTTTTGTATTTGGCATTACGAGTATGTCGGATAGCGAGAACCTGGGGACTCGGGACATTACACCAAAGAGGCATTCTAACTAAAATCTTCTAGGATGGAAAAAATACATTCAAAATGCCAATTATTCTTCTCCTTCTTTAGGCCTCAAAGATAACTTGCCCTTGCCAAACTTTACAAGTGTTTGCCTATAAATATTGTACTAGACAACGATATAAATACTTATATAGAGAAATAAATACTTAAATAGATAAAAGACATCTAAGACTGAATCAAATACTGCTGCTCATCACACAAATATTTGTCTATACCGGGACTCGAACCGAGGACCACTAGCTTCGTAGGCAAGATCACTACCAACTAGGTTAACGCGGTGTCAATAAAGATAAAGTATGGGTTTTTAGCATCGACATATTCATAGTTTTTTTTTAAGAATTTGTATTTCATTGAGAAGGTTTTCTAAAGCAAGAGTAAAACGCTATCAATGTTCATGATTTTCTGAACACAACAAGACTTCAGCAGAAAACAGCCTTCGGTGATATTGATAATTATGATAGACTTTATTCCTGTCACCATAGTGTCAATATCTATGTGAGTGAGGCTAGACAAGTTGTTTAACACTAACGTACCTAAACGACTTACAAGGCCTCAGAAATACTCAGAACGATCAACAATCTCAATTTTTCTATCAAACACTAGTGTCAAATATGGTATCCGGCCTTTTGGCAGAATGTATCGTTTCCCAACTGTTTCATTTGCCAACCCGCTTTTTTTCCTGTAACTGTAAATATTTCAGGATTTCTTTCAGTACCATCGTGTAGAACCCTATTGGTTAGGTTAGGTTAGATTTATAAAAAATATGAAATATTTACATTTACAGAAATAAAAGTGGGTTGACAAATGAAACGGTTGGGAAACGATACATTCGGCCAAACATATTTCTACCAAAAGGCAGAGAACCGTCAAATATATGTACTGTCAGCTGCGAGTACATGTGACAACGCTAGCCGCACCCAGTTATTACCGATGGTGTCGATTAAGCTTCGAGTACTGATAAGTACTAAATTCGAAATCTCTGATGTTCCACCCCTTTCACTTTCTTCAAATCAAATCGAGAGAAAATAATGAAGCTAACGAAACAGAATTTCATTTTCGAAGTAGGGCCCGTACTTTCTTCAGTTTCTTCCTTGCATATATGTCCGTACCATCTCCAAACAAAAGCATATCTTTCTTTCACACATGTCAAGCCACCTACTACGCCGGTCTATAAATCAATCCGGCGACGCAGGCGCACCAGCGGGAGAGGACTTGTGTGGTCTTGGGCAAAACAAACAAAAAAAAATTGTCAAAGGCGTCAATAGACATGGAGTATTGCGAGATTTGGAAATGTGTCTATGGTTGTTGTACAATGGTTTATCTGCTTATTTTTTATGAGGGGTTGTCATAGATAATGTATTAATATTATGAGTTCAATAAAAAATGAAACATTCGAGCTGTAAAGACAATTTTCTTTTGGTAGTCGCCAAGTCAAAATTGTTCTCGTTGAGGCCCCCAATAAGAGGTATACCGTAAACTCGGGTTACTTTAGCCCTAGGGGGTAACATTGCCCACCCTTAAAACTATAACTATTTTAGTGGTTTTCATCTGAAATTGTTAAAATAATTTTAGAACTATATAAGTAGATTGGTCCTGATGTAACATTTAATGGAATAATTAAATTTTAAAGATGGTTTTTGGGGTGGGCAATGTTACCTCCTAGGGCTAAAGTAACCCGAGTTTACGGTATTATATTTTTTATTAATGAGCTCTAAATTGACTTATAATAATAGCCATAGATAGGCGGACTAAAGTGATGCATTTAATCCTAGGGACTAAAGTGGTACTTAGCTTCTCAAACTACTTTTCCTTTCTATTTCCCTATAAGTAGAAGCCTTGGAAAACCACACACAATCAGATACATATTGCTATTTGATGATGGCATGCCATGCCCTTGTCGCCGGAGGGCCCGGTGGAGCGCAGGCTTGGCATACATACAACCTCAACCGCCTTATTATGTTCTGTATTTGTTATGTTCTAACCCCAAAAACAACGTTGTTGTTGTCTCTTTCTGCATTACAGTGACGGGTTGAGAGTAAAAATGATTATAATACATGTAATGGTAAAAAAAACACCGTTATCTCCGAAATTAGTAAAAAACACTGAACATACATAGGGGTTAAATCGATAGCTTTTTAGCTGCTTTAACAGCCCTAGCCGGGTTGACTTCGGTTTATGGGATACCCTGTATAATAAAACTATTATGATTTAAGATATATTTTCTTGCAATTGAATTTAATTCTCAACTAACGAGAATGCCACACTCGGATGAACTATTTGCTCGGATGGCTAAATGTCTCGTGTCCCGTGTTTAACTCCAGACTAAAAATTAATGGCTTACTTTAGTCCCTTGTTGAACAATATACTATTTCGATGACACAGTAGCCTAGCAGTAAGTGAGCCTGCGTATGGAGTTAGCTAATTTGCGAATGTCTGTGATAAGCGCGAGTTCCTGAGTCTTGGATGTTTTCTATATATTTATTTGTGTTGAGTATATTTATCGTTGTCTAATGCCCATAGTACAAGACTAGAGCTTAGTTTGGGACTAGATAGTCCCCTGATATTAATTATATTGGTATACTACACCTCAGCATTTTTCAAAATTTGTAACTAATCTGTGACACCTAAAATACTAAAATTAACTCTATCGTAAAAAATAACTCAACAGCTCTGTGTCTTTATTTATCTGAATATTTTTCTTCCTTATATATCCCGGGTCCAAACTGTATTTTGTCGAGTCAAATATCTTTGATAAAAGATGAAAAAAATATGTTTTCTCAAAAATGTCCGGAAATGTTGACATTCCTATTCGACATATTGAGACGCGAAGTACATAGTTTACTGACAGTTCTCAAATTTAAAAAAAAAAAAAAACATTGCGTGTTCGCTACACAAGCCCGCAATGTTGCATACAAATTCCATTACTATCTAGGTTGTAACTTTTTAAAAAGTGAAAAGGGCCATAATAAAATGAGGGCACAAGTCTTAAACATCCAAATTTTACTCGAAACATAACTTTTTTATTTGTGCCTGGAATAGCTTATGTTTTTTTTAAAACAAGAATTGCGTTTCTCCTTGTCATAAACAAAAAGGCGGTAAGGAGTGATGGTTTTTTCACATGAAGTCTCTGTTTGTATGCAATTCAAAAAATGAGTTCAAGCGATGAAGATTTGACTCCAACACAAATTATTTCTTGCGATTTTTGAGAAAATCACTATATTTGCCTCGGCAGGAACAGCAATTGCGGGCTTCGTATTTTTAAACGGACTCGCAAGCTCGTCCGCTTAATCCAATACTCGGCCCGCAATTGCCTACTTCCATGCCTAGGCAATAATGTACTATTAATCAGTAAGTAGGCCGCACGGGCGCTTTTACATGTCAAAAAGCTACCAGCGCTTCCCAAGAGGAGACCCTGTTGAGAAGAAACGCCGCAAGGAACTCAAAAGTCATAGTCGCATCAATAGGGTCAAATTTACGGCGTTTAAAGAATAAAATATTTCATCATCATTTGCAAAACTCATCCTTAAGGCCTAGGTAAATGTTTTAAGCCCTGCCAGGCAGCCTCTTCACACTTTCTTCCCCTGCTTTGAGCGCTCTCTGGTCCTTCAACAAGGAATCCAATCCAACTCATCCCGCCAACGCCGACGAGGTCCGCCACGATTCCGTCTTGAGTTATTGGGCTTCGGTCGCGACCTGCGATTAGGTTAAGTTATTTTATTACACATGAATAGTTAAATTATAGAAGGTGAAAATTGTAAAACGAATCAAAACCAAGCAAGAGCAAGTCGGACCATGCTCAGAGTAGAATTCTTAAGCTGTTATTACACAAAAATCAATCTCAAAAAATATGATGCGAAAAAATGCACTAGCAAAATAGTGTGTATTCATGGCACTTACGAAACGAATGCATCAGACAAGATGCACTACGCTAACTAACGTTTCTATTCGATTCGTTTTTAAACCAATCGCGTCACTGGAAGATGACGTGATACGAAAAGTCACGTGGTCTACCAGTGACGCGATTGGTTTAAAAACGAATCGAATAGAAACGTTAGTTAGCGTAGTGCATCTTGTCTGAGCCCTCAGGACTTATGAAGATAGCCACTTCCAATTATAGACTCGGTGAATAGACCAGATTAAAAATCGTATCCTTTCGTACAATCGAACTCGGAAGTGATTGGACATTTACATGCCTTGTTTCAGTAATGTATTTAAGTAAGACTGGTTTGAATTTAGTACTCGTACATCAATAGCTGCGAAAAGGTACTAAAATGCTCAGCTACCTCTGAGTTCAACCGCATAATGACAATTAAAGGCTAACTTAATAAACGTATCATCATCCTTGGACTCAGCAAACTCAACGTTTAAAAAGCGGTTGCCCGCTCATGTGGACAAATGACCGCTTTCGTATTCATGTATTCAGGAAAGGTGTTACCTAATTACCGTCCAGCTGCCGATGTATCGTCCGCTCTCGTATCGTTTAATGGTAATGCTATGTGGGTCCGAGAAATGAACTGGGGACTTGGTTACTAAGCAATAAGTGTGAGTGTATTATAATAGGTAATGTCACAGTATAAAGTAATGCTCTACGGTGTTAAGTAGGTAATCCTACTGACATTATAAATGCGATAGATTGAATATTTATCTACACACATATCATAAGTCCTCTATTATGCGTTCAAAACTCGTAAGCATTGACCAGCATTACCTGTGGTAGTAGGTGACAGCGATGACAGCTGTTAGTTTTGGAAGATGTTCCAAATTTGGATCTCATTACCTTCCAATATTCGATAACTTAATTTCAAAATTACGTTACAGCTGTCATCGCTGTCACCTACTACCACAGTTAAGGTAATGCTGGTCATTTGCCTTTCGGCTTCTGAACCCATCTTAGAGTAGGTACTTATAATATGTGTGTAGATAAAGTATTGTACGCGACTCTGCGTAATTAGCATTACAACACTTGTGTGACCTATTATGAAACTCGCCTAGCGGCTCGTTTCATAAACCACACTCATGTTGTAATGCCTGTCATTACGCAACCGTCACGTAAACTACTATTGTTACTCCTTCACGCTGCAACGGCTTTACGGATTTGAATGAAATTTGAAATGGAGATAGGAAAATCATCTCAGAAAATCTTCGAGAGAATAACGAGAATTGAAATCTACGCAGACGAAGTTGCGGGCAGAAAACATATAATAAATGCGAAAAATGGTGTATTTGTTTGTTACTGGACTTCACGCTGGACAGATTAGGTTGAAAATTGAAATAAAGATAAATCATAGCCTGGATTAACATATAGGCTACTTCTTTTTCGTCCAGGAAAATTTAAAAGTTTCTGAGGGAATGACGAAAATCGAAATTCATGCAGACGAAGTCGCGGGTACAAGCTCGTTTACTATAAATATCAGGGGACAATCACACTCAAATTGACCTAGTCCCAAACTAAGCTCTAGGCTAAAAGGAAAGAATTATGAAAAAAAAATCAGGGCCTCGGCACCATACCATTCTGTTTCTTTCGATGTTGAGACCCTCGGTGCCCATAAGCTTTTTTCGCAGTTGTCCAAACGCTAGGTCGATGAGACGGACGACCAAAGAGCTGGCAGCTTCCTCACTCAACCTAAATACAGCGAGTAAAATAATGCTAGCATCTTTAGCATTATATTTATTTCTTTTTAATTTTATAAGCTTATATTTCATGAATTATTAATCACTGTAACATTTCAGATTTTTCGAAAAAATGCTTTTTGTGCCATGGGGAAGACAAACGAGCACTCATGCCACCTGATGGTAAGTGAGATCTGTGACCCATAAACATTTGAAATCTCAAGACTACAATCTCAAGACTGCAATCCCAAGATCTCAAATGCGTTGCCAACCCTGAGTACTAAGACGGAATGCCTCTATGCTAATAATTTCACCGGTTGTCTTATCCCCACACCGGAACACATCAAAGCGATCGTCCACGTAATGACAGGGTGTCGTCATGGCATACGTATGCCAGTGCCGTTTCCTGGTCCATCATGGGTTATCGCGTAAACAGTTCCACGACAGTTTCTAGCTCATTGCAAGTGCGACAGTAAGTACTGCTGCTTGGCGGTGGGTACGGTGGTTAAGATGGTGGTAACAATCCGGACGGACCCTGCACCAGCCAAGCCCTCCAAACCATAGAAAACTTGGTATCCCTTTGGAACGAATAATTTTTTTACGCATATTTACCTTTTCGCATATTTTTTTTCGCATAACACCCTTTTAGGCTTATATTGCAGAATTTAACAAACGTTTATTTTGTAGATTAGGTTAGGTTAGGTTAGGTTACTTTTTATGATAATTAAATTAAAACCGTGTCTATTATAAAAACCGTTTTAGGTCAAACGATTTTAAATGTAAAGATACATTATGCGTAAAAAAATTATGCGATCCAACAGTGAACCGAGAACTTAGCACTGGCAGCTAATTATATTAGCAAAATTTTGCTGTGGCTGCTAACTATATTAGTTATATTTAGCTGTGACAGCTAATTATTTAAGCTAAATTTAGCTGTGGCTGCTAACTATATTCGTGGCGGCAGCTAATTTTTATTAGCTATATATATAACACAGAGGCAAGATGAAGAAGACGTTATTTGACTGTATTTATACATTGGCAATGGTTTGACGACACGTTTAGGGTCATTATTTGGGCGTTTGTTCCGAATCACTTTCGTGGGCACATTTTTGTAGAAGTGGCTGCAGATTTCGATTTCGTTTCTGGTTAGGTATCTAAGTTTACCGGACATCTAACAAATATCCAAAAACGGCATCAAAATATACAACCAATTCTTCAAAAAGATGTCCACAAAAGTGAGGCGGTTGAAACGCTCGAATAATGACCCTTTAGTTTAGTTGTAACCTTGTCTATGAGTCCCGGCTTCAATTCCCAACAAGAGCAAATGTATAATGAGTGCGAAAATTATGTTCTTGAGTCTTGGATGTTTTCTATGTATTTCTCTACATAATTGTTTATCGTTGTCTTGTACAGTCGAGTTCATAAATATGTTTACACTTTAGTACTTTGTCACTTTAATCGCTGTGCTAATAGGGAATATGCATGGATTTTTTAAATCGCATTTCTCAACAAAATATGAAAATACCGTAAAAGAGATCACCAGAAGTGAAATTAAAATTAAAATCGGTCAAGAAATACGGATGATACAAGCATTTTAAACTGCTAATTAGACAGCGAGATCGGATGTGCACCGGTGACGTCATTGTGCAGATCGGCCATATAAACTCCACGTAAAAATCTGTTTGGCTAGAAAGAGGAACAAATCTTTGTTGGCTTATATCTTGGTTATTTTTATAGCTATTAAAAAAAAAAATCTCACCTGTTTGTTACATGAATCAGCTTTTATTGAAGCTGTAAAAAAAGACATGCATAAATATTCCCTATTCGTATAATTATAGCAGTTTGAACATGACATTAAATAGACAAGGTACTCGACCGTACCCATAGTACAAGCCTACAGGGCCTCTATTCTAGGCGGTACAAACCATAACGTAATTGACCTGTTATGGTATTGTTTCTAACTCGGCTGCCATTACTGTCAAGTAAATAAGAGCTATCAGAACGTTGACAATACGATAACGGGCCAAAGACGATATGGTGTTTACCGCCTAAAATCTCGGCCCAGCTTAGTTTGAGACTAAATAAGTCAACTTGTGTTAGATTGTCCTTCAATATTTATCAATTAACTGCGATCACCATAGCATCGTACCGAAAAGCAACTTCTCAAATTGTGAAAGTCTCTCATGAGAAATTCTCGGAAATTTATAAGAATATTCTTAAATTTTGAATGGAAAGAGAACCAATGTTTCCGATAATATTCTCAGTCATTTCTTGAGAAGATTTCTTAGCTTGTGAGAATGTTCTGCAACTTGTCAATTGCTAGATCCCTCGCTTTCACGACCCTACATAAACACGTTTTTATTTCCTGTTTGTATACCACCTTTCACCACTGCATGCTGTAATATATCGTATTTAATTATTTATTTAAAATGAAGTCACCGCAAAAACCTCATGAACTAATTAATTAAGTGTACAATAGCTTCGGTATCGCAATAAGAACGAGATAGCGAGACAATGCGCCGGAAGCCGCCGGAAGGCGATCGGCGCAGGCGCAGGTGTGGAGCGGGGAGCGGGGTACATAGCGGGCGGGGGATGACAGAGGGCCGACTATGAAATTCGAAGTTCGACGTTACGTTAGCTCCATTTCTGTCACTCTTTATTCGAGACTAAATCGAGAGAAAGGGATGGCGCTAACGTAACTTTGAATTTCGGTTTACATAGTAGGGCCTCAGGGCTTGTCATCGTTCATCATCATTTCAGCCAAACGACGTCCACTGCAGGACATAGGTCTCCCCCAAGGATAGCCATAACGACCGGTCACGTGCTACCTGCATCCACCGAGTTCCCGCAACCTTCACGAGGTCGTCGGACCATCTAGTGGGAGGTCTACCCACGCTGCGTCTTCCGACACGTGGTCGCCATTCGAGAAGCTTGTGGCCCCATCGGCCATCAGTTCTACGAACAATGTGCCTCGCCCACTGCCACTTCAGCTTGGCAATTCTTAGGGCTATGTCGGTGACCCTAGTTCTAATGCGGATTTCCTCATTCCTGATTCTATCACGCAGAGATACTCCGAGCATAGCCCTCTCCATCGCCTTTTGAGTGACCTTGAGCTTTCTTATGAGGCCCATTGTAAACGACCACGTCTCAGCACCATAAGTCAACACTGGCAACACATACTGATCAAAGACTTTCGTCTTGAGACACTGCGGTATGTTGTATGAGAAGATGTTGCGGAGCTTCCCAAACGCTGCCCATCCGAGTCGGATTCGACGAGTGACCTCTTTCTCGAATCTGGACCTACCTAACCGGACAGTTTGTCCCAGGTATACATATTCGTCAACAAATTCGAGTGTAGAGTGTCCGATCAGTACGGTTGGCACGACATGGACATTCGACATGACCTTCGTCTTTTCCATGTTCACTTTCAAACCAACTTGATCGGAGGCTCCACTGAGGTCATTGAGCATTACACTGAGGTCCTCGATGGTCTCCGCCATAATGACTATATCATCGGCAAACCGAAGGTGTGTGATGTACTCGCCGTTAACATTGATGCCACGCCCTTTCCAGGGCTTGTACCATAGTATAAATAGAAAAGTAGTTCGCCTCCGGCTCTTTAGGTGTTCCTGTTACCTAATGCCGTTTGTATATGTAACTTATTTATGTTATTTAATACCTTATTGCAAAAAAAAAAAGTAATGTAAAAAAGCGAACTTAATGCTACTCTCTGCATTCTCTACCAGTCAACCATAAGGTGAAACAGAAATCAAAAAGAAGGTAGGTGCAATAAAATGACAATCATTTCCCTTTGTCTAAATTTGGAAAAATGTTGAACTATCATTTGATTTTATAATGTTTTGTATTTTACTGTTTTTCAAGCAGTTGATGATACTTTTCATGGTCAGTTACTCTAAGCGTTTTTTGCTCAACTACTGAAAGTAATAGGAAAATATTTTATCAGTGCAAAAATGTTTAAAAAAAATGCGCTTATAATATCGGTGCCGGGATATTAAAGATTTAAGTATTGCAAGCCATAAAAAAGCTAGTTTTAGCAATCCGGACGATCTGCACAAGGTCCACCACCCGCTGAAGGAACCCGCTTCCTCCTTGCGCTTGCGCCGATCACTGCGTCAGCGGCGCACTAATTACACGTTTATGTCGTTTAACTATCTTGTAAGCGTTTGCTATTGTTTTTATACAGCTATATTGCCATGTAGGGCTCTCAAAGGTTTGTTAAGAAAAGATGTGATTGTAGATATGTTGACAAGTAGATAATAGTATATTTAATGCTACTTATTTTGTAAAAACATGTGTATTTATGACATGACAGACAAATTAAGAAAGAACGAAATTAAGGAATTTATATTCGCATTTTATGTAAGTAGCATAAATAGTAGGACATTGATGATTTTACACTAAAAACATTTAAAATATTTAAAAAAGTCCATGTTTTTTATTTTACCCGTAAGATATTTATTGACAATTACGTTTTTTTTTATTTGTATAAAACACTTCAATTGTAAGCAATATTGTATAAAGTTTGTAAGCAAAATTGTATTGTATAAATACGATGCTCACCTATACTTAAAAATATCCTTATTACATAATTATATATTAGTGTACATCTAATTAAGTACCGCTTTTATGTTATGTGTAGTGATCAACAAGCTGGACTGAAGATTCCGCAGTCAAACTGTGTAAACAGTTTTGTGGAACAATGCATAATATGTAAACTTTGTGTTTGTTGTAATAAATAAATAAATAAATAAATAAATAAATAAATAAAAGTTCTAAATGAGAAATTACCTTATTTAACTGAAACTTTTGTCAAGACTTTTTTCTTCAATATTTTTTTTTCTGTTTTTTTATTTTTGTTTTTAACCGACTTCAAAAAAAGGAGGAGGTTCTCAATTCGTCGGGGTTTTTTTTTTTTATGTATGTTCCCCAATTACTCGAAGACCACTGGACCGATTTGAAAAATTTTTTCGTTGTTCGAATGGGTATACTTTCTAATTGGTCCCATTGTCACCACGTCAGGATCTGATGATGGGATCATGGAGAAATCAAGAGAACTCCTCAAATATTATAGGCACACCTATAGCGATTTTGGTATTTTTTACTGTAACTCATGCATTTGCTTTTGAAAAGTACTATATGGTGAAGTGGAACTGATGATGAAGACCACAGATGGCCACCGGAACTCCTTAACGGTACCTATTTCAAGGGTGGCAATAAGATATTTCGATAAAGGAAGTTGAGCGACTATGACGAAGCACATTTAGGTTTAAATATGACTATGACATTCCCGCGGCGTTGTCAGCGGCGAGCTTGAAATGTTCTATAGTTTCTTATTAATATTTAGAAGTGGAGCTACGTAACAGCATAAATAGGATCACTAAAAAGTATAAAATAAAATAAATGTTTAAAAAAACAAAAAACCGCCTTTAAAAAGCAAAAAATAACTTCTTTAAAATGGTAGGTAAATAGGTCAGTCCAACTGAAGTCGGCGTCCAACAATATTTTAACCAAAAGCAGACTTCAGTTGGACTGACCTATTTACCTACCATTTTAAAGAAGTTATTTTTTGCTTTTTGAAGGCGGTTTTTTGTTTTTTTATTGATCTACGTAGATATGTTCAGTCAAACAATTAAAAATACCACTAATTTTAAAAAAATATTTGCTCTGGGACTTTTTCCTGAAATAATTATGGTAATCGATTTATGCTGAAAAATCATTACACGTTAAATTGACAAAACTAACTCTGTATTAATAACTAAAAGGGTCTAGGTTACCTTTTTTTTGGTTAAATTTACGTAACATTGGTTATTTTAACGGTTCACTAATGTTTTACCAAATTATCATTTGAGAAACCATATCATTTTACAAACTTTCCATTTGCAAAGACGTGCTTCCTGCCACATTTTATTTTTATTTTTTTGTGGTCATTAATCTAACCTAACTTATTTAATAAGCCCATGTAACTTATGTGAAATGTAATGGTTTAAGCACAATTACATTTTTGCGAAATGAAAGTTTGTAAAATGATATAGTCTGTCAAATGATGATTTGGTAAAAAGTCGGGATACCTATTTTAGTTAACAAAATCACTGCAATAAAAGTGTTGAAATAGCCATTTTTACAGTAAATTTAAGAGGAGTCCGTAGTTTGCCATAATTTTGTTGGTCATAATTCTGAAGTAGAAGAAGAAGAAAAACTTTTTATACACAGAGAAAGCAAACAAAGAGCGAAAGTAACAATGTTTTACAGAACATTTATAAAAAAAAATGTGGAATAAAAAAACTTGGCTTTTTTTGTTGTTGACATAATTTATTGATAGTCATAATTTTTATATCGCTGGAGCCGTTAACTTTTAAACATTTCCTAAATATGTAACGCGTAGACAAGGCTAGGATAGGTAAGGTTTGATTTATAAAAATCCTGAAAAACAAACAGACCACTTTTGTTAATTTAACGTGTAGTTTTTTTAGTGTACCATATGTTTCCCCTCCAAACATCCGGTTATACCTACTCTTAATATAGACTACAAAAAAACTAGTCTTTTTTATCTTTGCCGACCACTTTCTACAGGTGAACGAATAAAAAAACAAATCAAAGTGGTTGCGAAAGTGGAACGTACGACTTTTATGATTGGTATGAGATTAAACTATTTTTGCGGATTGCTGCAGAGAGAATGATAATAGTACATTGTTGCCTAGGCGCGGAAAGTAAGGGATTTCCTGACGAGGTGGCCTGCTAAAATACGAGTCAGGAAATCCTCTTTTCCGCCGAGGCATACATACTGCTTTTCTCAAACAATACAATAGGAAATGATACAAATACATGATTTTAAGTATTTTTAAAAACCTTTGATAAATTCGGAGAGAATGTTTGTTTGCAAAATACGAGTATTAGTTAAGATAGTTTGACGCACAACGAGCCGCCGCCCGCCGCCGCCAGCACCGCAGAGCCCCGCCGCCGCTCCACTCTGCACCACCCACAAGTTGGGTGTACGGGATTTTATAGGATTCTCGCTATATGGTTTATCCGGCACTGGCCTTACCCCTTTATTTCCAAAACTGCTGATGCTGCAATGTATCTTGGACATGGCTTATCTTTTGACCTGGACACTTAGGAAAAAGAGATCGCTAGACTAATCCAGCTAAGATGGGCATTCTGGGCAGTATTCAGTAACCTGAAGGATGTCCTCCAGGTTAAGATTCCTCAATGCTTAAAAACAAAAGTGTTTCAAATGTTTCTTGCCTAAAGAACGTTTCATTACGCAGAATTTTCATTGCATCGAAAGGCACTTCTCGCCGCATCATCTCATCATCATCAGCCTATATTAGTCCACTGCTGGTCAAAGGCCTCTCCACGCACGCCAACGAGCACGATTCGTGGGCACTCTCATCCAGCTCTTGCCAGCCACCTTGCGAAGATCGTCGCTCCACCTAGTCTGAGGGCGTCCTACACTACGTTTGCCGATTCGCGGTCTCCACTCAAGAATACGATATCTCGCCTCATACTCGTAAGTAATTTTTTTTTGGTAGTCACGAGTCTACCCTAACCTAACCTACGTAATTAATGTATAAGATCCTCATGATTTCAGCAGAAAATAGCGTTTGATGAAGTGAAATTCGATAGAATGATGTGTTGCCCTCGCCTACACTTACTTAGTTGTATGGTTCGCAGACACGGGCTCTCACCAAGGGGTTTTTTTTTTAAAATAGTAAATGAGTTTACTCTTGACTAACTCTTGCCCCAGGAGGGCGAAGATTTTGCCGACGATGAAGCGAGTTCACCCAGAAGATGCCTTTTCACCCTAGCTTTAAATTTAACACAAAGTGCGAGTAATGGAGCGGGTTATGCTGGGAGTCTCCCTTGTAGATCGGCGTCGCTATTGCCTAACGCACTCGCAATCACAATCGGCTTCAAAGTGGAACAATTGGTTTCATTTTGTACGCAGACAAGCCTTCGATTTTCAAAATGAAAACGATTGCGATTGCCAGTGCGTTACGCAATAGCCCCTCCGGCAGGCCTTTCGCGTAACTCACTCGCAATCGCGATCGGCTTCAAAACAAAACAATTGATTTCATTTTGTATGCAGACAAGCCTTCGATTTTCAAAATGAAAACGATTGTGATTGCGAGTGTGTTACGTGATAGCCCCTCCGGTTCCAAATACCAAAATTAGACGTAGTACGAGATGGTCGACGTCGGGGACCGAATAACAAACTTTAAGTGGAGATTTACTTGTTCAACTCATTTTGGTAGAATTTTTGTAGAACGAGTGACAGATGCTGCAAAATTAGTTTATAGATTTCTGAACGAGTAATCTTTCCCCTCTCTTTTTTCTGGATCACTATAATTTGTATGTTTTTATAGTTTTTTCCAACGGAACTGCCATGATCAAGCTTGGTCAAATCCTATAATATTTCAAGATTTTAAATATAAAAAAGTGGAGATGAGCCGGAGACTTGGCGAGGCGCAAGCAAGGCTGGAAGAGGTTGGTTATTGAATGGTGGCCAAGGCATTCAAAAAGATCAGTGGGTAGACCATACCCAATTGGTGGACGACATGCGTAAAACGGCGGGGAGACAATGGATGCGACGGCGCAGCGCAGGACCGAGAAGAGTGGCGTGATAAGGAAGAGGCCTATACCCAAGAGTGGTGCATGCATGCAGATTGGATTTATGGATGGAAAGCAATTAGGTACCCGTTAAGACTGTTAGACAAAATACAAAAAGCAATAAAAAATTAGAACATCTTGTTTGGTCTACAGAATACTTTAACCATTTGAAATTTCAGTCAGATGGCTTCACTAAGGCTTGACTGGTCGACGCGACGAATAGATGGACAGACGGGCAGACGAACAACAGTCATCTTATAAGGGTTACGTTTTCCAGTATTTGGTATGGAACCTTATAAATACAATAAATCCTGTTTTTCATAGGAAACTAACAAATAGAAAGGTTATATTTTCTTCCGTTGAAAAATGAGCGAAGCCTGGTCGCTAGTTGGATTGGATATCATAGGTTTAAAGTTCATGACGAGTAAGTGTCATTGTGGTGATTCTTGGTGAGGCTTCAGATCCTGGGTTTCCTACGGTCGTGACTAGCAGACATGGTAATGATTATTAAAGAAAGTTAGGAAGTAAATTAAGTTGTTATTTTACCTTAAAAGTCTTGGGATGAAAGGTAACTTAAGGTAGTTCCTGGTCCCTGCGATGACGCCATAACTATGTAATAAGCAAACGTAATGCTACCAAAACTATACACATTCATGCAAAAATAAAACGACTCACTCTTATTAAGGCTATCTAACATAACTTATCAATAGACGATCTTCCGTTCCATCCAACTAATTACAAATCCATTGCTTGTTTTGGCCTGTTTTTAACCACAACGTCCAAAGAAACAAGGCAATGGACGTTGTTACTGATGAAGTTGTGCCATCGCGCTCGAAATTGAAAGTGTCGGGTTACGTAGACCCTATCACTGAATGGAAAGGTGCAACGTACATTTCACCCAGTATAAAACGCAGCGGGCATCGTCGAATGCATCAGTTAACAATCGACGTTCATCTAAACCTAGCAACATGATCGCATTTGTAAGTGTTAAATTTAAAAGTGGAACGCGAAAGTGACGTAACGGGATTTTGCAATGTGACAAACGCGTTTTTCTTTTGTTTTTTATGGCGTTGCGTTTGCAGCCAGTTACATCATTTTCATTTTCCATAGTGTTGTGACTTCCGTTTTTTATATCAATGCTTTTTATATGGGTAGCGTGTTGACTTATAAGGCACTGATAATAATCATTATGCCATAGTAAGGTTAACATGAATTCAATCATCTAACGTCACATGCTGTAAAAAGTTGTTGTAGCCATTTTTTGTTGTTAAACTGCAACAAAGTTGCACGTGACTTATATAAAAATGCAGCCGTTTGACAACTTAGTTTACGGTCATACAAATATGGAGTCCAAGTTAGGTTTAATGTGTTAATTTTAATTCCATACCGCTCAGAATGTTAGTAATAAGTCGTCAACGTGACATCTAGGCCACGTAATACGACATGCGTTGCTAACCTTATAAGTAACTTTAATTTACCCAAAACGTTTACTATAATTTTTTCTAAGGCCATGTACGATTTGCGAGAGCTTCTCAAAACAAAAAAATAATAAGAATGAAGTCCAGGACATAAAGGATACTTCATTGTTAATTATTGACAGAATTTTGCATATAATAACATGTATTTTTAATTTTAAACCACATCTTGGTCTCTTCACATTATTCTAATCCAATATCCAGCTTAAAAGAGGCTGTGAATGTGATTCCAAAAGCCAAAATGCTTACATGATAATTACTCTATTGCATGGCTTCTCTGCTTTTCTTTGCTCATGTCATCTGAGATAGATACATTACCAAGTATAAGCATCCATGTTTCGTACGAGCTCGCGACTCCAAGACTATATTAATAAACCATAGAGTCATCTTGAACCTCCCCCAAACTCACCCATTCATCCTCTCTCAACAGAAAGCCGTTCTCCTGCTGGCCGTCTGCGCCGGGATCCTCGCTGACGAATGGGAGCCCGAAGGCCACTCCCATACGGAGCACACCAAGCCGTACCACGTGACGGTGGTGAAGAAGATCGGGGTTCCTGTGCCTCATCCCGTCGCGGTCTCGGTGCCGCAGTACATCAAGATACCCATCCCCCACCCGTACCCCGTGCATGTCACGGTGGAACAGCCGATCCACGTCCCTGTCTATAAGGTATGTTAAATCTATAGTCCAACAATTTCATGCGCGACGTTCGTGCGGGGATGCGGGGTCATAGATATTGGGGGTGGCGAGGGGGGTACCAATGAAGATTAAAATCTTTGTTCTGTAGACTCAGACATAAGCGCCACAACAAACTCATCAGTCAGTCTATTTTTAAAATAAATATCTTAGTACAATGATGACATAACTTCAGCTAACGTAACAGAAAACGATTATGTGAAATAATAATATAAAAGTAGCAATGGGACATAATCAAGAAAATATACATAACATGGGAGATGTACAAGGTCTCCCGTTCAATTAAAAAAAAACATAATTCGAATTTAAATACTAGTTTAAATGTCACCGGGATGCACTGCTCCAGTTCAGGTCTTAGGAGCAATGATAAATATGTCTTAATCTAAGTCTTAGTTCATACGTAGCGCGCTTCTCCCTGTCACCCAGCAACTTGTTTAATCTACCCAAATATGTCAACCGGTCTGATCGACTTCTTGATCCGGTCTGAAAAAACTATAATTATGTCCAAGCAATGAGAGCAGAAAACACGTTCGACTCAGCTTGGCGCATACGCCTCTGCGTAGAGATATTTGGAACAATAAACCTTTATGATGGCTAGAGGTGAAATCTTCTATAATTCCTGAAGAGCCGTGAGTGCTGGGTATGGTAGACCAGATAATTCAACAATTATGTAGATCGTGGTAGTCTTTTCTTGAACAATATAGAATAAATTACAACGGAAAAACGTTCATTCGACCAACACAATCAACACAAGGGAACAAAACAGAACAAAAGTCACAATGACATAATAAACTAAAACTAGTACTTATTTCCCAATAAATGACATTATTTGATGTAAAGTTACAAGAATATGGTGGGTGCCCAAATGGTCTCCACTCAGAAAAATGGTTGACATGATATCAACCTGGCTGGTTTTCAGGGGAGCCAGGTCAATATACATTACATGAATATGCGAATGTTATAATGCTCTACATCCCAAAGTAAATATTATGTAAAGCGTAGTTCACTCGTATTTTAATCGTTCCATTTGCAATTTGGATCGTTGAACCGTCATGAGTCACATAATGACCGTTGACGTAATACAACTCTACCGCATCAAGATGCAATTAATTTTCTCTTCACCGCAGAATCAGATAGTCGGAGAAACTCGCAGATTAACACCAGTGTTAGCATTGCCATTGTTTTGTTGTATGACGAATTGTAATTAAGGACGTATTGAAAAATTAAAATAGGTCTTGTTCTTCCGATCTCTAGGAGAGTCGAAGTGTAGAGCATCATGTGTAAACTTTCATCGTGAATATTAAAATACCAGATGGATTTCTTCAATTGGTAATAGCTTCAAAGTTTTTCGTAGTATGTTTAAGAAGTAAATAAAAGGAAACTGTCCGAATGTTATCCTGTTAATCTCCGTGTTCCGCCTTATTTGAATTGTCTATTATTTCTTTCGGCAATATGGCTATATACCGACTCGCACTTGACCACCTATTTAACAAAGTTCATCTTGACGTAATAGCACTGTCGACTTGTTACATAAAACCTTTTGCCAAAGTAATAGTGACAGTTACTAGAGCGTGTTCTTATTTTGAAAAAAACGTCCATTCTTCCCGCGCTCTCAATGGCGTAACATTTAAAAATCGAACACCAAGTCATTGTGCGGTTATTGGATTTAACGGCTCATTTTACTTAGTTTATTTTGGGAAAAAAACAGTACCTACCTATTAAATAGTTTCATTGTCGGTGCTCATCGAACTAAATGACTTTAGGATGAAAAAAAGTAAAAGGAGAGGCGTTTTATAGAAAGTAGTCTGTGTTCGCTTTTTGAAAGAGCTTCCGCGATTACGTTCTGACCATCTCTATTGACTTCCTGTTCCGTTTTGATGGGTCTCGGATAATACTGTACATGAAATGTACAGAGCGTTTTTATTCTTACATAACCATAGAGATTCATTTCATACTTTTAAATTATACTGATGACTGACATGCATTTATAGGTGTTATTTTGTTCTGCTTTCTGAACCGGGTTTGAACGTTTTTTTTTTGCTTTTCAGGTTGTCCCGCAAATTGTAGAGAAACCCGTGCCTTACACCGTAGAGAAGGCTGTGCCCTATGAGGTCGAGAAGCCATACCCCGTGGAAGTTGAGAAGAGGGTTGAGGTTCCAATTCCCAAACCGTACCCCGTCCACGTGCCAGTCTACAAACACATCTACCACCACAAAGGAGGCAAGCACTAAAAAACACCAATCAAAATTAAGAAAAAAGCTTACTCTGTAAGCCGTTTCCTAATTTAAAAATCGAACCGAAAAAGAAAAAGTTTACAATGTAAATGTTGTCTTTTTCGTTTATTTTTGGGTATTTTCAGCCAGTATCGGCTTTTGTAAATAGAACATAACTAAGGCTAGTTTAGGATAGCATCCTACCCGCAGTTGTTCATTGTGATATTTATTGTGTGCTTATGTTTTTGTTTGTTCGTTGTTGACTATTGTGTAATTGTTGTAATGTTTAAGTTTGTTAAATAAATAATGTACAAATAACTTATTTGATTTTACTCAACTTCTATAAAAATGTCAATCTAACCCTGTGACACCTCATATAAACCCAGTGCCTTATTATCTTCTACAGCTATGGTTATTGCATTATCATTATAGCCCTTATTTCCTTGACAGTAATGGCGGCCGAGTTTAAAACAATACAATGACATAAGAAGTAAAAAAGTAGAATAATGCATGCCTCTGTGTTTCACTTGTTTCTTCGACTTTTCATTAATTCTACTTTCAGTCATTGAAATAATTAATCTCCTCGTTGTATACTTCGCCTGCTGCTTCAGAAGGGCAACTTACGGAGGCATCATTGAAAATGTGCCTACATACATCCAGATAGAGGAGACGTAGTTTCGACTCCTACTTAAGGCTGCGTTTCCACCAGAGCTGTGCGAGACAGCTTAGCGATGTTGCGAGGAAAAATCCACCAATGGGATTACTTTGTTTTAAGAGCCTCACTATCCCATTGGTGGATTTTTCCTCGCAACACCACATAGCTGCCTCGCACAGCTCTGAAGGAAATGCAGCCTAATGTTTATGATAATGTGTAGGCCTTTCCAGATTGTTTAAGCTTTTTTATCGTAATCATGTTGGTGACGTTTTGACAGTTCCTATCCACGGACTAATACAATGTGGTTTTTTTTTTTTATAAAAGAGGGAGGCAAACGAGCATGCGGCTTACCTGATGGGAAGTAATCACCACCGCCCATAAACACCGGCAACTCAAGTTGAGTTGTCGGTCCGTTGCCGGCCTTTAAGGAAAATAAGAGCTCTTTTCTTGAAGGACCCCAATATATGCCCAGAATTATTTTGCTTTGACTTTATCCACCTATTCATAGCTATAACACAAATAAAAGAAATAGCCTTTTTTGGCATTGAGACGGCAAACCCAAGCCACCTAAGGCCTTAGACAAGATGCTTTTCGAAAACTGACATAAGCGCTTGACACGACTGTCTGACAGCTTACGTCAATCCTATACATTTTCGATAGCGATATCGATCTCGCCACGCATCTTGTCTATGGCTAAGTACAGATTCTTATTGAGACGGCACATGTACTGCCAACCCTGAGGAGAAAGGTGGAATGACTCTACGCTATTTCAACGGTTAGCAAGCTAATACTCAATTAATCAACATTTATCCCGTAATCGATGCGCGATACGTTAGGAAGTGCACCGCATCTGTGCAGACGCAGCTCGAGCGCGACAGATCGCGGTAATGACTTTCACTGCGGTCACGGCCGGGCCGATGACTCCGCTGACGTCACCGTCGCTCGCGCAGATATTTAACGCAATTCGCTTGATATGATTATAAAGAAGTTATTTGAGATGTAATGTCAACTTGATATCGTGAAGAGGGTGTTTAAGTACCCGTATGGATTGCAAAAAGTTTCACCACATTATAATAATTACTGTATCTTCGTCATTTCACATACACAGCACGCTCACTTAAACAGTAAACATAACGTTTTTAACCGAATCCTAAAAAGGAGAAGGTTCTTTTTTTATTTAACTTCCTCGCTATCAGGCTTGCTAGATAGTTTTATACAAGACAATCATCTACATAAAATACTGGGGGCAATCTTACACCATGGCTTGCACCTTGGAAACCAGACTAGACAACGATATATATGTACAAACATATACAACGTGTCCCAAAACTCAACGATAAGCCGGCACCAGAGGATGGAGCTGCTTATGATTAGTCGAGAAAAAATAAAAAAGATAAAAAAGATAAAAGAAATTTATTTAGTAAGTAGGCCGCTCGGGCACTTTTACACGTCAAGATACTACCAATACCAATACCAATAAGGAAAAGATATATTTTTTTCCTTATTTTTTCTCGACTAATCATAAGCAGCTCCATCCTCTGGTGCCGGCTTATCGTTGAGTTTTGGGACACGTGGTATAGAAAAAGAATTACATACATACATACCTTCACGCCTGTACTCCCAGAGTGGGGTAGGCAGAGCTACAGAATTACCAACAACTCTAAAAACTTGTTGATAATTCTGTAATTACATTTTGCACAACTAGGCTAAGATGTTTACCAGCGTATTAGTGACAGGTTGCAAACCCATTGCCCAACAGTTCTACAAGCCTTTATTCCCTTAGTCGCCTCTTACGACATCCACGGGAAGACATTATGGAGTGGCACTATCCGTGCCCGGAAACCACATTGATAAGACTCAGAAACAAATATGCATTGAGCGAAATGGTTACACTAGTTAATGTCTAGTGACCAGCCTACAAACCTAGCATTCCTAGTTTCAATTTCTGTGTGTAACAAGTGCATGTATTTTTTTCTAAGTCTTTGTCGTTTTTAAGTATTTATTAACCTATATAAGGATGTTTATCGTTGTCTTGCACCAATCGTATAAGCAAAGAGCTTTGTTTGGGACAATTTGAATTTGAGTGAAGTTGTGATATCCGTGCTCAGTGCTCATCACCCAAAATATCTACAAGGTAACGAAAGTAACTCATGTGCGCGAACGCACGACAACCCCCGTTAATACAATCCAATACATATTCTTTACTTTCTGCAGTTGCTAAAGTTCGCAGAGTCCACATACAGAAGCGACCATAGTATATCGTCTCTCATTCCATTCCATCTTTTAATTTATCAATGACCTCTTCTGATGAATGAATCTGAGACCGACTCTCGGTAAACCAAGTGTTGTCTCATATTACGATATTACAATTACGAGTAAAAGCGAAAGTGTAATGTAAACGAGGACGCGGCGATGTCATGATAGCCGTGTCGTTAAAATTCAGAGTAGCTTTCATTACCACTTAATTTCATAATACCCTGGTACCATTACGTCTAGATCTCAAAACGACTCTTTCTCATAATGCCGAAATACCGAAACACCTACCTGTATTTTTTTCTCAAAACACCACATCCATATATTATACTAAAATTAGTAACACCAAAACGCCTGTAATCCAAAATTACCTAATCCCAAAATACCTAAAATTTGAACAAGTCCCATTCACTCGTCACTCGAGACTAAATCGAGAGAAAGGGATGGAAGTAACATTACTTCAAACTTCGATTTTCAAAGTAGGGCCTCTGCTCCTGTCATTATTTATTCATTTGACATTTTGAAACCGACAATTTTCAGATGTTTTGGGTTTAAGCCATTTTAAGATTTAGTCGTACCAGAACTTAGGTATTTTGGGAATCAGACGTATTGGACCAAGGTCAGTATAAAATATCGGGTATTTTCGGCGATGAGGTACATACCACTAGAAAATATTGAAGTTCCATCCGTCACAATGTCAAAATCTTTTTTGATTTAATACGAACGATCAAGTATTATATAAGTACATATTTACTCGCTATAAGAAGTTAACGTTTAAATACTCGTCCTGTGGCACGATTCGTATCGTACATTGTAGACACAGCAAATTTGGAGTAATTACTGTCAAACTATTGGCCAAAATAGAGACGAGTGGTAAACCTGGAGGAGGCCTTCACTCGAAGACGGGTCCATAACCAAAGAACTAACCCATAATAACATCAAGATAATAAGCGAATTAGTAACAATCAACTACTAATAACATTTGAAATGTAAATTAAGGATACGAGAAAATTAAGGGTATTTTTTTTTAGTATATTAAATTATTTTAAATTCTGCTCATGACGTAATTTTTGACATACTCCTTGTAAAATAAGTTACTCTATGAGTTTCTGTTTTAAAATTTTAACAAGTAACTTATACTTACTTTCTAATACTTAAACTGATTGGTGTATTTTTTTGCCAAATATAAGCATAACCTTAATGTGCGGTATAGTTGAACGTTAGTGACGTGATTCAGCGACCGCCCGCTGCGCCCGCGCCGCTGATTAATTCCGATGATACCCAAATCTGCCAGCGTTTGATGAGATTCTCGGAATGGTGACACGGTTTTAAGGAAAATAGCTACGCTGCCCTCCTTAGAAAAAAGGGCGCATGTCCCATAGAACCGCGTATGTATAAGTGACCTTATTTCTTAAGGTAGAGGGTTAAATTTGCTTTGACTATCAAACTGCGCATGCGTCTTTTTTATTTAGAAGGGCAGTATGTACAGTGCAACCATTTTCTTAATAAAGATCGGCAATCATCGTTTTTCTATGACACACGAGTGACAAATATACTGTCAGTTGCGAGTGCAAGCGTGATAGCGATAGCCAGCCGAAAGCTTTTAAGACGCTGGGAATACTGTACAATAATTTTTTTGCCGGCCGAAGGAGGGGGTACTCTTTTTTGAGCTGTGTGTACGTATGTACGGTTCTTTGGTCAATTGTAAAGGCTTAACAGATGGACCGATTTCTACAAGCGAGGTGTCGTTATTTTAAGGGTTCCGTACCAAAATGGTAAAAAAGGAACCCTTATGGTGAGACTTCGTTGTCCGTCTGTCTATCTGTCTGTACGTCACCGCAGGTTTTCTCAGGAACTACAAATGCTATCGACCTGAAATTTGGCATAGTTGTACAACTTGCTTGCCCGCATCGGTTTTTGGTAAACAAATATGAAATTAATTTTATAAATAATTGACAAGGGGTCTAGAATGGGGGTTGAAAAATGAAAGTGGTTTGATTATAGCAAATGGGGTGTCATATGAAAGGGCTTAATCTGCACATTTAAAAACATTTTTTTTTTTTGTTTTACACTTTTTTATCTGTTACCAACAAAAAATATCCGTTCCCCCCCTTATCTCCGAAGTTTGTAAATCAAAAATACTGAAAAAAAAATGACGCACAGATAATTACTTATATTTTATGCGAAGAATAAAATGAACTGTTCATTATTTGCAGTTTTTGAGAAATAACAAAAAACTTTGAAAATCTGTATTAAAATTTAGGCTAGTCAAAATGGACCTTATTGCATGGAAAATAAAGTTCATAACAAAAGGGGTATTTTCTTTTGCGGTTACCAAGCATATTACCTTAAATACGGAACCCTCGGTGCGCGAGTCTGACTCGCACTTGACCGGTTTTTAATGTGAAATCGGCAAAGTAAAAAACATATACATGATAAAATTATATTGACGACATTATCCAAACAGCAGTTAGCTTTTTAAAGGTTGCTTTTTGTTTATTATGACTTCTGCTATAAAGCTTTAAGCTATTAGATGTAGTAAATAGATGCAGTTGGTAACTTTAACAGATAGAATATAATAATATATAAACTTTTTACTATAGGCACCGAGGCCCTAGGCATAAAAAGAGCATTTAATTTTTCCATTAGAAATTGTATGATTTTTTTATAATTTTGTAACTTTTCTTGTCTACTACTTTGACTTTGATTGGTCTCAAATGACATCTATTTGTATTAATTTTCAAAACAAATTTAATAAAAAAGTTAGTATTAGTACCTGAAGGTCATATTGGCGTAGAGGTAATGGTTTCAGTAGCTACCTTTACTGGCCCTTCTCACTTTTCACCCTAAATTGTAATTAATCTTACATCTGACCCAGCTGTGCTAACTTTCAAAAACTATCGAACTTCATCGTCAGTTCCTCGAAGGACACAGAAGACTTGTTCTAAATGCATTTTCTCCTAACCATGATATAACGAGCGCACGCATTATTCGATATTTAGACACGTGCGCAACGATGGCAACATTGTTTGTTGAAATCGCGCGAAATAATCCAGATTCGCGTACAATTTCACCCGGCATACTTTGTTTATCAAAATACCGTAACACATTTACCATCGCTAAATTACCGATTCAAACCTAACTAACCTGTATTTCTTTGGATTAGAGTTTACTTTAGTCGGTTTAAAAGTTTTCTTAATGGCAATTTTAAGGTTATCCGGCCATGTTTATATATTCCCGCGTAAAACGTTTGGACGCGTTCACGCGCGTTGTTTGTTTTGATATTAAATTTAGAGTCTGGGGAATCGCTTCTGTTATTATTATTTTGTTTACTGCACTATCTATTCATTCAGGGAGTGGGTAGTTGCAATCAGCTGAGCTTTGATAGTTGTAAACATATTAAATGCAATCAGAAGGTTAGTCTACTGTGAAGTGTAATCACAACCTAAGTACTATATTAGTTTACAAACGCATCTATTATCTATGGTGCTCAAATGATATTAAGGCACATGTAAAATGTTTTTTTAAATCAATGCCGTTGTAGCCGGAAAGAGTTTTGTATGTAGGTAAGTCACTGGCCGCTTACACGCGCGAGTCATTTGGCGACTACGAAATATTGTTTTGAATTTTGAAAAGCGAATTAGAATAGAAGAATAATTTTGTCATTTACTGGAACGCAAAGTGTACATTTATTCAGTTTTTGATACGAGTCATCTTAATAATATGATATCCTAGTACACCTTGATAGATGCGCAATATGCGCACAGTTACCTCAAAATGCAATAAAGATCTCCTGTTAACTGACTACTTTTCCTAAACGGATAGTACGGGATGATATTTCACGACGTATGGTCTAAAATCAAAACTTTCATTAAAATTTCCAACAAATTTCGAAATAATTAACATAATCTGCAATTAACAACACCCACAATTAAATCCAACAAATTTAAATAGCAGGGTATCATACAAAACACAATTATCTATCGTTTAAAAAATAATTACTGTCATTATTATATCTTTTTAAACGTCACTTACATATCAAAACTTTTCAAATGGTGCCGTGGTATTAATCCGTCGGGGTTGCCCGGTGGGGGGTTGACAGGTGCAGTGTTGCTAGAGGGAAAAAGTTGACACAGGTCAAGCGAGAGCCGTAATTAAAGCGTGAAATAGCGCAATTAATGAACAATTAAAATTTAAAAATTACTTGTGGGATAAACACGCATGTGAAAATGAACTACGTCTCTGTTTCTTTTAAGGCCAACTTATTCGTATCGTTTCCTGATTCGTCATATTCCTAACTCGTCATTTTACAGTTAAATTAAATTGCGAACACGTGCTTACGGGATTAAATAAGTATTAGGACCTATTATACTAAGTAGTTATACTTTGGAGTACGGTTAATTAGACAATAATTTACTTAAGGCGGAGTCCAAAAGACTTCTATTAATTATTAAAGAAGTTTCTTATCATTTACCACAAAGGATTTATATCATAAATTTGTGCAGTCAAATGTTCATGGTATGACGAGTTAGGAGTATGACGAATCAGGAATATGACCAGTTAGGAATATGACGCATCAGGAACAAATCACAAGCATTGTACAGTTGAGTTCATAAATATGTGGTACACTTTAGTACCATGTCACTTTAATCGCTGTTACAATTCATATATGGCAGTTTAAACATGACATTAAATAGACAAGGTACTAAAGTGTACACATATCTATGTACTATGTTTTTTTTTTATGGAAGCAAACGAGTACACAGACAGCTTGCTGTACATCCATGGCTCATCGACCGGCCATTTTCCGCGTTAAGATTCAAACTAATGGCCGGTTTAATGACGGAAAAGTGTACTTCAATCGATCGCTCGAGCAATCAATCGTATCACTAATGCGCACTTTGTATTCACAAATCGACGTTAATACGTTAATTAATCATTTGGATCGATAATGAATCGATAATAAATGTAGACAACTTTTACTCTTTTTCCGGCGAATCCGTTGGCTTAGAAGTCGTTGAAGGCTCTCTCGGGAAATGTCTGATTATTACGCGATAAAAAGAACCCTATGTCCGTCTGTGAACTATAATTTATTGCTGTACATTATTTTACGTTGATCGGTTAAGGCATTGTACTGCGTCTGTCGGTCTTGCGAGAAAAATTATCTGTATGTTAATTAATAATTAACATACAGATAATTTTTCTCGCAAGGTTTTTATGTTTATGTATAACAAATTCTGGTTTATGTACGTGTTACATAAACCGAAGCGAAGCGAGGGTGGATCGCTAGTACTTTTATATTTACCTACCCTTATCAGGAATCGAACCCGCAACCGTAGCTTTCGTGGGCAGGGTTAACCACAGTGTCAGTCCTTGTGTGAGATAAAATGTCAGTTGCGATTGGCATCTTTTGTACTAACTAGCTTATCTAAGGCCAAAAGCTATATCGTGTTTCCTTTTCTACTCGGTTTTCAAGCCAGTCTTCTATCCAAAAATAAACTCCACCGTCAATCACAAACCTGTCTCCAAATTCAAATTAAAAAACGTTTAAATTTCAAAACTGGAACCCTAAATTCAAAAATGGAACGACGGGCGCGACCAATCGCGCCGCGGGTTAGCCGATTACATCGGTTTATTCTGATGGTTGATTTATTTTTATTACGTTTTACTACACTGGACCTGGGTGACGTCCATTCGGCTTCGTAATTAGATCAAAATTTTATATATTTTTAGTATGTTAAAGACGTGTGAAACGGATAGATTGTCTTTAAAATGTCAAAAGAAAACTGTCATGGATTTCTGATTTGCCCAAAAGGTCAACTGGTAAAGAATGCCATTAGTCATTAAGTTTACATTAGGTACTCAAATTTGTATTTTTGTGCAATAAAGATTAAATAAATAAATAAATTAGAAATCTGTCTTCAAATAACAGTAATATTAGTTATTTAGGTAATTTTATTTCACAGCTCTAGGTACTAATAAAAATCCATTGAATTAAAAATGTGCTCTTTGACGTTCTATTGACCTCTGAATTTCAAACCAAAAGACATCAACGGGCACTCTAGCATTTCAAAATATGTTTCTAGCTCTTGTACGAGTATGCATAGTAACATATCAGTATACCTCAGAACGCGCCATCAGGGGCCTGTTTTATAAAGCTACAAATTATTTATTTACAGGTTACAAGTTTCCATTTGACACAACCTCGACCAATGACGACCAGCCATTTGAGCAGTGTTGCCGGTTTAGACCTGTAAAATTGTAACTTGTAGCTTTATAAAACGTGCCCCAGGTGGTCTGTGTGCTCGTTTACCTTCCTCTCCACACGCCATAAAAAATATAGTGCCCTATTTACCCTTAAAGTTTCACGTGGGGGGGAGGCATGGTCCCACAAGATATTATTATCCGGTGATCCTTAGTTGTCCCGCCAGAAGACATGTATATAGTCAAAGGCTATATTTTACTCTGGCAGCTCTTGTACTCCTAAAGAATTTACAGTAAGAGCTATTATAACAGCGACAATATATAAAAAAGAAAAACTAAAACAAATGTAGCCCCAGTATTGTCTAGTATTCCACATCAGCAAGAACCTTGCAAGGACACTCTCAGTTCCGGCAAGCCAGACTTCTTATAATTAAAAACAGTAGACAATAGTCTATCATAAAAAAACAATTCAAAAACAAATTACTTTCAACGTCTACGTAATTACAACTTTTAACGTTTAAAACTTTCCGAACGTGCCCTCTAGCCATAGAGCAATATTTGCCGGCATTGTGTCATCCATAAACAATACGTCTTTACTCAGCTCCCGCCATCTTTATTTTGCAAATGGCGCCACTGGTGCTTTTTGCCGGTACATTTCGACTTCTAATTATACATTATTACGCAGTATTTTGCCACACTAACCTTTTAACCGACTTTGTCTTGAAAATTAGGACATGAATGAAATTACGGTATTTATCTTTAAATATTCTGTTTGACTTCTTTTTAGCAATTTGGAAAGAACAGTAGACTCTTAAGATAAATATAAACTTACCTTTACCAGAAATATAAATACCGGTACCATTTTGCGTAAAAGATATATGAACTATTTCTACTGCTAATTACGAAATACGGATTAAAAATCGCATATAAATTTTGAAGAGGCTCATTGACGTCACGGATGACCGAGGAGCTGGCAGTTTCCTCGCTTAACGCATAAGTTTAACTATCCAGCGAGGAAATGCTGCCAGCATCTTCGGGACAATGCCGCCGGGCACTTTTTTTATATAGCTTTTTAGTTTTCAAATAGAACTAGGTTGTAAAAATGTATTTTTTTTTTGGTAAATATAATGTATATCACCATTTTTAATAGTTTTATACCTCCACTTTTGTTGAAAAAGCTATCGAATGTCACCCCACATAACGAAAAGACAATTAACATAATATAATTTGTGATAGCTCTATTAGAAATTTGAAAACATTGCCATTTTGTGGAAAGGATATGAACTATTAGTCCTATTGCAAATTACGACCAAATAGATCATGTTGAGGTGGATGCTTTTCAGATTGAAAATCATACAAAAAAAAGAATTCAATGAGTGTCAAAAGTGTGTCAATGAATTAGTGACGCCCCCATTTAAGGTTTTTAGGTTTCCGTAGCCAAATGGCAATTACACGGAACCCTTATAATTTCGTCACGTCCGTCAATCTTGAGTCTATTTGTCTGTCCGTCTGTCACAACTATTTTACTCAAAGAATAGGCGACCGTATTTTGTTAACCGCTAAACATTTATTTAGGGCAACTTGCCTAATTTTGCCTAACAACAAAAAATAACTAATCAGTTTTAAACCTTGTTTTAAGATCGTTTTATACATTATGACACACACAACTTGGACTACATTTATTTTTTTGCTGCAAGTAAATAAATTGGTTTGTAAGGTTTACATATATACATACATACTCACGCCTTCATTCCCAAAGTGGAGTAGGCAGAGCTACAGAATAACCAACAACTCTAAAAATTGTTGTTAACTCCGTAACAACATTTTACACAACTAGGCTAAGATGTTCTTACTAGTGTACATCAGTGATAGGCTTCAAGCCCATCGCCTAACAGTACTACAAGCCTTTATTCCCTTAGTCGCCTCTTACGACATCCCCGGGAAGACATGGAGTGGCACTATTCTAAGCCGGCAAACACACGGCATGGCGCGGTACAGTTTGTAAGTAGTATTTAGAGGTATAAATGTGACGTTATCTATGATAAAAAAACAAAAACCCGCCTTCAAAAAGCAAAAAATAACTTCTTTAAAATGGTAGGTAAATAGGTCAGTCCAACTGAAGGCTACTTTTGGTTAAAATATTGTTGGACGCAGACTTCAGTTGGACTGACCTATTTACCTACCATTTTAAAGAAGTTATTTTTTGCTTTTTGAAGGCGGGTTTTTGTTTTTTTAAACTTTTATTTTATTTTATACTTTTTAGTGATCATAATTATGCTGTTATTCTCCCACTTCTCAATTAATAAGAAACGATAGAACATTTCAATCTCGCCGCAAGCAACGCCGTGGGAAAGTCATAGTCATATATTTAAACCTAAACCCAGACCACCGTCAGCTGATTTTAGCACATTTGAATCCAGTATGGAAAATGTGTTAAAATTAGTATGTAAAACCCAAAAGCATGTTATTGTCTGTGGAGATTTTAATGTTAATTTACTGGAATCTTCAAATAATACTATTAGGATCTTAAGTTTATTTAAATCTTTTAACTTAGGTAATTTGTTCTTTGAACCTACACGGATAGGAGTTTCAAGTGCTACCTGTTTAGACAATATTTATTGTAATTGCGAGTGTTTGGATAAGGAAATATTTAATTGCTTTAATTCTGATCATAGTGGCCAGAAGGCTTCTTTTTTAAATGATTTTCATCAGGAACCGCAGGCAATAACATACAGACCCATAACTAGCAATCGTTTAGAATTATTCAAAAATAAAGTTGAGAGCAATCTCTGTGGGTTATCCTTTTCAAATAATGATTCAAATAGTATTTATAAAGATTTGTTTGATGTAATTCTTCATCAATTTAACAACAATTTTAAGATGAAAACTGTTTCTGGGTCAAAAACTAAGTTTAGTGAATGGGCTACTGTAGGCATCCATAGAAGTAGAAATAGGCTTTATGAACTATATAGAGAGAGGGAGGAGAACAAGAATGCTGACTTCTTAGTTTACGTTAAGAATTATTCGAGGACCTTCAAGCGAGTTTGCTTAACTGCTAAGTCAAACTTTTTAAGTCTTAAACTCAAAGCTTCTGATAATAAGGTAAAAACGGTGTGGAAAATTATAAATAGAGAAACGGGTAAATCTAAAACTCGTGATAATCAAGTCACCCTAAACAAGGGTGACAAACAAATCACGTCAAACAAAGACGTGGCCTTAGCGTTCGAAGATTATTTCTCCACTATAGCTATTAATACAACGAAATGTCTTCAATCATCTGCGATTGTAGCTCAAAAACTACTTTGTGCTAATGTTACTAAATGTAATGTAACCTTTGATTTTAGCCATGTAGATTCAATTTCTATTGTTAAGGTATTTAAATCGCTTAGTTTAAAAAAAACTGAGGATTTATGGGGAGCGTCAGTTAAAGTGATCCATCATGTCATAGATATAATTGCACCTCACTTAGCTTTAATCTACAATAATTGCATTTCAGAGGGGGTTTTTCCAAATCTTATGAAATATAGTAAAGTCATACCACTTTTTAAATCGGGCGACATGTGTGATTTAACGAATTTCCGTCCCATTTCTATTCTACCGGTTTTAAGTAAAGTTTTTGAGAAGTTAATGTTAAAAGATATGTTAGGTCACTTCAATAGAAATAAACTGCTTAACAGTAATCAGTTCGGCTTCACCAGAGGACGATCCACAACTGATGCAGCATCTGTACTCATTAAATATATATACAATATTTGGGAGAAATCCTGTGATGCAATAGGAATTTTTTGTGACCTTTCCAAAGCTTTCGATTGCGTAGATCATGCGACTCTTATATTAAAATTAGAACATTATGGTCTGTCAAATAATTCTCTAAATCTTATGTCTTCATATCTTAGCGATAGAACACAAACGGTTGTTGTAAACCAAACACAGTCCATTGGAGCAACTGTTAAATTAGGTGTGCCTCAGGGCTCTATATTAGGTCCTTTCTTATTTCTGGTCTATATAAATGACTTACCACCCACGGTAGATAACCTTTGTGATATTGTGCTAGTTGCTGATGATACTTCATTAATTTTCAAGGTGGACCGAAAATCCGTCGATTACAGTAGGATAAACGCCACGCTGGTTAAAGTACTTAATTGGTTTACTATTAACAATTTGCTACTTAACGCTAAGAAAACTAAATGTGTTAGGTTCGTTTTGCCTAATGTTAGACCGGTAAAATCTAGTATATTTCTAAATGATGAGTGTTTGGAGATGGTGGACAAGGCGCTTTTCTTAGGGATAACTATAGACAAAAACTTGCAATGGAGTCCCCATATAGCAGTACTAGCAGGTAAATTAAGTTCGGCAGCTTATGCTGTTAGGAAAATCAGGCAACTTACCAATGTTGAGACAGCTCGCTTAGTTTATTATAGTTATTTTCATAGTGTTATGTCGTACGGTATTCTGGTTTGGGGAAAAGCTGCTGACATACAGACTATATTCGTGTTACAAAAAAGAGCCATTCGTTCCATATATAACCTAAACTCCCGTGATTCCTTAAGATTACTATTTAAAGAAATTAGTATTTTGACAGTAGCGTCACAATTTATTTATGAGAATATTATTTATGTCATTAAAAATCAAGACTCTTTTGTTAAGAATTGTGATATACATAATTTGAATACAAGAAATAAAAATAAAATTGCTATTAAAAAATTTCGTGTCCGTAAGGTATATAAATCATTTGTTGGTCAATGCATTCATTTCTATAATAAATTACCTGACGAAGTTTTAAAGTTATCATTTCCAGCACTTAAAAATTACTTGAAAAAGTCGTTGATGTCGAAAGCTTATTATAGGGTCGAGGACTATCTAACAGATAAAAATGCTTGGCCTAAATTAAACACCTAAATAACTTAGTAATAGCTTAGTCAGGAAAATATCTAAACATTGTAGGTATAATTATTGTCTAGGGGACACGGTTTCTGTAGGAGAATGTATCAAAACTATGTGGTTGTTTTGCACCGTCATGGGTAAGTATATGTATACTATTATTATTACAATTTAAGAGTTCATCTGAACATACTGAGTTTTGACACATTTTCCTGCTCAACTACGCATGATATATATATTTTAATGTTAAATTCATTGTTTTATATAATGCTAGGTTAAGTTCTATAATTGTATAAGTAATTTTTAAAAAAAACGACTGACTGTTGAGTTTCTTGCGGCGTTTCTTCTCAGCAGTGGTCTCTTGCGAAGCGCTGGTAGATTTTTGACGTGTAAAAGTGCCCGTGCGGCCTACTTACTGAATAAACATCTTTTTTATCTTTTATCTTTTTTTTTTAAATATGCTTCGTCATAGTCGCTCAACTATCTTAATCGACATATCTTGTCGCCACCCTCGAAATATATACCGTTTAGGAGTTCCGGTGGCCATCTGTGGTCTTCATCATCAGTTCCACTTCGCCAAATAGTGCTTTCCAAGACCAAATACACGAGTTACAATGAAAAATACCAAAATCGCTATAGGTGTGCCTATAAATTTTGAAAAGTTCCGTCGATTCCTCATGGATTCCACCATCAGATCTTCATTTTGATAAAAAAAGAATCATCAAAATCGGTTCACCCAGTCGAAAGTTCTGAGGTAACAAACATTAAAAAAAAAAACAGACGAATTGAGAACCTCCTCCTTTTTTTTAAGTCGGTCAAAAAGGGCCCTTATTGTCGATCGCGCTTCCGCCATTATAAAAGATGCTCCGATATAAATACAACGTCGCGTGACGCAGTGCGGCGTAAGCGCCATCGACAATAAGGTCCGTTTACATAGATAATGCCACAAATATGCGTACTAACTGTAACAGCCATACTGCTTTGGACATGTTATCGAATTATCTACGTTATGAATACTGCCCCCCTTAGAAAAAAGGGCGTATGTCTCGTAGAACCGCGTATGTATTAGTGACCTTATTCCTTAACAAGGAGGGTTGAATTTACTTTGACTATCAAATTGCATATGCGTCCTTTTTATTTAGGAGGGCAGAATAGCTCTTGCTGACCTTTCAGTATTGGAAGGGCTGCCAACTTAAAAACAATACAATAAGAAAGTGGTAATACAATTTACCCGAGTAGTAGAGAACCTTTACCGCTCTACTATAAGTTGAATTAAGTTGCGCTCTTTCCGATCCTTCAAGGTGCATGAGCAGTTTGTTCTATACTCTACCGAGTTTTACCGTTTTTACCATACAACAAAAATAAAAAATCCTTGGAAGAAACCTTGGTTTCATTGTTTTTTTTATATACATACTAACTTCTGCCCGCGACTTCGTCCCCGTGGAATAGTTAATTTGGGCTAACGCTAACTTAAACCCGTGACTTTGTTAACGTAGAAGGTTGAAACATTCTTCATTGTTGCTCCGCTCCTAATGGTTTTAGCGTAGTGATATATAGCCCATAGCCTTCCTCGATAAATGGGCTATCTAACACTGAAAGAATTTTTCAAATCGAACCAGTAGTTCCTGAGATTAGCGCGTTCAAGAAAACAAACAAACAAACAACCCTTCAGCTTTATAATTTTAGTGTAGATATATATATATAGGGTCCCCTTGGGTTACCCTTAGGGTACGGAACCATAACATTCTACCGCCGAGGTCATTGAGCTACAGACGTAATGCAACTTGCAACCACATATCAACGAACGGCCAGCGGTTGACATTCCTCCTTGAATGCCTCGATAACCCATCTCGCTCCTAATCGAACGTACCGATCGAAAACTAACTTCAAACCAGATTTACAAAACGAAAAACCTAAGCAAACTAATCCTTAACACATTTTAATAAGAGTTAATAGCGAAGCAAGTCAGCTTATTCTTAATTTGGTTTTTCTTGAGTCGATTATTTGACGTCTCAATTCAAACATGGCTATATCTCACTAGTTGGAAATGATCTCGGCTTGTACTAATTTTTAAAGATTAATGTATTTAGATAACTGGCTACTTATGTTTATGTTTAAGCGACTGACAAACAAAAAGTTTGGTTGTCGGTGACGGAAAATCCATCAAGTTTTTTCTTGTTGTACTGAAGGCAAGCGGCTTTAATCTTGCTTGGTGATAAGCTATAGGTAAGTTTAAGAAGAGTATAGTAATCTGTGGTTTAAGTTATCAAACTTTAAAACAACATTGTCCGCATTCTTATATTCCTGTTTGATAACATAGCAAAGCCAGATGACATAGAGGAATTCAATCATAGTAGTTCCTAAAGATATGCTGTACAACAAAAGATGAAACTAGCTTTCTTAATTGAAGAATACCACAATGTTACAAAACTTAAAAAAAAGATGTATGAGGTTAAGATTGGTAACATCCCAAAGCAAATTTTGTTTACCTAAATATAATAACTTATACTGTGCTCGAAAACACTCATATTTACTACCTAAAATAATAGAACAATTACCGGAACATGTACAAAACTTATATGTGAAAGGTTGTAAAACAAGAAAAATCTTGAAAATACACTTTTTAAAATGTAAATTTATCTTATATTCTGTAATTAAGTTGTAAAATACCTACTTACTTTATTTATCAATAAATTAGATGTAGTTAAGAACTCCCCATCGGCACACAAACCTATGTATTTAAGGTTTTGCTTAGATGGGCATTTGATTGTACCTACCATGTATTTTCTTTTGTCTTAATCAATAAATTTAAAAAAGAAGATTGTTAGGTCCATGATCCTCAAAATCAAATAATTATCAGATGACCTGTCAGTTCTTTTGCCTTCTTCACATTATTTTAAAAACGAAATCAATATCCAGGATGTCCTAGAATTTGCCTTTAATATAACGGTATACGAATATTCCGTTTTTTTTAACTACATGCGCAATATGTCAATTCGTTTAGAAGTTATTAAGGTTTTAATGATATACAATACCTACTGGTAAATAACACTACCTTATCTTGCATTGGCTCTAAATTGAAATATTTATAATATATGATTTCAAAACTTGATAAATAGTTAATATATGCTTAACCAGCAATATACTGAATTACACCATAATTCAAAAAACCTGTGAATTAAATCCATAATTTCGAAGCCTTTGAAGCTTTTGTCGTATTTCATTACAAAACTTTTACTCATCGTGCTGAATAAGAATTGCCTCAGGCCGAGCTGGTATGTTCTTTTAAAAGTTGCCGCAGTTAAACATAAAAAAATACTAAAACATAAAGTGTGTGCTGCTTTTCTACCAAGAGAATTTCGGTTAAATATTGCCACTTTTTGGAATGGGTGCAAAAAACTGAAACTAGCTTGGAAAAGTAATAAGTAGTAGATTGTACGACTAGGGTCTAAAATAAGCCATACTTAGTACCACGAGATGGTTATTTTCCCGAGCAAAGCGAGGGAAAATTGTTCGAGGGTACCTAATATGGCTTTTAGACCCGAAGAAAATAAAAACATTACCTATACAAAGGTAAAAAAATTGCAAAGATAGCACCACATATTCTACGGCGAAAATATTGTTTTAATTTGGCGGCATGTTTTTTTTTCAAAAGTACTTTAACACAGATACAAAATATAGATACCGCAAATAAACGCCACTGACCGTGTGAGTATTTAGCACTTCAAAGCGTTGCACAATCGATTTAATCATATTTTAACGATTGTAAAATACGGACTAAAAAACACCTAATGTTTTGAGAAATTAATTCTGTTCCCTGATTGGTCGATTTTAATATAGCTGTATTCTGATTGGTTCATACCAAATACAAAGTTTTTTTTTAAAGAGTTAATATAGTTAAAGAGTTTGCGTACCAAAAAGAACCTAACGTTCCGATTGACAGTCGATGTGTATTGTGATAGGTTGATTTAATTTCGTGAAGTATTTTGATTGGTGGATTTAATTAGGTGAAGTATTTTGATTGGTCAAATTAAAATGTTTTGTACAAATAAATCATTCTATTTTCCATTTCATATTTTCCCTAGGGGAAATATGAATATAATGTATTCTCTAGGGTTTACATGTACTACTTGAGTCTCGCTTGATAAGTCTAATATGACACACTTTTTGAGCATGACAAGTGAAAACTATATTTTTATCGTATGTAGTCGCTACGTGTTACATTTTTTTCTTACTTAACTCCATAGGTTCCATCAAGGCTTTAAGCATGTTTCTTCAGTACGTAGAGTCAAAGTTTTTAAATGTAAACCAAGTAAAACTTCATTTTTAAGTTTTGGTGTAATTCTACAACTTTTTACGCTATTGAGGATAAAATAGGAAGTTTTGGAATCACAAATAATACCTATTTTCTGCCGAGGGATCAGTGATACTCGTACCGCGAGGTAGCCTTCTTGACAAGTTTCATTAAAACCTTAATAACTAATAAACTAGTTTGGAAACTTAAAACTATATTTTGGAGTAGCTATGTTTCTCTGATGCCACTTATATTATATGTATGTATGTATGTAAACTCTTTATTGCACAAAAATATAAATATTACAATTTATCATCAGATAGCCTGCTTATTTGCCTTCTATGTACCATAAAATAAAATAAAATAAATAAATATCAGGGGACAATTTTACACAAATTGACCTAGACCTCAACTAAGCTCTAGGCTAGTACAGTCAAGGACTTTAATTGTTATGCCACTATGGAACCCTGCCGCATAACGTTAATCATTCATTTAAGCGTAATTTCTGTCATGTACTTTGACGCTGTCAATACCACAGGGTTCCATAGTGGCATAACAATTAAAATCCTTGACTGTACATGTACTAGAGATAAATTAAAATTAGGTATATTGTTTCCGGCAACTTTGAAATGATTTAAAGGTGTAATCGACTGAAGAACTAGCAGCCCTGGCCTAATATGGCTGCGTTTATCACGTGACAAAATGTGGATAAAACATCCGTCACCTCCTGACATGTATATAAGAACGAGAGTGACGGATGCTTTATCCAAATTTTGTCACGCGATAAACTTAACCATAGTACCCGTTGGTCAGAATGAATTATTAAAAAAAAAGGTGAAATTTATTTCTAAATCTGACCACAATGACAATGATACAATGTTTTTTTTTTATATAAACATCGACTAGAAATCAGGTCCTTAATAAATTCTCCGGATTCCCGTTAACGACGCCGTGTTAACACCCTCCCGCATCTTTATTCAAACGCCAAACTTCCAGCGTTTTTACCATAGACAAGCATTAGTCAAACTGTCAAACGCGCGCGCACCGAACTGTCAATGGGTCATCCATAAACCTGTCAAGAGTCACCGGTAGCTATCGAATTAAATTTGACAAGGACAATGGTCTCGCTGATGTATTGTGACGCGGCCGTGGCACGACTGATTTTGATTAACCGTTCCCCAAATGACGTTTTGTCAAAATCGTTAATAGAGTTGGCGATTTGTTTTCGATTTGGAAAAAAATAATTAATTGTCTGTGGTTTAAGTAACGGTGATTTAAGTGATGTGGGAGCCGTTCATCACGTTGATAAGTTAAAAATGGAACAAATAAAGCGGTTGGCAGACAACAATGCCGGCTCATTTGAATTGAATTCTTTAAACTGTTAAGTTTGTTTTGTTTAGACAACATCTAGAGTTTTCGAGGTTTTTGAATGAGCCGCTTGAAAACAAACTGCTTTGAGGTCTGCGGTCGCAGTGACGTTACTGTCGATGGATGAGAGATAAGAATTAAGTTGGGTCTGATTGACTGCCGCTGGCAAATCTAATGTAACATCTTACTTAGTACGTGTATTAACAACAGTCACAGTAAAAACCATAAATATACTCGGTTATTTTTATTTTTTGTGACTTGCTGGCCTTGCACAATCGACTACAAAAAAACCGCCTTTAAAAACGCATAAAATAATTTCTTTTAAACTTGTAGGTAAGTCAGTCCAACTGAACTCGGCTTTTGGTTAAATATATTGTGAGACGCCGACTTCAGTTGGCCTTACTTATTACCTATTTATCAGTTTAAAAGAAGTTATTTTATGAGTTTTTGAAGGCGGTTTTTTGTTTTTTCTTAAATATTTATTTTATCCTATTTAGTGATCATAATAGCTGTTATGTAGTCCCACTTCTTAGTTGATATGAAGATTTAAGACATTTCAAGCTCGCTGCTAGCAACGCCACGGGAATGTCATAGTAATATTTAAACAATTAAATGTTCTTTAATATATGTAGTCGCTCAAGTATCTTAATCAAGGTATCAAATCGCCATCCTTGAAATAGGTACCGTTGAGGAGTTCCGGGGGCCGTCTGTGGTCTTCATCACCAGTTCCACTTCACCAAATAATACTTTCTGAATACAAATGCTAGACTTGTTACTAAAAATACTAAAATCGCATATGTATGCCTATAATATATGAGGAATTCCCTCAATAGCTCATAGATCCCTTCATCAGATTCCAATTTGACGACAATGGGACCACCTTGGAAGTACTAAACACTATCGAACCGAAACAGAATTTCTAAAATCGGTCTACAATTGACAGTGAAATCGGTAAACTTAAATAAAGAAAAAACATACAGTCGAATATAATATAGAACCTCCTACTTTTTTGAAGTTGGTTAAAAGTCAACGACGTCTAAAACACGTCGCTTTCAAAAAATTTGTGAGCTAACCAAACTTTGAGATTTCCCTTGGACGTTTCCTAAACTGCTACAGTCATATTCAAAGCACTAGTAGTTTTCTGGTAAACTTCTGTCCAGTTAGTTTTATAACAATCGGAAAGTCAAACGGTTTCAGACAAAAAATATTTTCGGACAAACGAAACAGCGGACAAAGATACTGACTAGGTGACAATGGGACCATTTTCACCTATCAATCAAAAAAATAAATCAAAATCGGTCTGCGTTTGACGGAGTAATATGGTAAAACATTTTTTTTTAAAAACATTCGAATTGAGAACCTCCTCCTTTTTTGAAGCCGGTTGAAAAGATGTATCTACTGTATCACGTTATTGCATTGTTATAAAGTCCAAAAGTAGATACATCTCTTTGTAGTCGACTGTACAATAAAAAATAAATAATCAATAGCTCTCTGAATCCATAGTTTAAAAATATTACGTTAAGAATTCCATACTTATAATTTATAATAGGTACACCATACATATTTTTTTCAGATTGATCAGATATATCGTTTTTTTTAAGGAGTAACGCGAGATGCCTGCACTCATATTCTATATTTTTTTTAATACGGATGATTTTCTAAATACAAGCCCTTAAGACAAAGATGAAAAGTATGAAAGATGTTTATTCAGTATAGTAGTTCCCATCTCGATTATTTCGTTATCAACATTATTTCACAAAAATATGAATGAGAACTCGTGTATCCAGTAATATTAGGGTAAGTTTTATTGATAAAAATACCTACACTTAAACCAAAATATTCGGTTGAGGTTAGGATTTTGGTCTTAAATTAGATTTTCGAGTATAGAATGCACTTTACAGAACTTAATGTTTACCTCAATTGCTAACTACACAAGGATATTTATCGCTATATTTAGATGTAGACTTTTAATAACTCACTTACGGAATAATAATTATTGGCGCAGCACAAGAGTAATGGCGTCGACTACGAAATCGCAGGTGCAAGCAAGCAGGCTGCAATTAAATTATAAGAAATGCAAATTAGCGGGCTCCGGCTTTCGTTGGAGGTCTGAGGTGTTAAAATATGTAAAAATTACATCTGGAGCGTGTTTAAAAAGCCAGGTGTTTTAATCGGTCAATTAAAAAAATGGAGCAAAAACATTGACATTCACGCGAATATCTTGAGAAAAAATTCAAATGGTCTATGGTTTTTATAGTAAATAATGGCGCCAAAATTTTGTTTTTAAATGTCAATTGCCGGCCATGTTTGAAAAAAAGGCGCGGTGCATTCCATTTTCGATTACGACCGCGTAATTTGTCAGCGGGGGGCGTTCCGAACTCGGTAATTGGCGGTTGGTTAAAAATTGCATTGTTTATACTACGGCACAACACGCCCACAGTTATGAGAGGTTCTAAATGATACCCACATGGAATTACCATAATGAATTATTGAATGCAGTTGCGTGAAATAGTCATATTTTTGTGTCAGTCACAGATTATGGTTTGCCTTTTACTATTAATTTTTCTATTAGTCACGTTTTATTTGTGAATTTTTACAGCAAAACAAATTAACTATTCGTTTATACCACTGTTATGAATAAACATTTAAATGATGTAAATTAAATTTTAATTGCAGTATTTCTTGACCAAACAAATTAGCGGAAATATTTCAGTAATATAAACGATGATTTTGTCTGTTGATAAGGTGACCTATCACGTGATTGGGATATTTATTATGCTTTTAACTACATGAAGGAAAATAACACAATTATATACCGTGACGACGCTTAGTGAAAAGAAGGGTAATAGTTTTTCTAGTGCATAATTTTATGAACTATATTCTTGAGCACTAGCGAGGCTTGCTAGGGGTTAAAATAGTAATATGCATCATCAGACACTAGTTGAGGCAGGAGACAATCAAGCACGAATTGATTTAGTCTCAAACTAAGCTCGTATTACGTACACGGCTTGTACCACAACGATAAACATACTTCTCAAAATGTAATATTATGTATACATGGAAAATGTCCAAGACTCAGGAAATAATAATACACACATTACATCTCATATGTCCAACGATCAAAAGTTGCCCTGCATTTTTTGATATTTTTCTATATTGACTGCGTTGCGATAAAATAGAATAAAAAATAGAAACAAGTTCATTGACAAAATTTGACACAATCATATAAAACAAAAATAAAACAAAATAAAATTATGACAAAGAGTAATATCGGTGTCGCAATAAATTGCGAGAAATCAAAATAAAGTAGGGATATTGTTTATTTACCAGGATTCGTAAGCTTCTAGCTTCTACAGCTTCGTGGACAGGGTCACTACCAACAAGGCTTTAATCACGTCGCCATGTAAATTGACAAAAAACTAACCGAACTTTTACCATTTTTTAGACTACCTCCTGCTTCATTCCTTCAATACCTTTCAGCATTGACTTATTTCCTTTTAAGCCTGCGGCTAAAGGGTTTAAATTAGGCAGCGGCTATCTAGAGAGGACATCTAAGCCGCGGATCTGGAGCGGGCACATTGTATGCAGATCCATGCCGCGTGATTTGCATCGGGCCCGGACAGATATTCGCAAGCCATCTAATTATATAGCTGTATAGCCGAGTGTGGTGTCTATTTGGAAGAAAATTAAGGTATGATTAAGGTTTGTGCTGAATTTCTGACTGTATTGCTAGAGCTATTAAGTATTTGTCTGAACTATTCTATAGAGCAAACGCCATTCCTTTTAAATTGCCTGATAATTTCCAATATTAGAAGCAAGGGCTATCGGAACTAGCCATTGTTCAAATCACAATGGCCTCCTCATTACTCAGCGGCTCGTTAACGTCGCGGCCGCCGCAAAACACTAACTTTATCAGGCCCCCATGTCAAATATCTACCGATCTTAAACTATATCTCTCTCGGACACAATCGAGCTAAAATAAAACAGCACACATGACCGCGCTCGCGGGAGCCAGATGCATATCGGCGCGCCAAAAAACAAACGCGAATCTCCGACGATGATATGACGTTTCCCGCGTTCCTTTTTCGAAATGCCCGCGAATTGTCAACGCTGGCATAGACAAGCGGCTGATTTGAATACGCCGATTTGAATATAAAGGTCGGCATTCACGTGTCGCCGCCATACATCAAGCGCAAGGGCTTTAAGTCTTTCGAGCGCTTTTCGGACACAAATAAGCGTCTGATGTTCGACAGGGCGCGCATAATGCGGTCCGATTTACCGAAGCGGGCTATTGCGTGAAGTTTACGTGACGGATGCGTTTTGCGTTTACTTTAGAGGTTAGCGCGCGATTTTTAACGGCGTCAAGTGACGATTTTACTGATGCGTTAAATGGTTCTTATGTGATGTATTTATAGCGTGTAAACGTCGATATTAAGACGGTAGATAGAGACACCCACGGGTCCGAAGGTACCGGCCGGTGCCATAACTCATTTGGCCACAATTACAACCATTAAACGGGGCGCAACTCTTTGATATTCCCTTTTTATTTATTGCACCGAACTTATTAGGTCTCTGCGGCCATAATGATGACAGATGAGGCGGGGCGGCTTAATGCGTTTTAATGTTCAGATTCTGTAACGATCAGTTTCATTCTAAAAAAAGTAGTTTATTATAAAGTAAATTATTTCATTTCAATGTCTAATTAACATAATGTGTGGGATGAAAGTAAGAATCGACTATTTATTGTTCATAATTTTTCACCGAGAACTTAGCTTTCACCATTCACCTAAGTTCACCTATGACCATTTCAATATCAAATATATTTAAATATAATTTTAGACGACGCGTTGGCATAGTTGGTAGTGACCGTGCCTACGAAGCTAGCGGTCCCCGGTTCGATTCCCGGTATGACCAATATTTATATGTTGAGCACGAGTATTTGTTTCTTTGTCTGGGATGTTTTCTATATTTAAGTATTTATTTCTCTATATAAGTATTTGTATCATTATCTAGTACCCATAGTACAAGCCTAGAGCTTACATTAGTTTGGGACTAGGTCAATTTGTGTGAGATTTTCGCTTGATATTTATTTATGTAGGTTTTGGTATGTTACGTATATTGAAGTTTCATATTAATTTGTTAATGTTTATTAAACAATTTGACGTAGTCCCAAACTTTAGCTCTGGGCTTGTATTGGTAAGGTACCAGACAATAAAAAACATAGTTAAATAAAGAAAAAGGTACATAAGTACTTATATACATAAAAAACATCAAAAAATCGTTAACAAATACGCCCGTTCATCACATACAGTCCTTACTAAACCCGTTATCGCCAGCTTCGTAGGCAGGGTCACTACCAACTAAGCTACTACAGTTACCTACCAGCTTTTTTGCAATTGACTTCTGTTATTCGTCAGTAAAGGGTGGTAGGACTTTATTTAATAACAGTGTCCAGAATCTTGAATTGGTGGCAATCGGGCAAAGTTTTTTTTTTAGCCTATTTGGGTGTCCCATTGCTGGGCAAAGGCCTCCCCTGTTTTCCGCCATTCGTCCCGATTGAGTGCATGCTCCCGCCATTCGCTTTGAAACGCGTCTAAGTCATCCCGCCATCTCCTTTTTGGTCTGCCTCTGCTCCGGTGGCCATCTTGCGGGGTCCATTCGGTGGCAACCTTGGCCCACCGTTCCGGCCCGTTCTGGCAAAGTTAAACTAATTTTTTATCTGCCTTTGCAAATAATTGGTAACAGGGCTCGTTTACTTGCTTTGAGTAATGGCTAGGCTCACCCCCATATACTCGTACCTAGCACAACGAATAATAGTTTATTTTTTTGTAAAAATAGTCCTCACTCCCATAGATTGTGTTGATGATTTGTGTTGTATCTCATTAGCTAGTTATGTATATATATATGTACATAGAAATGATTTATAACTGAAGGATTTATAACTAATTAGTCTTGTGAATCGTACACCTAAAGCTTAGGATTTGTATAATAAAAACTAAAAAAACGTGGAAATAGCCAAGTCCGCGGTGAACCAAAAGGTCTAAGATTAGGAATTTGCGCAGAAACCTCTTAGCTTCAAAATAAAACATATCCAAAAATGCTTGATACCCGACCGTTTGAAACGTAAAATGTATAATTTTATTGAACTAAACTAAGCCCGTTTTACTACTCTCCCTAACAAGTTGGCCACTCACGGTATACTTATACGTAGGAAGAAGGATAGGACGTATGGACACATATCCATATAAAAAGCAGGAGAGTAGTGTTTATCTTTATCCTGTATTCTCATGACCATCCTTGGGGATTGACACATGTTTCCGGCGTCCAAACATGGACTAACAACTAAAGATTGCACATATTGAACAAACAGTCACTTTCATAGTGATTAATAGTGCCTACGAAGGATACAATCTGCATGACAAGACCCGGTCACGCTCATTGAGAACGAACATTCGTTAAAACAAAACAAATGTCTCTCATTACTGCACCAAATTTAATTATCAACCCATTACTCCCTGACCCTTCCCATTGTTTCCAAGAACACACCAAAACTATTATTGTACTCCATTTGTCCTTTACAAACTTTTTCTATTTCTCCGTATGCTATCTCCGAGGCATAGACAAATTAGCGCAGATCGAATCTATTTCGAATTTGAATAGCGAACGCGGCGAACGGAAACACGTTGTTTTTACCGCGTTTTAATTTAATTTGAATTTGGAATGTCGTGTTGCGCGCCCCCGCTGCGTTTACAAATGGCGTCGATACATCAACCTGATGATATCTCTTTCAATTTTTAAAACAGCCGGAATGAATAAATGGTAGGTCTAACGAAAAAATAACCCTTCAAGGTGATTTTGAGAACCTAGTAGATTTATTAATTAGTTATGTAGTGACCTTTGAGTGAGGTTAGGTTACCTTGACTTGATTGATTTGAGTAATTTTTGTTTCGATAATTGTAAAAAGTTAATTATTTTAAGTTGTTTAAAGTAGTTGGAGCCACGCCCTGTAGTATTACAGTAGCTAAGTAAGTAACCTAAAATATTGTTTGGTAAATTAACAATAAATTACTGGACTTTGAAATGAGTTGACGTGTTTAGGTCACGTGTTTTTTCGTTGATTGTCCATAGAAATGGATACGTCACGGGTCCTTTGTCACTTTGACGATGCTTTGACGACAGCCCGTTAACAGAGGGTAGTTATAATCCTGCGCACAACAGTTCATTCCATTCGACGTTGTTTAAACGATGTTGAAACCATTAATTTTCTTTTGATATTGTTATTTTTCATCTTTATTTATAAACCCATGATTGTAAAAAAAATACAAGTTTGAGTTTAGACTCTAGCTCCTTTACGAACTGATAACTGGGTGGATCTCAAAAATATTGTACATAGTTAAGGACTTAATTGAGACAACGTTAACTTTCTTCCATTGTATGACGAAAATTAGTCATACAATCTTATGCCTAATTTTCGTCACACAAAGGAAAAAATTAAGGTTTTTTTTTTAATTGCGTCCTTAACTACGAACAATAATTTTGGGACCCACCTACCTACTTAATATTTTTTTTACGAAACCTAACTATAAATCACCTCAGGCATGTACGGTCAAGGAAATGTATTCGCGTACCTTTTTCACTCTTGTCACAATGACAATAAGAGTCAAAAAGGTACGCGAATACATTTCCTTGACTGTACATGAAAAAAAACGGCAATTCAAATTGGTTGACCCGCTCGAGCCCTAGGCGATGACACACAGTCATCAATTTATCTATCTAATCTATACATATAAAACTTCCGTGGCTGACTGACTGACTGACTGACCACTGAACTAAACCTAGGGACTTAAAATTTGGAGAGAGGGGGCACTAAGAAGGGGTTTTTGTAAATTCATCCCCAAAGGGTTTAAATAGAGAAAGTAGCGGGAAAGTAAGTAATTCAATGCGTAGGAAGTCGCCGGCGTCCTGGCGGGGGCCTGTTTTATAAAGCTACAAATTACAATTTACAGGTTACAAGTTTCCATTTGACACAACCTCGACCAATGACGACCAGCCATTTGAGCAGTATTGCCAGTTTAGACCTGTAAAATTGTAACTTGTAGCTTTATAAAACAGGCCCCTGTAGTATTAATATAATCACTTACAAGACCAATGTTATTATCAATTATATTAAAAGCAGATAGTATTGACCGTAGACAAAATAACTATTAAAATGTTGTTAAAAATCGATATTTTATTTAGACGCTTAATTAGTTGGTTCCTTATCTCAGCTAATCGGAGACTCGGATTTTATATAAACGATTGATTTCTCTATTTTGGTTTAGTTCTCAAAATGGCGCGAATTATCACTCTGTGTTTGATTTTCTTGCTGGCTGTTAGTTTAGTCTATGGTAAGACTTTTTTATTGCTTACTTATATCAACAATATAGCTATTTAAATATCCACTCTTAAATGCAGCTGTAAAAAAACTGTACATTAGATAATATAGTGTGATAAAAAATTACATTTTTATTTATGACTGTGGAGTACAAAGATAAGAAGGTATTCCCTTTTGCCATTAAAATAAGTTGTAAAAGTGTATATAGACTTACCCCCTTACTTATAAACGTGGAATAACCATGGAGTAGCTAAATACGTTTTGTCCTTATCTGTCATTGTGACATTTGAATTTGACAGATAAGGACAAAACATGGTTTAGGTAATCCAAGTTTGGTGCAAGTGGCCCTTAGGGGGCTAGTGAATAATCATACGACATCTTTTTTTGGCCTAAAAATCCGAATCTTCCTTTGTCAATAAGCTAATTGAGAAACTAAGACGAATACGAAATTAACCGATTAAATAATGTCGATTATGTTCATATCTTTGTACAAAATAAACCGAAGGTACTTTCCAATACCTAAATAAGTAAATAAAACTAACAATTATACAAATCAAGTTACCCTTTTAATGATTTGTCACTTATAACGTCATGACTGTTTGAGCTACCACACCAATCTGTCAAAAGTTTTAAGACAGACTATACCACAAGTATAATTTTGTTACAGGTGCTGGATCAGACTGCGAACTTCCTAAGGTGGTAGGAGACTGTCGAGGAAGGATTCGCGGGTAATTATCCCTTTTTAAACCCCCGACAAAAATAGAGGGGTGTTATAAGTTTATCGTGTGTATCTGTTTAAAAGGAAGCTAATTAGATACTACTATACTATAGATGGAATTTCTCTTTGTTAGTCGTTTCACTCTCTCCTTCTACACTAGGACACAACAGTACGAACACTGCTACTTGGCATGCTAAGCTGGTAAAATGATCGCAGCGTTCTGGACAGACACTGGTTCTACCACCCGCAAACGAACGAACACTTGGTTTTAAGGACAAAGAAAACTCGTTTCCTAACCTTGCTTTGCTCGAGTGCCTAATCATACCATAACAACACTGGCACCAATGCGTTCATTATTTGATAGTTATATGGATTAAATATCATATATAGATTACATAAAATGTCTAACAAAATATAACTACTGAAATTATACACAGCGAAAGTATTTTTTATCATGGGACGTTACTTATCATACGCTCTTCATATGCTATTATCTCCCTCTAATATATAAAAGCGTCCCTTTTGCCTTTATGTACGATTATAAGCACTCCATACTCACACTCAACTCACCCGAAAATGGTTTTAACGCCTACTAACATCGCATCGTGACGCACGATAATAGCAGCAGTAATTTTGCCGTTTAATTTATTCAGGCGATTGGGAGCTGGCTTTTCAAGTATCAGTTTTATCTTAGCACTGAATGTCTGTCTCGTTTAAAACGGAAAAGATAGCAAATATATGTTGGTATTGAGAATGTTTTATAGTCAGAGTTAAGGTAGGACTGGGTGGAATTCAAATAAAGTGAACTTAATTAATTGTTTTCTTTGGTTAGTGTAAATAATGCAGTTTACCAAATAATTACATAGAATACCTACGTTGCACGCAGGCATTCCTTCACAATTTAGACACATAACGGTTACTTCCCTATTACACAATGAAAACAAATAACAAGTTCGTGTCAGTTAAATAACTTACTTAACTAGGCACACCTCAAAGACAGTTAATGAATTCTAATCGAACGGAATCATGGATAAAACTAGTAAGTAATTAAAAGTAAGAAATTAAACAAATATTGTGTAAAAATAACTTTAGATATTTATTCCAGTTTCTACTTCGACATGCAGAGCCGTGAATGTCGCCCCTTCATTTACTCCGGTTGTGGAGGCAACGGCAACCGCTTCTACAGCCGCGACGAGTGCCACTTCGCCTGCCACTACTTCATGCGGTTGCAGCCGAAAAACTGGTCGAGTGATTGGAAAAACGAACAAAATTAAAGAAGTTTGTTGGAAACAATACCTGCGTGTTGACTGTTGTATGAAGCATAAAGATTATGATAAAATAAAAAATGCAAGAGAGCGTATGTTTTTTATATATATTTAAGTATGCCATGCTTTTGTTATGGAACTTATGGACAACGTGCTGACTTTAGACTAAATTCATTGTAGTTTCTAATCTAACGGGCCAATAGCACTGCATTACGAGATTAGAAGATAACAAAAGAATACAAAGTAACCCTTTTTGTCTTTCTAAGCGACTCACGCGTTAAATGGAACGCAATTTAATAACGTCAATGTCAAACTGACAGTTCCTGAAAGTGACAGTTTTGCGCTAACCAAATGCATATGAGAACATCGGAGTTGAATAAATTTCGTCCCCACCACGACCAGCTTTCACCATGGTACAGTACCGTCATTATACCGTGAGATGTCTAGAGCACCGGCGCGCGCGGCTCGTTGCTTTAATACTAAGTTGTAACTGTAAATTCTAGGGCACAGCTATGTTTGCCAGAGTCAGTTTCTACCCAACCCTCCTCTACAATGTCGTTATGGAGAAGGTCACCAGCCGGCGATGGTACGACCGGATGGATGACACCGTGATCCTGGGTGCTCTGCCTTTCCAGGGAATGACAAAACAGGTTCGGTTTTGAGGTTATCTGACGAATTATTTACGTTTGATGTTGAAACTTTCCGGGAGAGTTTTTGGTGCTAACATGACTGAATAAACACTTGTTTGAAGAGTAAATGGATTTTCTGTTTGTTCAGGATATTCCTTTTTATGTAAACGCATAGTAACATCAATTTCTCATAAGTTTAACATTGCTTTTCGTTTTTTGGCAATTGATGTTGTAGACAAATTAATTAATAATGAAGTCATAAACTAATGGATTTTAGTGCTTTTATGCTCATTATAAGCAGATATCCGTGAGAGTGTAGCAAAGAGTCCCAGGACTTCAAAGCTATATTATTTACATGTTTATTTTACATATAATATGTTAATAATATAACCATTATTGTGGTAAATTATATTTCTCTGTGTTATCAAGTAAATTATCAACTACCATTATGTTTTAAAGCAAAGTGGTCTCATGTATTTTGTAAAGGGGACATTACTACTTAGTCATTTAATTTTTGATGTAATATGGTCAAATAATCAAATATTTGGTAACTAGGTATGCCCTGTATATAATTATTCAATACTTATGTATGTTTTCACTGAGCTTTGTATTCTATAGAATTAATTTGTTATTGATAAAATTGTTTACTTACAGCTGAAGGAAGAAGAAAACATAAAAGGAGTTGTATCAATGAATGAAACTTACGAGCTGAAAATCTTTTCAAATGATGCTGAGGTAAGTTATTTCAGCTTTCAATTAATGTCTTCTGGCACCCTAAGGTTGAATACTATTTGGATGTTGTATAACAATAAGGTTGATAACTTGTCTCGGTCAATTTGAACAGTCGAATTTAGTGGCACATTCTTTTCATAGGAAATGGTGTCAAAACTTAACCTCCTACCGCCCAGGATACAACGAAATTTGTCAATGGAATATGTATCTATTACGAATGACATAAAGTCAATTTTCCAATTTCATCTTATGTCATAAAAACAAAAGAAATTACACTTTACTTTCTTTGCACTAGATCTTTATTTGAATGGCCGTATTTTGTACTAGTCTTAGTACAAGGAACCTCAGGATAGACTGCTTGTTTGGCTGACCGAACAAACTAACCTACACTAACATAGGGTTCTACACGATAGTACTGAAGTAAATCCTGAAATATTTATATAAAATTGGATTGCCAAACATATTTTTGCCAAACGACAGGCTCCAGAACCAACTTGCAAAATTAGTAGATGATTTAAAAAGGTGCTTTTTTTCCTTTTTTTTGGGGTTGATCAATTGTTGTCTAAAACCTGGTAACACTTTATGCAGTTATGTGGTGACACAACTCAAAGCAGAAGCAACACTGCATGAAAGTACTCTAGTACATTATATATTTAAAACATCTCAGAAAAATAAGGATCATGTTACCAAAAACATTGCTGGCAGATGTTTTTGAGATGATCATAAAGACTGAAATACAAATATACATACATACCAGTCAAACACAGAACCTCCCTGTTTTAAAGTAGTTAAATTAATAAATTGCCTGTGGTACTCTTAAAAGTTGTAAACATGTTACTGAGTTACATTCAACAAGTTGTAATATGTGTATGTTATTATGTATGTCTATATGGAATGCTTAAGAGATTACAAAAGAAACAGAGGAAGACCTACTCTTAGATGGTCCGATGACCTGAAAAAGGTAGTTGGAGGAGACTGGCTCAGAAAAGCAAAGGACCGGACACAGTGGAATTTTAATTTTAATTTTATTATATCGAATGCTAAGTGTGTAATTCAATGACTTATACAATTCAGTCTGGCTGCTCCAACTATTGTACTACTGATTCTGTGTCACAATAGATTATGATAACATTGTTATCATGATATTGAATCACTAAACAATTTAGCAGACTGTTCTATCGGTGGTTTTCACCATTAGTTAGATCATTTTTCATGGAAGGTTTTTATGTAAAAAAGAAACCGTCTGATATGAAACTAAAGATAGTGTCAGATACATACAATTTTGTTTCATCAATAAAATGACGCTTGAATGCCGTTTCAATTATCAGTTTTCAGCGCAAAGTCCTAAAAATGAGCGGTCCTTAATACGTCTGTATTTATTGTATTTATGCTATTAAAGGGGTTTGGGTAAAAGTGTTGTCATTGTAAAATTCATACATTTTCAAGGTGAGCGGCCATTCATAAAAGTGGTAAATTATGATAGAGTTATTAAAAATAAACATATTTTGTTATATAATGTAATACTCTAAAGTGCATCGGAGCCGAGATATTTAAATATTCATACTTGGGCGTACTTTTGTACTAAAAACTGAATACTTAAATCTTTAAAATCTCCGCTGCGATATTATTTACCGCCATAAATTATATATATATATATGTGTATTTATAGGTCCTCTAAATAACTATGTAAAAATCATCAGTGGCCGCTGAAAAAAAAAATTACAATATTCTTCAAACAAATTTACCCAATGCCCTTTCTTTGTCAATTGTCAACCTATTTTAATGTTTTTTTTTATGACTCAATACTCAAAATCTTTATTGCAATCCACATTTTACAGATGTTGTTGTAATAATAGGTATATATGTTCATGATATGTGGACCCTGTTTGGCACAGCAACAGTAGCATAGAAAACAGAGAAGTAAAGAGAGAGAGATCTCGTGTATACCGTAGGGTGGTCCTATTTTAATTTCGTCAAGATTTGGTAATAATAAATATTTATTTATTCTCTAAAAGTGTAGTTTTTACATTGGTGTGTGGCCATATAAATAAATACCTGTGCTACGGGAAAGCCGCTCTTCCCTAGGTAATAAATTTACAGGTTTAATACTTTATACTTCGTAAGAATATAAAAGTAATAAAACCAGTAAAAATTACTAATTTGGTCCTGACATCCATAGGAAGTCAACGAAACTCCTTAATAATTCGGAGTCAATTGTACTTTAGTATAAAATCAAGTGTAAACCACAAATGATTATGATTCATCACAAAACCCCCGTGTCCCCCACAGTTATGAGTTCAGCTTCTCATTATTGCTAATGACTAATTAGTACAACTAAATTTCTTAGATATCATACTTAAACCACACTTAATATGTATATAACCTCGTAAGGCCTAACAAACTACAAACAGGGAGTTTTTTGTGAGTGCGACTTTGAATCTACCATCAAGGTAATAAAGTTCAATTATGTTTGTTCGATAATGCCATATACAGTTTATGAAGATAGGAAAATAAACCTTATTCTTATTGCAACACAGTTCAAATTAAATTGCCTTGATTATGTACGTCCCATTGCACACTGATCCTTACGAGGATAAACGGGGTCCAACATGTCAATTATTTATTAGTAACTAGCGAACGCCCGCGAATGCGCGCTAACGCGAAATAATTTCCTTTTCTATTGTTTTTTGTCATCTTCAAGGGTTGCTTCACCTAGTCATTGCAAAGTTAGCTGGTCGAGATCCCTTAAAGGGAAGTTCGCCTTTGTACATAATTTGTTCTCTTATGAAACGATTTATTTTCCCCCTATGTTAACCCCTTAAGCCCCCCATACATGTACAGGCCCATCGGTTCAGACCGAACTGCGTCAGTTCCGCTTGACCGGATCGAGTGGCCATACATGTAAAGACCGATGTGTTCAGGCCAAACTGCGTCAGTTCCGCCTGACCGGATCGAGTGGCCATACATGTAAAGACCGATCAGTTTTTCCTACGGCCAATCGTTCAGGTGGACGGATGCGATTTGCCTTCAGGCCAAATTACACATACACGATGCTATTTTGCATCTAGTCAGTTAGACCTGAAGGCAAAACTGATCATGTATGGAGTTCTATCCGATCAGGAAAACCGTTCAGGCGGACGGATGCGATTTGCCTTCAGGCCAAATTACACATACACGATGCTATTTTGCATCCGGTCAGTTAGACCTGAAGGCAAAACTGATCATGTATGGAGTTCTGTCCGATCAGGAAAACCGTTCAGGCGGACGGATGCGATTTGCCTTCAGGCCAAATTACACATACACGATGCTATTTTGCATCTGGTCAGTTAGACCTGAAGGTAAAACTGATCATGTATGGAGTTCTGTCCGATCAGGAAAACCGTTCAGGCGGACGGATGCGATTTGCCTTCAGGCCAAATTACACATACACGATGCTATTTTGCATCCGGTCAGTTAGACCTGAAGGTAAAACGTATCATGTATGGAGGCCTTTAGGGGCTGAGTTTCCAAAAATCCCTGCTTAGGGTGCACCGAGAAATGTTCCCTCCAATTTTAAAGTCCCTAGGTCCAGCGCTTCGACTATGCGTTGATAGATCAGTCAGCTAGTCAGTCTCTTCTATGGTCTGTGCCAATCGAAATTGGCAAAGATGTAAACACAACGGAACGAACCTATTTACCATTATCACTCGATGATCACGTGCGTTTAAAGATCAAGTGAGGTCTAAGCAATGTTTTATACACTTGATCTTTACTTTCACATTAAATTAAAGGTCAAATGACTATTCAGTATTTGTTAATTTAAATAAAAACACGCTCGATGAATATTTGAGGTTATGTCTCAAACAGTAATAATTTGCTTACATCTTTGGTAATTTCAATTGACACCGACTATACACTAATCTACACTATCTATCTATACTAATCTATACTAATATTATAAAGAGGAAAGATTTGTATTTTTGTGTGTGTGTATGTTTGTAACGAATAAACTCAAAAACTACTGGACCGATTTCAAAAATTCTTTCACCATTAGGATGCTACATTAACCCTGAGTAACATAGGCTATGTTTTACTTTTTTGCGCGTACGGAGTCGCGGGCAGTTGGAGCTAGTAGTATTATAAACAGGAAAGATTGGTATTTTCGTATGTTTGTAACGAATAAACTCAGAAACTACTGGACCGATTCCAAAGATTCTTTCACCATTAGACTGCTACATTATCCCTGAGTAACATAGGCTACTTTCATCCCGGATAAATAAACGGTTCCCGTGGGATGACTAAAATACGAGTTCTACGCGTACGAAGTCGCTGGCAGAAGCTAGTCTTTTACATAGAAAGGCATTTGTAATGCAAATGTAGTTCAAATACGCGGTGCATAAGACGTATTGTGCCCGAAATAATAACTTTATCTTACTTTCCTGTAAATAGTTCCCTTGTTATGTAAATGCCGTATTGTGTCGAGTGACGCTCGCTCTAGTCTTGTTGTCCTTATAATAATAAATAGATCGTAATTTTGTACGTGAGGCAGCGCATGTAGCATTTCTTCACCCCTGACAAAAAAGAGGGGGGTTATGACTGTTATGAGTTTCACGAGTGTATCTGTGTATGTGTGTATTTGTCTGTGGCATCGTGGCTATCAAAGGGATGGACCGATTTGGATGCGGTTATTTACAAGCTTTTATTTAATTTGCGAAGTATGTATGTATAGACTGTCCCAATAGGGAATATGCATGTGTTTTTAAATCGCATTTCTCAACAAAATATGAAGCTACCGTAAAAGAGATCACCAAAAGTGAAATTAAAATTAAAATCGGTCAAGAAATACGGATGATACATTTTAAACTGCTAATTAGACAGAGAGATCCGAAGTGCACCGGTGACGTCATTGTGCAGTTCGGTCATATAAACTCCACGTAAAATTCTGTTTTGCTAGAAAGAGATAGGAACAAATCTTTGTTTATCTCACCTGTTTGTTACATGAATCAGCTTTTATTGAAGAAAATAAATAAATAAATATAATTAACTATTATTTATTTAAACTTTATTGCATTACAAATGGCGGACTTAATTGCCTTAAGGCATTCTCTACTAGTCAACCACTAGGCCAAACAGAGAACAGATGAGAAATAAATAGAAGAAATACATAGGTACATAATACATACATGCATAATACATGACATCGAAGACTCGGGAACAAATACTCGCGCTCATCACACAAATATCTGCCCTTACCGGGATTTGAACCCGGGACCGCTAGCTTCGCAGCCTTGGTCACTAGCCAACTAGGCTAACGTGTAGTCAAAATAGTCAAAAAGTGTTCTGTAAAAAAAACTTGTTTCAGAAATGGCGTGAGCACGGCGTGGAATTTCTTCAGTTAGCAACAACGGACATATTCGAGGCGCCCGACCAGGACAAGCTGTATGAAGGTGTCAAGTTTATCAACAGGTACTGTCAGATGATGCTCTTAGACCACTCTCGTTTCGATTTGATGAATAATGCACAACTACTATATGAATTGTATTGCACTTCCAACCTTATTATAACCCTTGAGAGTTTAATATCCTTCTATGAATAAATTGCACTCGTGCCTTTTCTCCGTTCGAGGGCAGTATTATTAACTGGCGAGCCTAAATTTTATCGTCCTGTTAATACGTATATTTGTAGTTGGTCGCCAGTTTTGAAAGAAACAAAGAAAGATAGAATAACATTCGTTCGTGAAATAAGGGTGAGGACCAAGACGTTGGGTATGCTAACTCACACAATTAAAATTATCTAAGAATCTTTCTGCTGTGCGACAAAAGTTTGCCATACAACATACATAACCAGAGCCCGGAATTTTCGCGGCAAAACAAAAGACTGTCACAATCTAGCTAGTGTTAGAAATATTTTATTGATATATTGATAGTTACATAATTGAAGAAAAAATCGGTTCACTAATGAAAAAAAAATAAAAAACATTTTAAGTGAGGTTTGTATAAAATTATATAGAAACAGATGCAATTTCTTCTTCTAAATGCACGTCAGTACACACAGCAGCATATGACATTTTATGTGGTTTGTGATAGTGATAGGAGTACATAATCATTAATTTCCCTACATTCTCTGTGAGTAGACAGTTTCTGAAGTGTCTATTATGTTGAATGAAATAGTATAGTCACTTCATTCTAAGTTTTACTCTTAGTTCCCTGACGGGTTATTTTATTGCTTGACATGATAGAGTTTATTATTATTTAGATGGAATAACATATATAAAACAACTGTCGCGAATGATTATAAAATAATGTAAATATATTATCGGCATGTTTTTTTTTATATAATAATACTGGATATCGATAAAAAAGTGTTTCTAACACTGGTTTGTACAGTCTTTTGTTTTGCCGCGAAAATTCCGGGCTCTGTACAGACCTAGTGACCCGCCCTCACTTCGCTTCTGGTTATGCCAGTTTTCTGCAATACCCGTACTTAATCCAAAACTTATTATACATAAAAACCTTCCTCTCGAATCACTCTATCTATTGTTGAAAACTCCATTAAAATCCGTTGAGTAGTTTAAAAGATCTAAGCGAACAGCGGGAGCGACTTCATTAGATAAGATTCTCACACACACATCATTCACATCATATAAAAGGTACAACAGTTTGCCCGTTTCGGGCGTACAATAGCAAGTAAATATATTATATTAAAACAGTCTTAACCAGGGGCCTATTGCATAATAGAATACAAGTACTATTAATAAAAATCCATACAAAACCACTAATACTATTAGCTTGTACTTTATTATGCAATCGGCTCCTGGTATACATCTGAAATATTCATTTAAATTGTAGAAACTTTCCATTGATAGCAATTTTTTGAGCTTTGTTTTAAATCTAATCCCATCTAGCGATTTAATATGTTCAGGCAAATGGTTAAATATTTTAATTCCAGATTTTATACTATGTAAATATATTTTCTCAGATTATAATACAAATGTAATAGAAACGAATAAATCATAAATCTATAACAGTTGATATTAGATTTGAATCATGTCGCGATATCATCTAACTATATTAAAAAATCTAATAAAGGAAACTGTTTAATATTAATACAGTGTTTGTTCGAAATTTATGACTCATTCCAACTGTCACGAATACTTGACTACCTTTTTTTATGGTATGGAGAAGGCACACGAGCACACGGCCACCAGCCCTCTACTTCACCATCTCGACAATGACACGTGACAGGTGACAATTTGGTATACATTGCAAAGTTAACACGCTGATACACCACTGGGTTTTATATAATCTGCGCCATGTATACTGAATATCACCTATCACCTGTCATTGTCGGGATGGTGAAATAGGAGCCTGATGGTAAGTGGGATCTGTGACCCATAGACATTTGCATTCTCAAGACAACAATCTTAAGACTGTTTTTTTATGGTACTTGATTTCTCCACCAATTGTTAATTCATTTAAATGATGATTTTATTCATGAGTCGGGCATATGTCAAGGCTGGCCCCATTTCAATTTCGTCAAGATCTGGTCTGGTCCATAGAAAGTCAACGGAACTCCTCAATAATTTGGAGTCAGTCGCTGTTTTTTTTTAAAGAAATACTTTCATATGTGGAACCAATTCAAAAGTACAGTTGATTTCATAAATATGTGTACACTTTAATGTCATGTTTAAACTGCCATATATGAATAGTCAGAGCGATTAAAGTGACAAGATACAAAAGTGTACACATATTTTTATGAACTCGACTGTACTTTTAAGCACCTCAAATGAGTTGCCAACCTTGAGGACTAAGATGGAATGCCTCTATGCTAGTAATTTCACCGGTTGTCTTATCCCCACACCGGAACACAACAATGTGATCAATGCTACTTGGCGATAGGTTATGGGCCCATGACCCTACTTTGAAAATCGAAGTTCGAAGCTACGTTAGCTCCATCCCCTTCTCTCGATTTCTCGAATGACGAGTGACAGGGATGGAGCTAACATAATTTCTAACTTTGATTTTGAAGTACTGTATAAGATCGGGGCTACATCGAATGAAATTATTATTGTTTGTCCTAAGTATTGTTTGGTCGAAAATCACACGGTCAAAAATGGTTTTTACAATTGAAATCGTATTTTATAAATTGTTATAAAAAACGAACCTAACTTAACTAAACTGCTCTCGTACGGGAAAAGGCACATCTACTATATGAATTGTATTGCATTTCCAACCTTATTATAACCCTTGAGAGTTTAATATGCTTCTATGAATTAATTGCACTTGTGCTTTTTTTCCGTATGAGGACAGTAAACTACACAATAGATGTTTATTAAATTCTGTAACACCAGTCTAAAACTCTAAAAGGATGTTAGACTAAAATTTCGACCAAACAATTGTTAGGACACGGAACACGGACGTAGCTTAACGAAAAGGATCCAACCCACAAATTTCACACCTGTAGATTTTGATATTATATTGACAGCAATAAAATTCAAATTCAAATAAAATTGCATTGTGTTATGTGTCCTTTTCTAAACTCGTTAGGCGATGCGACGGGCTTCGTATAAGATCACGTTTGTGTGTAGGTTCCTGCCCCCGAGCGGTAAGATCGCGGCGCTGGCGGGCGCGGGCGGCGCGGGCGCGGGCTCGGTGTACGTGCACTGCAAGGCGGGCCGCACGCGCAGCGCCACGCTCGTCGGCTGCTACCTCATGATGGTGAGGACGAGTACTCCCTATGGATACACGCTTTAATGTTAATCTTACTGTTGTAAAATCAATGTCAAATCAAATTTATGAAATTTCATTATATACCGCGTTTTATACTTTTGAAAACTATGTTTGGACTAGGATAACTAGCTCCAAACAGCCACTCTCGTATCCGTAAACTTTCGTTTCGTAAAGTTCTTCCATATTTATTTTTCTTTTTAAAATGTAATAGACTAAAAAGGTTAATCTTTCCGAACAGTGTTTACGGCGTATTTAAAAGTGTATCAATTAGTCTTACTTTTTTCATGGTAACCCCCTGTTTATTAAAGTCCGACAACTAATAAGCGATCGTGATTTTCAGCCTAAGCTAAGTTAGAAAATTTTACGCTGATGGGCGTTTTAATGCATTCAGCAACACCCTCAGCGCGAGAGCTCTCCTCGCTTTTCCGTATGCATCACTACCCCGTCCTCTGTGTGTCTGCAGAAGAACGGCTGGTCCCCCGCGCAGGCGGTGGAGCACATGCGCGCGCGCCGGCCGCACATCCTGCTGCACACGCGGCAGTGGGAGGCGCTGCACATCTTCCACCGCGCGCACGTCGGCTCGCCTTAGGGGGGGGACTACAGGGTATGACACAAGTACCGTGTAGGTATAATCAGGGTACGTAAAAAGTTCGTCACTTTTCGACTCTATTTCAACGCTATTAAGGTCCAAAAGTGACGAACCGTGACTATACCTCGATAACTTGGCAAAACGTTTGAGGCCCTCTGGAGTATAAAAGTCTATTTATTGCCCTTACCGCCTAGACATAGTGCATTTTAAAAATAAGTTGCTAGGAAATGATAAAAATCTTACCATGACTCTTTTGCGACCGATCAGCAAACAGGCCGGCAAAAATATTCTTGGTTTGTTTCATTCATACCTGCCTACGATTCAGACCATTGGAATCCGAGCAGGGTTGTGAAAAAAAACGTGGTGACAGGTGGCTACAATTATAGCGACAATAATAGTTGAATAATAAAATTAGATCATGTTGCCAATTTCACGAACGATGACCTCGTTTTAAATAAAAAATGCTATGGTTTAGGGTGGTATTCCACCTGTCCAATATCTTTGTCCAATCAAAGAAATTGGATGACTTCATCAAATTTTCTAGAAACACCTACATTTGATCAAATGTTACGAATGACATTTAATTCAAAATCCTTTTTTTTTTTTATTATGTTTTTCTCTGTTCAGTTTTTTTTTTCTGTGTTCGTCGAATAAATGTTTCTATTTCTATTTCTATTTCTAAAATGGCTACGCAAATAGTATAAAAACTTGAACCAAGATATTGGATAAGTGGAATGGGCCTCCATTAAAGAAATTTGATTAAATATTGGATATAGAAATTGGACAAAGATATTGGACAGGTGGAATACCACCCTTAGGTAGGTTATGAGGACGATACTATAATGACTTGTATTTTAGTATCATGGCGATAATGGCTGAGGCACTTACTAAACCTAATAGCAGCTTCTCCGTACTCAATGGCATTAGGTACCGAATTGTTACCGATTACTTTAACTAAGGACTAGATGGTTGAAAGTATTTTAAGTGTTTGTGGCTTTGTTTGGAACTAGGTGAATTTTTGCGAGAATGTCTGTTGATATATATATCTATATACATATAATTTCCTTAAAGTTAATTAGAGGGGCGAGCCTTCTTGGGTCAAAGACGCTATTCATGTATGTTGTAATATGATCAAAGCGTGACTCTATTAATAAATGAACGATGGATTTTCTAAGAAGTTTTAGTAGCCTTCGCGTTTCCTAATAGAATCTGTTAGTGAGATCCATTAATCCATAATTGAATCGAATACTTAATGCATTCAGAAAACCTAGATTTAACGTTAACGTAAAAGATTTTCGAAAACGGACAAAATGTATGGAATCGACATAAGCGTTTGACGCGACCGTCAGCTAGCTTACGGCAATCCTATAAGTTATCGATAGCGATAAATTTCGCAGAATGCAATGAAATCCAAATGCATCAAGTGGACTGGTGTATGTATAGTCGTTATTGTATATCGTCCATGCTTCGAAAAATCCTCGTATCGTGACGTACGATTTTAAACTTAATTAAAAGAATTAAGTTCAAACTCATACATCTCGAAATATCAGATATGAGTTTTTTCTAAAGTAGTAACGATATATTGAAACAGACATAGTGGTTAAAAATATCTTACAGTTTAGATATTTAAGCACCTAGGTTGTTTACTTGCATTATTAAATTTTGAATATTTTAGTTTGACATCTATGACAATAATTTTATTTATACTCCGTTTGTTTAGGTAGGTACTTAAAAAAATGTAAACAATCCAAACCACGTGGCATTGTTAAACAACCAATCATAACTGTTTTATCGCACTTTGACGTATGAGTTCTGCTTCTATTGGCTGGCGAACTATATCACGTGGTTTTGTTTACATTTTTTTAAGTACCTAAACAAACGGAGTATAGTGAGTGTTTTATACGCGAATGGCAGATAAGCGTTAAAAAAAGGCCACCGTAAGTAAACCATTAAAAAAATGGCATGTGACAATGGTAGGTACATGAAATTGCAATAGTTCATTATTTTACTAATGTGTCACATAAAAAAATATGGTCAGTTTCTGATGAATTTAGCAAAAAAAGAACTTCATACTACATCTCTACATCGGGAAATGTCACTTACCGTGATATTTTATTTTAAAGAACTGCTGAGGTGTTACAGTATTACAATTACGGAAGTTCTTTCTCATACAAATGAGTCTTGATTTCCGCTTCTATACATGGTCGTTGGCGTTTGTCGTCCTGGCCGTCAACTAAAAGTCGTGCCACTGACGCCACGTCGGGTACAGCCGACAAGAGTTCAAGTTTAAAAGAGACTTTGTTTGGTAGCAATAAGGTGTAATTTGCATAGCATAGCAAACATGTTTGGCGTGTGGGTGGCACATTTTGTATTCGACGTATGGCGTTCAAAAGGTTAAACAATCGATTTCATATACAGTCGTCCTTATCATTTTAACGTCATGTTTGAACTGCTGAACTATTCTGTCAAAAAAACAAACCCTTAATATGAGAAGGTACTAAAGTGTTCAGCTACTTATAAGGCGGACTGTAGGTACAACTGGGACGATATATTTTTATTTTAACTGTTAATTGTCATGACCTTATCTCAAATGTTACCCGGATAAATAATAATGTAATATAATTTGGACAGAATTGTTATTTGCGTAAGGTTAATTCGTCGGGGATAGGATAATACCGCGTCGTAGGTACAAAACTACCATTTTCTTAATGTGGGGAATTTTCATTATTCTATGACACACGAGTGACAAATATACTGAGTGGCGAGTGCAAGCGTGATAGCGATAGCTTTTAAGCTATAGCGATTAAGAAGCTAGGAATACTGTACAGCCGAGTTCATAATGTGTACACTTTAGTACCTTGTCACTTTAATCGCTGCGATAATTCATATATCGCAGTCTTAACATGACATTAAATAGACAAGGTACTCGACTGTACTAACAAATGCGAAAGGTTGCATCTTTTGATGTTAAGTCTCGTCGATTTGCACCTCATTTGCTTTATTGTACCATCCCCGACGATTTATTTTTTAACCAATTTTTTGCTCAAAACGTACACAATCTAAATGTGATCATGATTGAATTATTTAATATTTATTAAATAGATAGCAAAATAAATGTTTTACAAAATGAACTGTTATTAGCAAATAGCTAGGAACCATATTACCTGATATGTTATTTAAATATAACTGTTTTCAAAATGTGCTGGTTTTATTTTACTAATTGTATCCCTTTGAACACGTTCCCTGCGGGTCTATTATGGTCGTGTTTGTCGCTATGGATAAGTTTGGACAAAATATCGGTCACTTTCTGCCCAGTATGTAAGTGCGAAAGAGACGGCTGTTTTATGTTCATTTATCCACCGTGATCAAGGTCACCATAACACGGGGGCTGTAGTACAGTAGAGTAAAATTATTAATACAGGAGTATGGTTTTATGAAACGAGCCGAAAGGCGAATTTCATAATAAGACCAAGAGTGTTCAGTTGTGTACAGTCGCATACATAACTTTATCTACAGGCATATCATAAGTTTTCTACAATATGAGAAACCTGTATCTGTGCTTGTCCTGTATCTTAATGTTCACATTAAAGTATCGGTCACCAGTACTTTAATGTGACGGCTGTAGCCGTCGTGGCGTCAGTGGCACGACTTTTAGCTGACGGCCAGAGCCGTCTGTGTCGTTTAAAAGGTTAAGGCAGTCATTTAAATAAAAAAACGTTTTAATTAATAAGTAATTTATTTATTACACTATAATAAATTAACCACCGTAAAACGCAGATACTCACAGCACAATCCGTAACTAGAATTAGCCAATATCAATAAATTAGTAATACTTTCGAAAAGTAAAGAAATTGTGCTTCGCATTAAGTACCTTTATTCTTTATTTCAATTAACATCAAGAACTTTCGAGCTAAATACTTGATCATAATTTCATAATTTGGAACAAAATATTATTGAATCTCATTAAATTTCGTGTCTTAGATCTTATACGATAAAAACCACGACGGATCTATAACGGAACACTGAGTTACGCCTATACATACAAAACGTTGACAGATTGCTTATACTGCCGTCCTACCAAAGAAGGCGGCTAACTGCAATGTATTAGTCAAAGCATTGTGTACTCTATTGATAAGTACATTCAACTTAAAATTCTCATACTGTTACTATGCAGTTAGCCGCCTTCTTTGGTAGAACGGCAGTATAATGAACATTCATAATATTCGCCACTAACAAACAATTACAACCTGATAAAGCTCACGTTGCTAGGGGAAATAAAATAAATATTGCATCATGTTACGTTAAGTTTATTGTCGCGTTTAGTAGCAAATAATATCAGTATTCCATTCGAATGGCAATAGATAACAATTGGTACAACTGCTTATACAAAAGTCTGTTGGGAGGCATCGTAGTCCATAGATTGTCCGAGTTGCACCTCTGCTGCATACGAAGCCATGCTTTAATATTAAATATTATTCAAAGCATTATGTAACTAAATTGAAAAATAACACTATAGGTTTGAAGGGATTGATACTTCATACTAGTTAAGATGTTTTTGGACAGGACAGCCATTGGCTAAGAATGTCGAGATCAATCAAAGAGTAAAACTTGTGCCTACGTGAAGTACAGCCAACGCCCTGTTCCATCCAACTCCATCTTCAGACATTCAGATCTTCAGATCAGCTCTGAGACACCATAATATTGCATTGCCACAGTTTACATATGACTTTCTAAACTCAGCCCATTCTAATTACAGGAACTGGTAAAAAAAATATGCAAGATTTAAACACTTATTGCCAATTAATAGAACTAAAATTGGATTGGACAAACAAACGAACGTTAGTTTAAATTAACCTTGTAAAAAGTTACCTAAAGAATAAAGAAAAAGAATAAGTCTCAACCTGATCCCCTAAAGTGGTAACATTATATCACATATTATAGCTTCATATGCTGAAGAGATTCAGGCAGTCTTTCCTAAGGAATGGATATTGGGTCGAAATAACACTTTAAAAAAATGGTTTCTTTTACAAAAACGAGATCGTATTGAAAAGGCGTTTGAAATCAAGACGCCCAGCAAGACGTGAGACACATCAACTAAGTATTTTTTAAACTAGAGTAGGTAAACGATCCAGTGGGTCGCTTGAAGTGAAGTATTCACTGCTGCCAATGGACTTCAGAAAAGTCTACAATTGATGGTCTTCAATTCAAGTTAAAACATAAATGAAGTTCATCTTGTCACTGTCCGTCTGTCAGTTACATCATAGTAATTTAATTAAATTGTGTCAACGTAAAGATGGCGGGAAGACTTGGACTCATTCCTCAGCAACTGCCGGAAGAGGCACCTAATAGGGACACATGGACATCAAGGGGAGAGGCCTTTGCCTAGCACATCAAACATGTCTCTGATTTTTAACGTTTGTGCAGATATTGTGTGGGAAGACTTTAACACTAATAGGATGCAACATGTCGGCTTGACATTAGCCAAAAGCCATGATGATTGGTCGCAGATTTCTTTTAAATGCATTATCAAACATTCGGAACTGCTATATGGAATACGTTACCTTCACCAAGCAGTTTCTACCGATTTTTACCTATCAACAGGGAGCGAAACTTTGGTGCCGATGACAGGCGTATGACGTCAAGCTACATACAGAGTGTTTTTATCTAGATTTTACTTCATCACTAATAACAACTTATTGGTCTCAGTTTACCGATGTTGACACTTGATTTGAGACGGCAAACGGTACTTATAAATAAGGTGACTGCCATTATCATATTAAAAAGAAAATTGTTGGAGAGAATAACAGATTCATGTTTAATTATTTTATTTGTAAATTGTAAATATAATCAAAACCGAACCGATCATTGTTTTGCTTGAGCAAAGTCGCCATGTAGTCTATGCAGCCGTATTTGCAGAAGTTCCCTTTTCTGATTGTAAATAATGAAAAAATGTTTTAATAGCAAAAGTAAGGAATTTAGAAAAACATTTGAAAACAAACAAGCACATGGGATGTTAAGTTTGAATTTTAAGCGATCTGCATACTTTAAAATCCAACGAAATTTCATTTAAGTAATGTTTTCCATTTACTTGTGGAAAGAATATTTTTCGTTAGAATTACATGACCCAACAAAATATTTTATTCATATCGTCTTTGTCATTATTTTAATATTTACATTATCATTATAGCATTATTAAGAATCAGTGGGGTGTCGCAATATTGTTCATATAAAAACAACCTATATGTGAATTTGCGTCATAATGACGTCACCGGCACCAAAGTTTCGCTCCCTGCCTATCAGGGTGGCGCAATTACGCCTTCTGCTCGGGTTTGATGCTCCAGAAGAGTTTGATGGCGTTGGCGACGCCCACGTCGTGGCTGATGAGGTAGAAGAGCCCGCCCAGGGTCGCGATGGAGACCAGGTACACCAGAGCGATGGCCAGCTTTGGGATCAGGGGGCCGAAGATGGTAGCACGTACATAGTCCACGGCGATCGCTTCGAGACCCCTGGAAACGAGGATTTTTTTATGGCAAGGGAGACGAATTTAAGTACACAGGGCACCTGATGGTAACTGGGACCGATAGACTCGAAATGCGTTGCATAATTGTAAATGGCCAACGCTCAGGAGTCATGGAACTGCCTCTATGCTAGTTATGGTTACGTATCACAAGCTTATATTTCAGTTTAAGTGGCCACCCATAGGTGGCCATGCGTACCATAGTACGCCCCCACAAGAATGAAAAGGGATGGCTTTATGTGCTTCCGCGCGAAGAATGTGAGGTGGAGATAGTTCGCGCGCCTTGATGGCGGCGTCAAACTCAATAAATTGCTGTTTACTTAAAAACCATAACACTTATTGAAAAAATGATTTGCCAGGATTAGGAAGTTACTATTGAATCGAAAATCATCGTTAAAGATTATAGGGTTTTGAAGATTCAACCAAAAATATGCAAAAAAAGGTGTCATGTTTGAAAAATAAAACTATCGAGGATTTCACGTTTCCCACTTACAAGCAAATATGATCAAGTTTAATATATCCAAAGATCAGATACAAAGGCGTTATAGTTATTGAGATCCAGATCGCGGACTTTATCATAGGTTGCCTCTTAACCAACTGTTTCGTTTGTACGAACTTTCATAAGTTAGAAAATCATGAAACAGTTTCACTTTCCCGGTCCGTTAGAGCGGGTCAGCGATAGGTTCGTTTTTGTACGCTCGTAAACGCGCAAATTTGCCGCACGCGCATCTAGTACGAGCGTAGGCGCGCTTGTAGCACCGTTGACGCGAGAGCCACGAAAAACGAACACGCTGGACTGAGCGCGTATAAGCGCGTTCGGTCTTTTGAAGCGCGAAATGTAACGCGCATGTCAAAAGTTCAAAACTAGCGTAACACGCGCAGAAAAAACGCTAGTCTGAAACCGATCTTATAAAACAAACCTAACCTTAACTACAGGTACTGTTAGGTATACCTCTATAAACATTTTGAAACGTTAATGTATTCAGAAAAAAAAGAATTCCTAACTTATACATTTTCGGACAAATGAAACAGTTGGTAAACAAAACTTCGGACTTGCGATGGGAGATTATTGCGGTCCGGTTGAATCCGGTTGGATCCGGTACGAGGTTAACTACTAGTGTATTAGGAATTTGTTCCTTGTTCGCAGTCCGTCCGGGTACCTAGTACCATCTTACTCATAAAACTGCCGCTAAGCTACAGTGTTCGTATTTTGGTCCAGTGTGAGGATAAGACAGCGAAACGACTAACATGGAGACGAACTCCATCTAAATCCTCAGTGTTGGCTACATACTTGCAGTCTTAGGATATCAGTCTTGAGATTGCTTAGTGGGAGATCATTGTATGATTAAATACCTTATATACCTTTTATAGCCTTAAGTATTTGGTAAGTAGGTCAGTGCTATTTTGTGTTTACCATGCACTAGTAGATCCTGTACTGAGTTACGGCTTGAGTAGCTACGGCAGGTCGTTTCCAACTCACATGAATGAAATAAAACGATTGCAAATAAGATTCCTTAAATGTTTAGTCACTAAAAAAGTTAAAGATCAATATAATGGAGATTATGAAAAGCTTTTTAAAATTTGTAAAATTATGCCTGTTGATAAGAAAGTTAAATTTTTGCTGGCCACTGAATATTTTGATAAATTAAATTCTAAATTAATAAAATTCCGGAGCTTCTCAAGTCGACCTAAAAAGAGTAAAACATATATCATGCCTAAATTCACTAATTATTATGGTTGTAGAACAAGTAATTATTTGATTCCTCAAATATTCAATGAACTACCCAGTGAACTCATTAATGACTTAAACCACAGATTACTATACTCTACAGATACTCAGTCGCGAATCGAAAATGGTTGCCGTCCTAAAGTCGATAGCCACTATAAGTTTCTGTGGTTTCGCCAGCAGTGGCAGCACAATCGACATGTCTGCTAAGCTATGAACGGCACGTAACCTCGCAATCAGTTCGACAGATGGCAGTTTTGTCAAAGCTTTATGAATTGCCGCCGCCGCAGCGCGCCGTCATATAAAACTAAACGTTGATTCTACATTCTTTAAGCATATCTTTGCAAAAATATTGGGTCCTTGTGATCAAGTTTTGGCGTGAACTACCTTTTGTTTGCCTATCTATTTATTCACTTTCTTAGTGATTTGCAAACGATGTGCGCATCGCCGTAGTTAGACTAGTAAGTGAAAGAACAGAATAATTATTTATTATACTTGTACTATATATATATATATATATATATATATATATATACATATATGTACATATATAATTTACGTAAGTACTTTAGCTCTAAACTGATGCGGTTTGAACCTCCGTTAAAAACGAACTGATCTATTTATTATATAAAAATCTCGTGTCACGGTGTTTGTGGTTGAACTCCTCCGAAACGGCTCGACCGATTTTTATAATTTTTTATTTTTATTTATATAGATAGATAGGTACTTATAGGAATTTGGTAGGTCGTAATAGTTATTTGTGTATCAAGGAAGCAAAATGACATATTTATGGCGAGGGCGTACATTGAATCCTGAACAAAGCGTGACGAAGCGAAGGATTCTATAAATGAATCCCGAGCGTAGCGAGGGATTCTAAAATAGAATCCTGAGCGTAGTGAGGGATTCAAGTGTTAACGCCCAAGGTGGAAATAATTTTGCTACTGTGTGACACATACTGCTTTTCACATCACCTATAAGGAAAATAAAAGATCATCATCATCATCATCATCATCATCATCATCATCATCATCATCATCATCATCATCATCATCAATTCATCACCATCATCACCATCATCACCATCATCGGCATCATCATCATCAATTCATCACCATAACCATCAGCATCATCACCATCATCATCATCATCATCATCATCATCATCATCATCATCATCATCATCATCTTGATCATCATCATCATCATCATCATCATCACCATCATCATCATCATCATCATCATCATAATCATCATCATCATCATCATCATCATCATCATCATCATCATCAATTCATCACCATCATCACCATCATCGGCATCACCATCATCATCATCAATTCATCACCATAACCATCAGCATCATCACCATCACAATCACCATCGTCATCATCATCATCATCATGCTAATAAAATAGGATGCACATGTATAATCGATTGTGAAAAAGTTGTAATCGATTAAGTATTGGCGGCCCGGGCGCGGACAGCTAGTAGGTTTATATTGGGATTTAAAAGCTAAAGAACCTAAGTGATGACGCGTCACGCGTCCATACAACATTGTACCAACAACTTTTATGAACACTATTAAAGTACGTACCTAAAAAAATACGGACGTGTTTCCTCGTCTTATCATGAGTCAAAAATGCAAATTGGCATACACGTAAACTGCGTGCGTTTTTAGTGTAGGTATCTGTGTGCATGCGGTAAATCGTGTACCTACCTATAACGAACGAAATTGCCGACCTTGCAAGCTTCATTCCTGTCTAAGGCAACGTTACGTCCTTTTTTTTAGGTCCGTGCACTAAATATATTTTATTTTTACTCATCTAAAATTGTCAATAAAATTGTCCTTAATTTATATCTTACTTTTAAGTAGGTAGGTAACAATAAATGTAGGTAACTAACAACAAAAATGTTTAAGGACTTTTGACTGTCTAAATCGAAGTCATAGATAGGTATTTGTAGGCAAATGTGACCACCTATGTCACTATACAACGCAGTGTAAATCGCAAGCGCACGTCACGTCTACGCGCACGCATCCGGTGTGGCTGGACCTTTAATTAAACAAGCAACGCCTCGGGAAAGTCATAGTCATATTTAAACAATTAAACATTCACGTTACAATTGCTGAACCTGAACTATCTTAATCGAGGTATCTTATCGCCACCCTTGAAATAGGTACCTACCGTTGAGGAGTTCAGGAGGCCATTTGTGGTCTTCATCATCAGTTCCACTTCACCAAATGATACTTGCTGAATGCAAATGCTGGACTTGTTACTAAAAATACTAAAATCGCTGTATGTACCTATGCCTATGATATTTGAGGAGTTCCCTCAATTCCTCACGGATCCCCTCATCAGATTCAGATTTAGACTCATGATTGGTGACAATGGGATTACCTAGGAAGTATACTCTATCAAACCAAAAAAAAAATGTAACTCTGTAAAAAGTTCAAACTGAGAAACTTTTTTTTTAAGTCGGTTAAATAACTAAAACCTCCTTAGTGTAACAAATACTTTTATGAAAATCACATCAAAATCGGTTCAGCCAAACGCGAGATAATCGCGAACATACATACATACAGGACAAATTGAGATGAGAACCTCCTTTTTTTTTGAAGTCGGTTAAAAATAGTCGCAGTTGCATATAGATAGCTATACAAACTACAATTATGTTCACTTGTTTCACTAATGAATGATGGACAGATACGAAAAACACGAGAGTAAGAAAGATAACTTTTAGTTTTGTTTGTGTCAACGCATAGTGAAAAATACTTGGGAAGTTGTGGTGTTAAAATAAATAAACTTTCGTATTTTTGGAATAAGAAATAACAAACGCTTTAATTAAATGTTGTTCCATTGAATATCTATACCGGGAGTGACCGCGACGACACAAGTCGGCGCTAACGTCCTCGTATAAGCACCATCTAGCGGATCTAATGAATATCACGTAGCAAATTCAATAGCTAATGATGGCCGTTCAGTGTACCGCAAAAAAATGCCATTCTTAGTTTCTAAAATAAAGCCTTAAATTTATGTAAAGAATGATGTTTGCATTTAAATTAAGGTATATCTGATTAATAAAAGCTTAACTTTTCCTTGATTAACGGAAATGAAGAAAATAATATTCCTGATGATACTGGTGGTGCCATCTAGTACAAATTATAAGCACGAATTATAATTTGTACGTGTTATGCCCCCATGACAACGAAATAAAGCCAAATGTATTTAAGTCTAAATTAAAAAAAGTTTTATATGTCAAACTAAATTAGGTTAAATTAACTATTGCGTAGATTACATTTTTTCTGTTCAGTGTTACTTGTGAGCGTTATTGATAAAATGATTTCCAGGAGTAAGTGCCGACAAACTGCTCTGTAGTTTGGCACGAGTATACAATAAGAAACCATGTAATGCTTAAAGTAAATAAATAAATAATAAATAATAATAATTTAAATTTAATTCATTAAACTTTATTAATTACATTAATGGGCGGTTTTCAAAAAGTGTACATAGTTACGGACTAAAATTAATAAACTGTAATTTTAGTCAGGTGAGTCACGAAAATTGATCATTAATTTATATACTGCCCTCATGAGCCAACAGGAGGTATCTCAAATTCAATGAACGAAGCAGATTCAAGCTTCACCCGTTAGTAATATGGTCGCACTTGCTACAGGAGTTTTGCCTGAGATACCACCCATTGCTTTATAACGGTATAGTTAATTTTCGTGACTCAACTGACTAAAGTTACCGTATCTTCATTTTAGCCCTTAACTATGTACACTTTTTTTTAAAACCGCCCTATTACCATTATTTTACACGAACTAAAATTAAAAAATGTATAAATAACTAATACACTCTAAATATCTACAATACATGGAGCATCCGGAGAACCATGTGAGGGCACTCCAACAAGCAAGGGTTCATGTAAATCAGTGTACTTAATTACAGTTTGGTCGTTCTAAGAGGGCCGATTTGACAGCTGTCAACGCAGTATAAAATATAACCTCAAACACATATATGTACTGAGTTGACAGCTGTCAAATCGGCCCTCTTAGAACGACCAAACTGTAGATTGGCAATTGAATTGTATAGTGTGGATAGAAATATAAAATCGAAGGTCATCATCGGTTGGTCGGAACTGCTCGATTGTGTTCAATCAAGTCGGGTGGTGTGGGTGCTAGTTAGTATTTTTTTGACGTAGTCACCGTGCATCTTGGCTTGACGCAAGTTCGTTCAGCAGAGGCAACAAAATAAAACTAAAATTAGCGATCTTCAATTTACGTATGGATTAGATTGTAGCCAATTCTGCAATCTGATTGGCAGTCAAATTGTATCGTGTGGAAGGGGTTTAAGAACTAAGAAAATCTCAAAAAAAAACTGGCTGTTTCTTCAATTATCACCAAAAAAACTTCCGATTCAAGTTATCTGAAACAGATAAATACCCACGACATATTGGAGATCTCTACTTTCACATGTGATAAATTCTTAAACGGCCCAATCGATTTTCATGAAAGCTAGCTAAGAGTCATCCTGATAAAAGAACCTTTCTTTAAAAAAAAACCGGGTCGTGTCTGTCCACCCGTTTGGGAGCTACATTGCCGCAGACAGACAAACATACACACGTTAAACTAACAACGACGCCTTCTAGCTGGATATTTACCGTAAAACATTTATATAGCATTTTCTTAATAACTTTAATTATAGTTTTACTGCATTGTGATGAAATAGCGAGTATGTGAAGTTTGTATTATACTTATAGATGTATTATGTATGTACTATTTATGTTATTATTATCTAAATTTGCTTGTGTAATATTGATTTTTCGTATTTATTATTAGTTTGTGACATAAAAAATATTTATTGTCTTTCTCATAAACTTTAAATTGTTTAGAAATAGAAATAGAAATGTTTATTTGCTGGAATACGTTACAATAAGATCATAAAACAAATAACAGAATCAGTATTCAGCCGACATTAAAATCGACATGCAAAATATTAGATTACACACAATAACTGACATGTTAGTCACGATAATTTTAAAATAACTCGCAAAAATAAATTAGCTACATAGCAAGCATCAGCGTTGTTATGCTCTATTAAAGTTAATAAAATCTTTAACGCTATAAAAACAGTGTTCCTGTAGCCATGCAGTCAACTTAGCCCTGAGAACCCTACCATGTAACACCCTCAATTCATTGGGAAGGTTATTAAATAATACTACACACATGTTACACGCGTTTCTTTTAAAGATGTCAGACCTACAACATGGTTGATGGAGCAGATATTGATACAGACTTCTTGATTTTCCAGCGAACAGTTTTTCAAGTTTTTTAAAATATTCTGGATGGCTATCGGTGAAGAGACATGCTTTCAATTCAATCTGTTCTGGTTTCTGCTTAACCAATAGGTTGACTGGCCTTAAAGCATTAAGTCCATTAGTACTAAGTTACTAAGTACTTCGTGTATTGTGCAATAAACTTTAAATACCTAAATAAATAAAATGTATCGTTTTGGAAAATAAATTAAAATACATAATACCGCTGTGTGTGTCTGTTTGTGGCACCGTAGCTCTTAAACGGGTGAACCGATTTGAATGCGTTTTTTTATTTTATTTGAAAACATTTTTCCTAGCGGTGGTTCTTAGCTAGGTTCCATGAAAATCAGGCCATTTAAGAGATATCAGTTTTGAAAGAAGGGACCATTGTGGTGTTTTTTATCTATCTAATATTACATCAAGGGTTCAAGACCCACCTGATATGTGACACTAGCATCTAGGGTCGACCGGGGGATGAGGCTTCAGGCTGTTCCAGATCTTCCAGAAGCCGCGAGATAGCCCTATATCGTTCAAGTTAAGGTACATCAGCCCTCCCAGCATCAGGGCCGAGAGCGCGTACACCACCCCCATAGCTATCTTGGGGACGATGGAGCCGAAGAGAAGCTCCCGTATGTACTCCACCGCCATAGCTTCAAGGCCCCTGGGGAGATAGGGATAGGATTCAGATTGGAAAGGAGAGGTGTAAGGTTTGAGTTAGGGAACGCGATACCGGGATTCCGCATGCAATATGCGGGATTGAAGCTTGGCAAATTCGTTCTTGACACTCCCATGGTCCGCGGGAGACGGGGGACGGGAGACAGCGGGGGCGGTATAAAGTGTGTGAGCGGCGGGGGCCGTCTGACAGGAGCGTTTGTTGCTTTAGCTATAGCTCTTTTACAAAACACAATATTCGTATATACATAATATATCTCAGCCAGCCAGCGTCGCGGTTTATGCTATGACATAGTGCTGAGTGGTGTCAATTTCGACGTCACAGAATCACCCATGGCAACATTATCCTATGATTGTATTTTTTCTTTCCTTCTATATTGATTTTGTTTTTATTTTTGTGTTGCCATCCTTTTTTTTATGATGTTTTTCTCTGTTCAGTTTTTTTTCTCTGTGTTCGTCGAATAAATGTTTCTATTTCTATATCAAATTAGGTTCATGCAGATTATTGTTAGGGATATCGGCAGACTTATCCGTAACGTGATTCATATCGTGTGCGGCGGTGAGCAACACGTCATCGACTAGTATCGTCCCCCGCCACGCCGTCCGTCGCACGGACCATGGGAGTGTCACAATATATTTTCCAAGCTATAATCTCGTTTGTAAATTGATCGGGATCCTGCTAGATTTGCGGGATTGAGGAAGGACGTAGTTCATACGTGTTACTTTTGAAAGCAGGGGATTGCGTGACGATCTGGTTAACCCTCCGAGCATTGGCGAGGCCTGCTAAAGCACGAGTCAGGTAATCCCATTTTCACCGAGGTACATATCATGCTTTTCTCAAACAATGTGAGGAAATGATACAAATACATATTTAATTATAAGTAGGTATTTCCTTTTGAGGTAACTAGGTACGATTATTAAGACAATTTCACGCTCAACGATTCCCGCCGCCGCCCGTAACGCTGCATCAACTTGATTAAATATTGTTTAATTTCATAAAAAATAATGAAATGTAGTACTAACTAATGATGTATTCGTATAATCTTACACTACCTGGCGGGATCCCGGGAGAACTGTAAGTACCGCCAAATACCGGGATGAACCCTAATCTAGTGGCTCTTTACCATACATTGGTTGAAATATCAGTCTTAGTACCGTGACATGAAGGGTTTGTTCCCGATTCGTCGTATTCCTGTTTCGTCGTATTCCTGATTCGTCGGATTTTTATTATCGAATGAAACTATGCAATTACCACGGCTCCACTTACGTTTTAAAAATGAAAAGATTTTTTTTACAATAAATGCTTTTTAATATAAGATATTTTTTACACACATGCTATATTGGTATTATATTATTAAACAAAGCCCATTTAAACATTCAATGGCGTTCCAAGATTATGCGACATGAAGGGAAAGTACCTTAAATATTGTAGATAGGACATTTTGCTGAAAGGAGACTTTAATTTATGTTTAAAAATTCAAATTTAATGCATTCAAAGATTTACGAAAAATGACTTTCGCCGCCTGGGAATCGAAGTGACTCAAATGTGGAAAAAAAACACCGTGTGTGTGTTATGTTTCCAATAGAAAGAGGTAATCAAACGAATAAACGTGTATTTCAAAAATTAAATCTCTAAATCTGATTTCACCTTGCGTATTTTCATACAAAATACGAAAAAATAAATTCTCCCTGAATACAGTACAGCCGGCGTCAAAAGTCAATGATCATTTATGTACTTTGTCGCTTTCAGATGTTTGACAACTTCATATGGTAGTTGGAACCTCACGTTAAAGCGATATGGTTCCAAAGTGATAACTTACTTTTAACACTGACTGTACTTATTATTTTATGAAATAAAATGATGTCTTCTTACGGTAAAACATTGGCTCTTCAATATTTAGATCACTTTCCTTCATGTCTCTTAGTCGTGGGACACCCGGTACCTATATGTATATGTATAACTGCTCTTCGGGAAAGCGGATAAGTAATGGTCCATTATTTGTAATGATTTTATATAAATAATTCCGACGAAACGGGAATACGACGAAACAGGAATCCGACGAATCGGGAATGCGACGAAACAGGAATACGACGAAACGGGAACAAAACACATAAAGTATTTTTTTATAGAAATTTACTTCGTCTTAAATGACTCCCCAATACACAAGTTGTAATGTAGATAGAGCCCAGAGACGGACATAGGGTACTCATTTCCCGCCAAATTGAACAATTCCGAAGGGAAAATACGTTAACCGACTTCAACGTGAAATGCAAGTTGGGCTTTTTTTATTGACATTTACATAATTAGCTCTTTCTTTATTTTATACACTGTTACATTCTATGCATTGTTAGAGACTTCACCGAGTGTCCAGAGGCGCTCTCATTACTATTATTGTTTTCTAATAAACTAATGTATTGTATTTAACCCGAAGAGTGGTTTTTTTGGTGTACAATACAAATGAACACAATTTATACGGCATAATTTAAATAAAGTAGGAATAAAGGCTTGTAGTATTGTTAGGCGATGGGCTTGCAACCTGTCACTAATATACACTGGTAATAATAGTTTACGTGACGGTTGCGTAATGCTAATTACGCCGAGTCGCGTACAATACTTTATCTACACACATATTATAAGTACTCTAAGATGGGTTCAGAAGCCGAAAAGCAAATGACCAGGATTACCTTACCTGTGGTAGTAGCTGACAGCGATGACAGCTGTAACGTAATTTTGAAATTACATTATCGAATATTGTATGGTAATGAGATCCAAATTTGGAACATCTTCCAAACTTAACAGCTGTCGTCGCTGTCACCTACTACCACAGGTAATGCTGGTCATTGTCTACGGGTTTTGAACGCATAACAGAGGACTTATGATATGAGTGTAGACAAAAATCTTAGCCCGACTGTGCAAAATGTGGTTACAGAATTAACAACAAGTTTTAGATTGCTGGTAATTCTGTAGCTCTGCCTACGTTGGGGTATGAAGGCGTGAAGGTATGTATGTATGACCTATGAGTGAGTTCACGGAAAAAAGTAGTCACCTTTTTCCGTTAAGTTGACTACAAAAGGCATTGAACTATATCATGAATGCTATACATTGTGTATTCATTTGTACAACAAAAACCACTCTTCGATTTCAGCCCTATACTTTAGTTTGTTTAGAAAACAATAATAGTAATGACGGCGCCACTTGGCGCCCGGTGCAGTCTTAATAGATACTGTTTTTGCACACTTTTCCTACTCTTTATCTATTTAATTATAACAGACTTCATGATTCATGATCGTATTTACCTCAATAATAATACGCAGGTAACATTATTCATCCATTCTTTTCCTTATCCTTAATGTTTTCCTTATACCTTCTATTGTTTCGTTTTAGAAATGGGATTTTCCGCCTCATTCAGTTTATGTAAGAGGTCAGGGACACAAGTGACGCTCATGTAAACGAAATCACTGTAGATCATCATCATCAACATCATTCATCATACAAAGATTACCAACTGGTACTGTCAGATAGTACGTTTATCAAATGTAAATGAAAGACTCATGTATCATAATGATTTGTGCGAGTTATTGTGGTGGGAACCAAACCCACATTCTTCGTAGCTATAAGGGGACCAGCAGGAAAGGATTCATGTTCTTGCAGTGGAAGGGGCTGGGTTTGGAGATCATACCCCCCTCCTCCTCCCTCTCCTTAATAGAAATCCAGACAAGCCCTGCACATGATCTCTAACTATCAAACTTCCCCGAAGCTGTGCGCCGTGATGAGTATGGAGACCAGCCCCATATTTCACCATCTTGACGATAGGTGACTGGTAACAATTCAGCATAAAGTAAGGTCAATGAGCCGAGATAAAGAATGTCAACAAACTGACCTGAGTTATATTGCGATAGCGAGCGATTAGAACTTGTGAACGATGTAAACAAATTAGTACTGTTTGACACATAACCTCAAATATTCACCAAGCGTGTTTTTATTAAAAATAACGTATAATGAATAGTTATTTCATCTTAACCTTAATATGAAAATAATTATCTAGACCTCACTTTATCTTTAAAAGCACGTGATTATCGAGTAATCATGGTGGGTTGGTTCGTTTGGTTTTTGTTTACATCTTTTACAAGTTCTATTGACGGCGACTTTACGCAATAATATCTTCAGTTGGTCGATGACGGCTGTCGTTGCGTGATTCGTGGTACGGGAAAGTTGTCAACATTAAGGCCACCATTTTGTGAAGTTCATTCCTGTTTGGATTGCGTTCGAAGTATCACGATTTTTGAAAGCTTGTTTACATTCTTTATCTCTTCTCGTTGGCCTTACTTTACAAGTTATCACATCAATATGAATTGGGATTCTTGGGAACTTTCACCTGTCATTGTCACAATGGTGAAATAGTCCAGGCAGATAGTCCAGGACCTTGTTGGACATGAACATGGATGGGATAAGACATAAGCCCGTTCTTCTTGACGACCAACAGCTGCAAGTGCTCGTGCGGCTAGTCTGTCTAATTATGCCTTCTATTATAAATTGATTACAACTTGGTGAGGGTAGAGAACTGATGCCGCATCAAGGATACCTACACCGAAATTTTAGAAGGCTAATGGATGGATGGAATGGATGACACTACAAATGATCTCAAAATTGCGAATGTGATGCCAATAAGGTCTAAAACGAGATGGAATGCCTCTATGCAAGTAATTTCGCCAGCTGCTATCGTCCACACCGGAACCACAATGCGCCAAATCCTTTTGTAGTTCATATAACTAAATATATTTAAAAAAACTTTATTCTTTATTTCATATTTAGTTCCTAGGTGTGTAATCAGCACCTTTTACTACCGTCGCTGGCTCGTTGACAAAATACACAAACGAGGCGTTTTAAAATTAGGAATAAGGCAACGGGGCTTATAAGAAGGCTTAGTGAAGATGTAGCAACCCAACAAAATTAAATTAACCACGTGATCACTGTTGATTAGGTGACACATTGATGGTTGTCAAGCGTGCCTCATCTTTTTCTTCTTTGATCATCTGTGACCAGCTGTATGGTGTTTCCAAAAAAAGTGTAGCTAGTTATGGACTAAAATTAAGAAACTGTAACTTACGTAAATTAACTATACTGCTATAAGACAAATTGTGGTATCTCAGTCAAAACTCCCCCTTAAATCTGAAGACGAGATTAGGTTTGCAGTAGAACATTTCAATAAATGTGTCCAAAATGCTGCCTGGGAAAGCACACCGGCTATTGAAAAAAGAGACACACTGGTCTACTCATTACCTGTGAGGGGATTACTGGCCGAGAAACGAAGGGCCCGTAAACAGTGGCAAACCAGTAGATACCCCGAAGACAAAAGAAGATTTAATAACTTAGCAGCAAAGCTAAAACACAGATTACAATGTGAAAGAAATGAAAACTTCCAATATTATTTAAAAAAACTAGGTACTACATCAGCTTGCGACTACTCCTTGTGGAAAGCTACAAAAAAACTTAAAAGACCGATACCTTCTAAAGCACCAATTCGCAATGAGAATGGAACCTGGGCTGTTAATGACAAGGAAAAAGGCGTGGCGTTTGCTTCCCATTTAGATGAAGTCTTTGTACCTAACGCATCTGTATCAAATAGTGAAGAAATCTTAAATCGTCTCATGGAACCCAACCAAATGAATTTACCGATCGAAAAGTTCACCAAAAACGAAGTTACAATAGCCATAAATAAGCTAAAACAAAAGAAAGCACCAGGATACGACTTGATGACGGCCAAAATTTTACAGGAACTACCTGATTTAGCAATCGATTTTCTAACGCAACTATTCAACTGCATTCTTGTGAGAGGTATCTTCCCGCAACAATGGAAAGTGGCGCAAATAATAATGATACTTAAGCCTGGAAAACCCCCTGAGGAAGTATCGTCGTATCGACCGATTAGCCTGCTACCAATCACATCCAAAGTTATGGAAAGCCTTTTTCTAAAACGTCTACATTCTGTACTCGCCAAAACTCGAATTATACCAGATCACCAATTCGGGTTCAGAGAAAAACATGGCACCATAGAACAGGTCCACCAACTTGTAGAGCAAATACACAAGACCTTTGAAAAGAAGGAATACTGCTGCGCCGTCTTTCTAGATATCTCACAGGCATTCGACAGAGTTTGGCACGAAGGCTTATTGTATAAATTAAAAACACAGCTTCCTTCAAATTACTACAACTTCCTTAAATCCTACCTTGCGGATAGACATTTCTTTGTAAAGCAAGGAGAAGAATTCTCCTCCCTGCATAAAATACATGCTGGAGTGCCCCAGGGCAGTGTTCTCAGCCCCATCCTGTACTTATTATTTACCGCTGACTTACCTCTTTCGGAAGGGGCCATAATCGGCACCTTCGCAGATGACACGGCAGCTTTACCAACCCATGAAAATCCAACGCAAGCAAGCACCATTCTTCAAGAGTGTTTAGATAACATTACAAATTGGCTGAAAACCTGGCGTATAAAAGCAAATGAGACCAAGTCAGTACAGGTAACCTTTACCACTAGACGTGACACCTGTCCTCCAGTAACACTCAATGGAGCACAAATTCCTCAAGCAAATGAAGCCAAATATCTTGGATTGTACCTGGATCGTCGCCTAGTGTGGAAAAAACACATTTTCACGAAACGAAAAGCTTTAGGCATGCAACTTAGAAAAATGCACTGGCTCTTCGAGAGAAAGTCCCAGCTGTCTCTGGAAAACAAAATGCTCTTGTACAAATCCATCCTAAAACCTATATGGACGTATGGTGTTCAGTTATGGGGAACCGCATCAACCTCAAATATAGAGATACTACAGAGATTCCAGTCAAAGATTCTCCGAATGATAACTAACGCTCCTTGGTTTGTTACAAACAAACAGTTACACCATGACCTAAAAATCAGAACAGTTATAGAAGAGATAAGTCACACAATGAAATCCTACAAGAGAAGAATACATAATCACCCAAACATACTTGCAATGCAGTTAATGCAAAGTAATTCGAAATTCTCAAGATTGAAAAGAAAAGCTCCCATAGATCTATAACAGACAACAACATATAGGGCACACGTCATTGGACTGTCGCCCTTCAAGTCAATGCGCACCTTCATGACCATTTGCTGAATGTCTCTAAGACAGTATTGCAAAAGAACATACAAAAAAAAAAAACTCCTGAGAAACCTATTGGTGTATAAGGTGGGGGGCTGAGGGCAATACATAAATGTTTGACTAATGTTCGTTTCTCATATGACTAAAGTTACCGTTTTTTAATTTTAGTCGTTAACTACACTTTTTTTTAAAACAATTTGTATAAACCAAAAGCAAACGTGACTGTAGCTTTATTAACTCACCAGAAGCTGTGAGCCGTGACGAGAATGGACACCACACAGTCGATGATCTTGTTGGGCATGAACAGCATGAGCGGGATCAGCGGCACCATGAGAGCCGTGACGCCCTTCTCGATGACCCACAGCTTCGAGTGGTCGTGCCCGTGTTCGGACATGCGGGGCTGCGTCGTGGTAAATTGACGCACCTGGAACAAATTGGGGGTTATAGGTGCGTTACGTATGCGACCAGTTCTAGTGTGAACTAGTTTTCTGTAAACCAGATTTTTCTACACATATAAACCATACTCTCGATTCACACACACACTGACTATTAAGGAAAACCGCGTTAAAATCCGGTCCATAGTTTGTTCAGCGTAAAAAGCTCAGAGCGCGGGCGCGGGTATGGCGCCCAGAGGGTCAGACGTGCGGCGGATGTTTTAACATAGAGTTAGGGTTGCCACCCGTACTTTATTATAAAGTATTGTACTCTATTTTAGCTTCCCGTAAAATAAAGTAAAATATAACATTTTACGCAACACATAAAGTACGGCAAAGTACTTTATTTATGACATTCGGTTTTTAATGGTATTTTTTTTCTAATAATCAATAAATTTAAACGAAATTGTACCTCAACGCAGCCGTCAAAAACCCTCGACAAAAACTTTGTTTTACCATGTTTGAGCGCGATCGATACTTTAATTGTTGCCAAATACTGTTAGAATAAGCAAGGTCTGATAAGTGATGACTTGATAAGAAATATGTACTTAAAAATATTAAAAAAATACTTTACATTTATGCTTCGTACTTTATTTTTATTCCTCTTTTGGTAAGTAATACTTTATTCTGTTAAAAAAAAGGTGGCAACCTTACATAGAGTTATATGGATGCATTCACACACGCGGCAGGCGCGGGTCGGGCGCGGGTCGGGCGCGGGTCGGGACGCCCGCCGCCCGCTCATACAAACAGCGCGCGGGTGCGGCGGATAAGGCGCGGCCGCCATTGGTACTTCAATAGGCCTTCACACAGAGCGCGTGCGCGGGGCGTATGGCGCGGTTCGTGAATGCTTTGTGGTGTAGTTATAAATATTTACATACAACGTACATTATTTTACAGACAACGGGAGGTACTATGACTCTGTTTTCTCAATCTCTCAAGGGTCAGCTGGGAGAGATCCCTTAACCTTTTGAACGCCATACGTCGAATACAAAATGTGCCACCCACACGCCAAACATGTTTGCTATGCTATGCAAATTACACCTTATTCCAAACAAAGTCTCTTTTAATCTTGAACTCTTGTCGGCTATAGCCGACGTGGCGTCAGTGGCACGACTTTTAGTTGACGGCCAGAGCCGACTGTGGCGTTGAAAAGGTTAAAGGGATAAGTTCGCCGTTGTACATTGTTTATTTTTTACATCTTCATTGATTTTGTTTTTATTTTGTACAATAAAGTGTTTACATGCATGTAAAGAAGATGTTGTGCTTAGTCACAAAATTTGAGAATTTACATTGATATCTATGTATAACGTTTACTCACTGAATTTAAAATAGGCGTGCTGCTGGCCTCAGGAACAGTGATGTTCTTGATGGGCAGCGTAGCAGAGACTGCATGGTGCAGAGAAGGCCGCGTTGACAGCCTCCTTAGCTGTTGAGCGAACTGTCTTGAGCATGCTGGAACGCAGTAAAACAAACCTTTTGTACACACTAGACTGCAAGATAACAGCGAAACCAAACTAGCACTGTTGTCTAATACAACAAAGCTTGCATAGCATAGACCAAGAAGGGGCTTCTAAATAATTTACCCACGGGAAAGAAAGAAAGAAATTGGAGCAGGAGTAGGGAAAGGAAATAATTTAAGTGTTTTCACTCATTATCTTATCTTACACCTGATTTACACTTTGTGAAGTGTGTGTGTGTGTGTGTGACCATCCATTTGTTACTTGCCACTTGACAGCAAATGTATGAACTTTGCAAAGTGTAAATCAGGCCTTATCCAAATGAAGCTTCTTAAATTAACTTTGCCCAGGTAGCCTAAGCAACAGACAAATCAGTGGAAAAAACTCGTGTATAAGCGAATTTTGCCAAAGTTGTAGGGAATGGTGTTTTAAACCACAAACTAAAGGTACTGATGGGTGGGGGTGGAGCTAACAAGTAAAGGGGGGGTGTAAAGGCCCCTTTTTTAGATTTTCGTAAATAACTCGTAAACGGTGGTCCATAGCAAAAAATGTTTCATTACATAATTAATCTACATAAAATTCTCTACAAAAAAGATTCAATAAATTTTTTTGCTGGGATCAATATTTAATGAGATATGGAGGGAAAAATGATTCCCGAAAGGCCATAATCGGGTTTGCATAGTAAGTCGGCCCTTACATCAAATGGGCTCAGGTTTCTTTTGTAAGTACCTCTTATAGTAAAGAATATTTATGCTGAGTATCAACATCTTAATTGTGACAGTTCTCGACTTATGATTACTTTATGATTTTCTTTTGATGTACTGTTTTTCGGGATGTATTCAAGCAATTTGCTTTAAATTTGGAAAAAATATTCTTCTCATAGATTTGCATCACCTTCCAAAAAACAAATACTAGTTATCATGTAAAAAAAAGAAAACTGAACTGATTGAATACAGAACTGAATACACATATTACTGATTTTTGATAGGAAGTACCGCCTGGAAAATTTTGATATTTTGGCAAGTAGTAGGCCATTTTATGGGCTATTCTGAAAAAAAAATCTATAGGTGTCACAACCATATAAAAAATAATGTATCTTTTTTATTTGGTCTGTATTTTCTTTTTTTTATATGATAACTAGTATTTGTTTTTTGGGAGGCGATGCAAATCTATGAAAAGAACATCATTTCAAAATTTGAAGCAAATCGCTTGAATACATCCCGAAAAACAGTGCATTAAAAAAAAACAAAAAAATCATAAGTCGACAAGTGTCACAATTAAGATGTTGATACTCAGCATAAATATTCTTCACTATAAGAGGTACTCACAAAAAAAACCTGAGCCCATTTGATGCAAGGGCCGACTTACTATGCAAACCCGACTATGACCTTTCGGGAATCATTTTTCCCTCCATATCTCATTAAATATTGATCCCAGCAAAAAACTGTATTGAATCTTTTTTGTAGAGAATTTTATGTAGATTAATTATGTAATGGAACATTTTTTGCTATGGGCCGCTGTTTACGAGTTATTTACGAAAAACTAAAAAAGGGACCTTTACACCCCCTTCCACCCGTTAGCTCCACCCCCACCCATCAGTACTTTCAGTATGTGGTTTAAAACACCATTCCCTACAACTATGCCAAAATTCGCTTATGCACGAGTTTTTTCCCCTGAGGGCAGTGTTTGGTCTTTGTTGCTTATGCTAAGGAAGCACTCGGCTAGTGTAATTAAAGATTAGAGATATTGCAGCCACTTTTACGCAAAAGTTAAATTAACCTATCACTCGGACAAATTTCAATAACAGTTTCGTTAGTCATAATTTTCATAACAACCGAGCTAGATCACCAGTGCATTACATGTACAAGTACTGCATATACAGTGAAAGTTTTAATATTATAGATGGTATTGTTCCAAGACTAAATTAATATTAATACTACATTTACAGGAATATTGCTGGTACTGTTGCACAATTAATGAAATAAATCTACCACAAACTTTGTTTTTTTTCTTGAGTTGTTGCATCTATTAGTGGTAATATTGTCTAATTACAATCTCTATGCAACTATAATTAGTTAAGATATTACAATACTAATATTATAATGTTAAGACATAGAAACTAGATGTTTTAATGTTATTTTTTACATGGAATTATTATTTTTACATTACGACTTGGTTTTGTTTCATAACAAATTACTGCCAGTCTAACCTAAAAAATAAGGTCATAAATATGTAAGGCTAGTTTAACTGAACGTGAGGAAGAGCTACAATAGTTCATTATTAAAGTTAACGTGGCGCATTTTTTTATTAAAGTCTGAATAGCTGTTTATAAAATGCAGAGCCAAACAGTGAATCAAAACATCTGTTATGTAATAATAAATAATTTAAAGGTTTGTTGTTACCTGCATTGCGAAGGAGCAAAGAGAATGCCATTGTGCTACAAAACTAAAAACAAATATGATAAAGAATTATTATCAATATCAGCCGAATATAAAACAGACTTTACGACCGAAACGCCTTGCAAATTTCGAAATTGGTAAAAACTATGTTATCCATTCATTCAAATTTCAGTATTCATTCACTCATTCATTATTTTACCTTCATTCAATTCTGACGTGAAGTAAAAGTTGCTAGTAGAAACAAAACAATACGAGCGTTAAAAGCAATGCCTGCTTTTTAATGGCACGCTTTAGTTATCGTAATTATGTTGGCAGTAATGGAAAGTACTGCCATGTAAATATTATTTACGTTTTGGTAGAAATTCTCCAACAAGCAGACGGTAAGAATCTTAGTAAATATAACGAAGTTTTTTAATTGTGACAAAATATTTCGTAATTAAAATTATCGGAAAAATATTATCGTTTAATACATAATTAGAACCAAATGTATGCATGTAGAATGAAATGTATCTAACAATATTTATTATTTTAGTAGTATTATGTTTGTAGCGGTAAACCCTGACGTGGAATGACAATTCATTTTCCATGTTTGTCACCGATCCATAATAGTTGAACCATTTTCTTATTTTGTTCTAATAAAGACTGATTAATAGTTTCCAATCTTCACAAATAACCTCGATATAACATGGCCACAACACTAGAAGACAAATCAATCTGGGAGGATGGAGAGGAAGCTCTCAGCGAGGAAGTTCTCCGGATGCCAACAGACGAGATCGTCAGCCGCACTCGCCTGCTGGACAATGAAATAAAGATCATGAAGAGTGAGGTCATGAGGATATCGCACGAACTACAGGCGCAGAACGAGAAAATCAAAGAGAACACTGAAAAAATCAAAGTTAACAAAACACTGCCTTATTTAGTTTCTAATGTGATTGAACTTTTGGACGTGGATCCTCAGGAAGAGGAGGAGGATGGTGCAGTGGTGGACCTGGATTCCCAGCGGAAAGGGAAATGCGCAGTTATTAAGACTTCTACCCGTCAGACATACTTCCTGCCAGTCATCGGACTGGTTGATGCAGAAAAGCTGAAGCCTGGTGACCTGGTCGGTGTCAATAAGGATTCTTATTTGATTCTGGAGACTCTGCCCGCGGAGTACGACGCCCGAGTGAAGGCCATGGAAGTCGATGAGAGGCCTACAGAACAGTATTCTGATATTGGTGGGCTGGATAAACAAATTCAGGTAAGTTATTATTATACTACTGAAAATTACATCCTAGTTTTATTATTATCAATATAATTTTACTGTATATCCTCGTAAGGCCCACCGTACTACAAACAGACAGTTTTTTGTGAGTTGGACTTTGAATCTACCATCAAGGCAATAAAGTTCAATTACGTTTGTTCGAAAATGCCATTTACAATTTATGAAGATAGGAAAAGAAACTTTATTCTCATTGTAATACAGTTCAAATTGTATTGCCTTGATAATGTACATCCTATTGCACGCTGGGCCTTACGAGGTTAAACTTTATCCAGCAGGGTACAATACAAAACACTTTATTGAACAATCATAGATATAACTGAAAACAGAGGTTGTGTTTAAACTAAGTTTTATATTATAATGCCGGCACCACACTTCGCTATTCGGTATTTGTTATTCGGCTTATGCGCCTACATTCGACGAAGTGTGGAGGGTTTATTCGTCAACGTTGTCTTTATTTGCACGCATAACGCATAAGCGCGTTAGCAAATATTTTAACAAATACGGCGCAGGCGCATAACGAATAGCGAAGTGTGGTGCCGGCATTATACTTGTACATTATGTCCATTTCAACAATTATAATCTGCTCTTGTTTAATCTTTAACTAATGTGGTAAATGTCTCACAGATGTAATGACTATTATTTTGAACTCTGTTGCCATGGCCTAACTCAGGCCTTAGTATTACTTTGAGAGTGCTCTGAAACCACATTGTCAATTAAAGGTTAATTAATGAATTTTAAGCTGTTTATAGCAGTGAACAAAGAAGAAACGAAGAATTATTATAATTATTATACTCAGTATTATAGTAATTCAAATATTGCTATCCAAGTTTCGTTGGTAACTTCCCACTGTGCATAATTAGTTAGCTAGCTTTTGTCTGGGAATTCATCCCCAATGTTTATCACTGGAAGTAAATTTTATGTCACTTGAGAACTGGATTGGATTAGTTATATTAGAAATTTCCCTCCTACAAACAAACCCTAGTTTAGTTTAGGAACAGGTACATTTTGTGTAAGGCTGTCAATTAAATAATAACAGGCTTATGGAGAAATTTACAATATAAATTGTATTCACCTCTCACATAATGTAAATTACAGTTTGAGCAAGAGGCAAATATGTTTTTGGTGGTATCACATAGCGACTTGTTATAAAAGTGTTTACTAAATAAGACAAGTCTATTGGATTGGACTTTATGTGGTGTTCAAAAAATAATATTTTGTATTGTATTGCAATATCTATGGACCATATAATGGACTATAATGGACCATACAGTCGACTACAAAGAGATGTATCCACTTTTGGACCTTACCACAATGCAAGAAGGTGAAAAAATTGATACATCTCATTGTAGTCAACATTACAATAACAGCATGGAAAGTAAATACAAAAAAATTATTTTACAAATGTGAGTCAACCAGGGTCTTAAACTAAACTATTACATTTCTTATTTAATGATCAGTTGCCTAATAGATGATTTTCTCAATTCCAGGAACTTATTGAAGCAGTAGTGCTCCCAATGACCCACAAGGAGAAGTTCGTGAACCTTGGTATTCACCCACCGAAGGGGGTGTTGCTATACGGCCCCCCTGGCACCGGGAAGACCCTGCTGGCCAGGGCCTGCGCTGCACAGACCAAGTCAACCTTCTTGAAGCTGGCTGGGCCTCAGTTGGTGCAGATGTTTATTGGTATGATTTAGCAGATACACTTTTTGTATGGGAATGATAAGAAAAATCAGCTTGCTCGTCTGCTCCTTTTTCACATTAAAAATGCGTAGCCGACCCTGAGGACTAAGATGGAATGCTATTAATTTCCCCACACCTGTACACAACAATGGGAACACTGCTGCTTGGCAATAGTTTAATGAATAAGATTGTGGTAGCAATCCAGATGGACCCTGCACAAGGTCCTGCCACAACATGGGACCTGTTTGACAATCACCAGATAATTGCCTAGGAGTATAAGTTAGCCTTCTCTTTTCTTATGTGAAAGCAATAGCAAGTGCTAAAATTAACAGGGGATAATATTAATGTAAAGTTTTTTTTTTTTAATCTAATATTTTATAGAGGCTTTAGTACACATAAGACAGACATTTAGACAGATAAGGTTTACCTTTCTCAAGTTTTGTTTAAACTGATACAATCATTCGTCGCAGTCGCTAGACTGATGGCCAATGGGGACAGAAGGTTCTTGAGTGGCGTCCGCGGACCGGGAGACGAGATGTTGGTAGGCCTCCAACAAGATGGAGTGACGACCTTGTAAAGATCGCGGGAAGGCAGTGGATGCGAAAAGCACAAGACCGGTCTGAGTGGAGAGCCTTGGGGGAGGCATATGTCCATCAGTGGACGTCTTTCGGCTGACATGATGATGATGATGATGATGATGATGATGATACCTACAGGTTGCATGCGATACAATTCTACAACATAAAATAATCCACAGGTGATGGAGCCAAGTTGGTCCGTGACGCCTTCGCCCTAGCCAAAGAGAAGGCGCCCGCCATCATCTTCATTGACGAGTTAGACGCCATCGGCACTAAGCGGTTCGACTCAGAGAAGGCTGGAGACAGGGAAGTGCAACGTACCATGCTGGAGCTGCTGAACCAGCTCGATGGGTTCAGCTCTACAGCTGATATTAAGGTAATTTAGATTTGTAAACAGTCCCCGGGTATGGAGATGGGCATCTCAGCATCAGGTTTTGTTTGCCTAAAAAACGAGGAACATTCATCTAGATTTCTAGAAGAATCACCTAGGGAAAAGATATCTGGCTGACACTATGTAAACAGCTGATGAAGTCCACAACTAATATTGATGACCAAATTCCAGGTCATTGCAGCCACGAACAGAGTGGACATCCTGGATCCTGCGCTGCTACGTTCCGGCCGCCTGGACAGGAAGATCGAGTTCCCGCACCCCAATGAGGAGGCTAGGGCTAGGATCATGCAGATCCATTCACGGTATGTACCAAAAATATTCTTGAGAACAACTATGACTACATAAAAAAACACCGATATAATTAAAAGATTGCGACCCCCTACTTTCATGAGCTGATATCTGTTAAAAAGTTGAAATAATTATCATTCATCTAGCCAATACCCATCCTGAGTACTTTCTTCAAAAAAAACTCATCTGAATTGGTGCATCTATTTGGGAGTTAAGTTGCCACAGACAGGCACACAGATACAGGTCACGAGATTTACTTTGGTACCCATCTTAGGTCCAAAGTCAATCTGACATTCTACAACAATAAGGTGGAGTTTCCTAAAAGTTACAAATGACTTGACATCTCTAATGACATTGACGACTTCAAGCATATTTTCCTTGAAATGGGTCCCAAATTAACGCTCGTGACCGTACATACGTTAAACTAATAACACCCCTCATTTTGTATTGGTGTAAAAACGGCTAGAAATGGAACTACAGTTAATTTCACTAACAAAGTACAGTATTCCCAGCTTCTTACTAGCTTTTGGCTGGCTATCGCTATCAGGCTTGCGCTTGCAACTGACAGTATATTTGTCACTCGTGTGCCATAGAAAAACGAAGGTTGCCGATAGATATTAAGAAAATTGTAGCACTACTTAGTTTTTCCACCACACAAGCCCCCTTTATATTCTACTCATTTTCAATTATGGCTAAGGTGCAGCTTCTCTCGTTATCTCTCCTCCTATCGATAAATAAAATACTGATGACATCCAATAATAGGATAAGACAAATTTATTAAATGTAACACTACATTTACAAAACTTCAATGCTAATCTCTCCCACAGCAAAATGAACGTGAGCCCCGACGTCAACTTCGAAGAGTTGTCTCGCTCCACGGACGACTTCAACGGCGCGCAGTGCAAGGCGGTCTGCGTCGAGGCCGGCATGATAGCCCTGCGCCGCTCCGCCACCGCCGTCACTCACGAAGACTTCATGGACGCCATCTTGGAAGTGCAGGCCAAAAAGAAGGCCAATCTCAGCTATTACGCTTAGGCTAGAGAATGTATGCGTATCATTAAGTTTTTGTGTAATAAAGTATAGTTAATGCAGTTGTTTTTTTATTGACATGATTCTCGACGGTGTTAGAAAAAAACTAATACGAAACTAAAGGGCGCCCAGACTAACAGTCTGGCAGTCTACTATAATCATACCGAATTTGACGTTTGTATGTTTGACCCATGTTTGACCGTTTTTACGATACAACTAAAATAAGAACACTGGGGTATTAGAAAACCAAAAGAGTAATGAGAGAGCCATCCGTCGTATGCTCGGCGCATTCTTATGATATGAACCCTCCGCACGATGGCCCTTAAGGCCCAGCCACACCGCTTGCTTGACGTGCGCGTTCGCTTTCCACTGCGTTGTATAGTTCATTCGCTTAGATAGTGTCGCTACACTCGCAGGTACTTGTGGTTATTTTAATAAAATACAACAAGTACCTGCGAGTGTAGCGACACTATCTAAGCGAATGAACTATATAGTGACATGTAGTAATGAGAATTATTGGGCCAGCGTAAGAGACCCATGGCCTTTATTGGGCCAGCGTAAGAGACCCATGATAGGGGACTATTAAATATCGTAATCGTATGGTGGACGTTATGTACTTGACAGTAAGAGCTACTAGGTACACCAGCTTCTATAACGTCAACAATAGCAAACCGGAATCGATTGGCTCGTCGAACAGATTAAAATGGGCCGTACCGTATGTATGTAAGCGGGGCTTAGTTTTACCAGCAACAGGTTTAAAAAGAATTTACATAGTAAATTTCTTAGAAAAGCTATTTAGAAATATAATAAAAAAAACTGATACGAATAAGGATAATTTTCTAAACAACAATATAAAATACATTTAGAATTATACCAAAAATATATTAATTTAATTGATACATCCAAGAGCTCGTACATGAACGATTATTAATTTACTTATGTTGGCTAAACTGATTATATGTAGAGAGTAACATCGTTAGACATTACTGCGTTTACTCGCTGCAGCCGATCGATGCTAAACTGAACGCACCTTTAGTCATGAAGTGCTAAATTTGAAACATTGAAAATGAATCTGTCAAAATTTTAGTGATCTTTTTGAATACCCTATTAGAAACAAGCCGAAAAAAAATCCTAAAAAAAATAGAAATGTGAAATTAATAGTGTGAAAATATAAAAACTTCGTCCGCAGGTCATCGGCGAAGGGGATCGGCCTTTTCGTAAGTACAAAAAATACGTTCAATAGTCGTCTTAATAAAATGTTTTAATGTAATGTAATGCCGCATAACGTTATCGATTTGTGATTGTTTAAGACAGAATGCGGTGTATATGTTTGCGCTTTGCGCTTCTGGTTACGGCTTGCGGGATGAGCTAACTGATTGGCTATTCTATGTGTAACTTCCACCAGTACTATTTATGTATCTGTACATTACTTACTAAAACTTCTGGACTTATCCAAAACTTTCAACTACATTTGATTTCAGGTAATTTATAATCACCTGTGTTTTTTGACAATAACTAGAAAATGATTTCTTGTAATAAAAGCAAAAACAAAGAATAATATTAAAGTAATACCTGCATTCTTATTTTTTTTATTTGAAAATCATATGGCAATGTTTAAAAAATACACTCTTAGCCAAAGTTTAGTAGTATAAAAAGTAATATATTGTTTATTCCTTATGTTGGCAAGAGCCATGGATCCTGCGGAGGAGTGTGTTTTAGTGAGTAAGCTCCCTCCAGCTCTGGACATGCCCAGAGTACACACAAACAACCGTCCACACACCAGGTGGTCTACTATACTTCACAATTTATTTATTAAAACCATCAGATATTGCACCTTGACCTTTGCTACTTGCAACTTTATGGACCATGGAGTTTTTATCTGAGTTAAATTTTTAAATAGCTGGCTTCTAAATAGATTTTAGAATTAATAAGGGTGTGTTTGAAATGGAACTGGCAATATTTAACAAGTTTTACCCAGAATAGTTGCTTGATTAGCTGGTAGCAACTTGAGAATATTGTTGTTCCACCATCGGCACATCAATCTCTTTTTTGCCAGCTACATAATAATATTGTGTCTTTGAACATTAAATTTTTATTTTTGGCAATCTGGTCCAGTTGCTATAGATGATGGTACACATATATTTTATATTAAGACATTAATTAAAATACCTACTTTTTCATACATTTGTTTTGAAATCTAATAAAATTATTACAATCTAAAATTATTTCAATCATGTGATTTGTAAAACATGGAATTAGATGGACCCCTTAGTCTTTATGGATTTCAAAATAATTACACATTTTTTTAAATGAATAATTTCTTAACATCAACACACTAATGTTTTAAATGCTTTTATTTTACTTCTTATTGCACTTCACTTCATTATGGACTTTAAAATGATGAGAATAAAATAATTCTTAATAGGTACTAAGAATTATTCTATTCTCAGAGAATTAAAGTACACAATATCTCCGAACACAGTACTTTAATTCTCTTTGCTTAGGAAACTTACCAAAAGGACATGAATGAAACCTTGCAATTTAGTAAAGTATCAAGCCATTTTTTTTTAATCTTTATATAATTGCCTGCTCCAAATAGTATAGATTTTTAAATACAGATTGTTATGTAGTTAGAGTAATACCAACACCTTTGGATTATATGTACAATTATATTTAGAAATACCTTTATTTAATATATTCTACTTACAGTAAGTTACAAATGCATAAGCAATTTAAAAGAGCATTCTGAGAGGACATCTCTCTAGGTACAGTCACCAGCAATAATTATATGATCCAATATTGGACTCAAAAATATCTGACACATCCTTATTACTGGAGGTATAAGAGTGTGTTAGATATTTTTGAGTCCAATGATGGATCATATAATTATTGCTGGTGATTGTACACCAAAACTTTATAAACAAAAAAGTTTAAAAAAACAAAAACCCGCCTTCAAAAAGCAAAAAATAACTTCTTTAAAATGGTAGGTAAATAGGTCAGTCCAAGTGAAGTCTGCTTTTGGTTAAAATATTGTTGGACGCCGACTTCAGTTGGACTGACCTATTTACCTACCATTTTAAAGAAGTTATTTTTTGCTTTTTGAAGGCGGGATTTTGTTTTTTTTTAACTTTTTTTATTTTATACTTTTTAGTGATCGTAATTATGCTGTTATTCTCCCACTTCTCAATTAATAAGAAACAATAGAACATTTCAATCCCGCCGCAAGCAACGCCGTGGGAAAGTCATAGTCATATATTTAAACCTAAATATGCTTCGTCATAGTCGCTCAACTATCTTAATCGAAATATCTTGTCGCCACCCTCGAAATATATACCGTTTAGGAGTTCCGGTGGCCAACAAAAATACCTGAAGCATATAATAAAAAAAACCTTATTTAGTAAACTGGCGCTAAGTTTATTATTAAGTTAAAAACTATGAAATATTCAGCTGCAAAACTTGATAAAACATGTATATACTTAGATGTATTGAGCTATATAACTAAAATAGCAAGATAATACACAGATTGTACCTGACATACATTTTACAAAAGCAATTGTGGCTACAATGTAACATATCGTTATGCCATAATGCACAACTCTTATCCATTGGCTATGCTTTTAGAGGGACTGCTCACAAGTTAGAGCAATAAAATTATATCTTTTGTTTAGTTCTATTTTATTATAAGTCATAATGCTGTAACGTCCAGTTTGCGAAATTAATAAAAAAAAACTTTATGCGCATAATTTAACACTGACATTTTGAGTGGTTCTAGGATGAATCCAGGATTTCAAAATCTATTGACGATGTGGATAGCGTGATTGGCAGTGACCCTGTCTACATGGCTATTGATTCCCAGTATGGGCAAGTATTTATGTGAGGAGCGCGAGTATTTGTTCCTGAGTCTGTGTTTCCTATGTATTTCTCCTAGATCTCCTCTAGATCCTAGATACCTATCAGGAATCAGGAGACAATCTCACACAAATTTACCAGGTCCCAAACTAAGCTCTAGACTTGTAATATGGGTACTATGCAATGATAAAAAAATACATACTTAAATACTTAGAATATACCCAAGACTCAGGAACATTTTACTCGCGCTCATTAGCTCATCCACATGTATTTGCCCTTACTGAGAACCGAACCCGGGGCCGCTAGCTTCGTAGGCATGTTCACTACCAACTAGGCTACCGATCCCTTAAAAAAATGGCGGACTAAATGACTTAAGGTCTTCTCTACCAATCAACCATCAGGCCCAAACTAAAAAAATATTTGTCTTTCACAGTAACATCTAGCTGTTGCCCGCGACTACTTAAAATAGTACCTTATCTCCTTCCTCGGGGTTCAAGCTATCTCCCCACCAAATCTCATCAAAATCGGCTCAGCGGTTTAGTCGTGAAAGCGTAACAAACTGAGTTACTTTCGTATTCATAATATTAGTATGGATACATACAGTACAGTCTCGAACTTAAATTTGGGACCCACCTTAGGTCCAAAGTCATTCTGACATTCTACAACAATAAGGTTGAGTCTCCTATAAGTTACAAATGATTTGGCATCTCTAATGACATTGACGACTTCAAGCTAGAGCATGGATTACCGAAGCCTTTTTCTAATACCGGTAATACTAATTACTAATAGTAATACTTAGAATAGGTTTCTATTCTAGGTTTCTTATTAAGTATTGTTATTAGTACCTATTCAGTATTATTATCAGTATTGTTATGACAGTTACTAAGACCTTGATTAAACTGACTGACTGAACACAACATACAGTCAACAGCATAAATAAGTGATCATTTATGTACCTTGTCGCTTTCAATCGTTTCACAATTTTGTATGACATTTCAAACACGACGCTAAAGTGACAAGGTACATAAATGATCACTTATTTATGCTGTTGACTGTACATTCAATAGTAATAGTAGCCAACATATTTTCAATAGTAGAATAGTAATAAATAAGCATCATCGTTAATTCGTAATCAATCACGCAATCTTATTCTAAAATAATAAAAATACAAAGATAAAAAAAACTATAGTAAATAAAAAATAATCCGAGCATTGTGCAGTACAGTAAACAGCAGTACAGTGCTTAGATTCCTTTCTATCAACTAAAGTTTCCTATCTTTTTCTTGTTTTGCATGGCGTGGATCTTGGGTGGAATCAGATTAGGATTCGAGCGAGATCGAGCTTGTTGAAACAACGACCGCAAAAAGCAAAGTACATCCAAAAGCACGACTCAAGACGATTTATTTATACTGCATTAAAAACATTAAAATTAACACGAGTATTCATGGTGCTGCAGTTAGTACAAGGGTACTTAATTGGAAATTAATATTATTCCTGAGCATTCTCGAAAATACCCAAATATCGGTATTGACCAAATTGAATACCGGTTATTCAATACCGGAATTTTTGTCCGGTTTCCCGGTTTTTCGGTAATACCGAAAACCGGTATCCATGCTCTACTTCAAGCCTATTTTTCTTGAAATGGGTCACAAATTAACGATCGCGATAGTACATAATAAAATAAACTGATCTCTTTAGCAAGTTTCGTAGAATGAAGCAAAAAAGAAAAATTGCTTGTTTTTAAAACTTTCTATCATGTACAGTCAACATCATAAATAAGTGATCATTTATGTACCTTGTCACTTTAACGTCGTCTTTGAAATGTCATACGAAATTGTGATGCGATTGAAAGCGACAAGGTACATAAATGATCACTTATTTATGCTGTTGACTGTACAATAACTTCTGAATCAGCAACATTTTCCTAATCAAACTTTCAATACTTCCCCTATTTAACCAATCCCAATTTAAATTAGTTTCCACCTTGTGTGCACGCACCCTAACCCATTCGCTTGCCTTCACTCGACCGTGTCAAGCCACTAATAATAATCCGATTGTAACTTTTAAAAGATCGTATCGTAATAAAGTCAATCGTGCAAATCGTGCTTGATGGAAAATCATACGCGGTGAGTAGAATTTAAATTTCGAATGAACATACTCGCTTAAAAACTTTCATACCTAAATTGATGTTCTAAAATGATACTGGCGCGTTATAAATCATAGAGCGTCATTTTATTGGAGTTTTCGCGCTCTTTTCCGATAGAGCGTTTTCCTCGAGAAGGATGGGCTTATGTGCCCGGTATGGCGTTGTCTCGTTCGCCCGAGAGAGGCGCGTGTTGTCGAACTGTCAGTCGCGAGGAGAGGTAGCGGCGGGGAGCCGTGTCCGTTCAGCGTGAAAATTTAACCATGGGGAAAATTTACGAGTGAGTTTTTTTAGTTTGTTAATTTTTCTGATTGACATATTAACTGACCGTATAGGGATTGGCTTGCTTGTGTATTTTATTGCCCGTTGGCGACTGTCCACTTTTCGTTTACGTGTGTTTATAATTATTATTTTGTTTTATTGGTATAGAGCAATTTATTATTTCCAAATTTCATTTTTGTACCGAACCGTTACAGTTATCGGCATGCCGTTTTTCAAGAATATAACACGCTTTTCTCCTCATAGGTACGCGCTTCAAAAACTTTTTTTTACACAATTACCCCAACCTGATAGCGTGAAACTTACAGAATATAAAAAAAACTCTAAACCAGCAAAGTGCTAGTCGGACTCGCATACCTACAAAGGGTTCTGTACCATTCTTGTATGGGGGCCCGCTTACATTTTTAATGGTTTTATTCATTGTATGTTAATATAACGGTTTTAGTAATACACTATGAAAATATCAAGTATGTCTAGTCTTGTCCTAGTCCAGTATATGAGATACCTGTACAAGCCGCTGACAGACAGTCAGACGGAAAGTGGAGACTAGTAATAGGGTCCCACCCTCTTTAAAACCTTTTGATACTGCCGTTTTGTTGTTGTTAATATTTTTTGAATTATTACCTAAAGCCATTTATTTTAATACCTGACACGATGGTGTGTGAGTTTTTTTAAATTGCATATCGGTACTTCATTACTTTTACGCCATGATGCTAGGACTCATCTAACACCTCGTTTATCGAAATGGGGTTAGCCGTTTAGCCTCTACGAGGATAAACAGTACCCTAAATACATACCTACCTGAATATAGGCCAGGCCACAAGCATTTTTTTCTTCTAGAGAAATAAAGTTGATTATGATGCCCTACTGTACGGTCACGGAAGTTAATTTGCTACACATTTCAAAGAAAATCTGCTTGAAGATGTCATTGTCAATAGAGATGTCAAGTCATTTGTAATTGATAGGAAACTCAACCTTATTGCTGTAGAATGTCAGATTGACTTTGGCCCTAAAGTGGGTCACAAATTAAATTCCTTGACTGTAACATAGGTCTACTTGATAACGATGTCCCAATAGACCATACACAAAAGTCCCCAGAATTGAAATAAAACCATTTAAAATAGTAATAGGTCAGTCAAAATGAAGTCGACTTTTGTTTTAAAATTTTGTGGGTTTGATACCACCATACCATTACCATTACCATTTTAAATGAAGTTATTTTTTGCGTTTTTGAAGGTGTGTTTTCTCAATAATCGGGGAAAATAAATTTAAAAAACCGACCGATTTTTTGAAGTCAGTTAAAAATAGCAGGCATACATAAATAGCTCCATACATTTGCCCTTATCATACAAATTTAACCCCAAGCTCACTCTAATTCACGACTGCAGCAGTCGAGTCGATGCCCTCACCGCTCACAATTCTAACCCTAACCGTTTAGTCGTAATCTAGGCTATTTCAGGATTTTATGGGACTGCAATTGTAACCATGGTAAACATGTGAATCACAGAGTTACCGAATTTGTGTGTAGTTGTAAAGGTAACACATCGATGGTAACACGTGTAATCGAATTTCATCGAATTTCATTTCATAGATTGTATCATTTCATCGAATTTCACTTCATTGGACGTTTTTTTCTGCTGAAACCATGATGATTTCAGGATATCATTAACATTAATTACAATCATTACGTAGGTTAGACTTGTGACCGTCAACAAATTAACTTATCCGGCAAGAAATATCTTTCGATGAAATAAAAATTCTAGGTTGAAAGACATTTCGATAAAATAATACGCACCCCACATCAATACATTTAGAACAACGTTAACGCACACACGTAAGGGTGCTCATTTGAGAATGCCAGTGGAAATTGCCATTTACACTCACGAGCAAAAGAATAGGAATTTGGTGTACTGTTTTTTTTACAAAGTGACCCGTTGTTGCTCGCCAGTTTATTTGTACGTGTTCACACAAATCAATGTAACAGTTTTGCCGAAATATTTTACTTATGCCCCGTGATTCCCGTGAAAGCATCGTTCGCACGTCCAGCGGGCCTAGTAGGTATGGCTGCGTCTATATCGCGTGTGCAATGTGGATAAAGCATCCGTCACTCTCATACTTATTTACGTGTCAGAAGGTGACGGATGCCTTAACCACGGGAGCCCTTTGTTTCCCATAATGTTATTGGTCATAATGTAATTAATGACATAATATTTGATAGTCATAATTTTTTATATCGCTGAATCTGTAAACTTTTCAGTAGTTCTGAAATATCTAACGTGTAGACAAGGCTAGGTTAGGTTAGGTTTGATTTATAAAAATCCTGAAAAAGTAACAGTTTCTTTAAAAAAACACGTTATGACTTGCGATGATTATGACCTAAAGCACATTATGACTAAAAATAATTATGTTCGTCAATATAGACCCCTTAACCACACTTTGTCACGTGATAAACGCAGCCATATTAGGCCCCCAGGAGCTCTATTCAACTCGGTAAAACGATATTGCCTTATGTTATGGTATAGTTTTTAACTCGGCCGCCTTTACTGTCAAGTAAATAAGAGCTACCGTAAGTTGACAATACAAAAGCAAGTCAAAAGCAATGTGGGATTACCGGATTTCTGCCATGTCTACAGATTCCCATTTCTACAGATTTTCGATTCAACAAAATCCCATGTCTACAAAGTCCCATTCCTACAGAAGGCCTAGGCCTCGTAGGCAACTGTCCCTTACTCGTTCTGTAATAGAGGCCCTGCGTCAATGTTCGTATAAATTATGCAACTGAAAAAGAGTGGTGTGTGAAAAATTAATACATTAGGGTGGGTCTGGTTGGTTTCAAGGTTGACCGGAGTTGTTTTTATTGATTTCGGCTTCGGAATTAGTTTGAATTTTAGGTTTATAGCGATTGTCCGAATTCAAATAAGTTTGAAAGCTTTATAACGTTGTCAAACTGTGCTGGCTAAAAAGCAGATTAATTAACGGTAAAGGCTGGTACGGATTATATTAGTAATTTAGTCGAGTAGATTACTACTTAAAGGGGTTTGGGTAAAAGTGTTGTCATTTGTAAAAGTCATAAATTTTCAAGGTGAGCGGCCATTCGTAAAAGTGGTATATTATGATTTATGATAGAATTATTAAAAATAAATATATTTTGTTATGTAATTTAATAAGTTAAGTGCATCGGAGCCGAGGTATTTAAATAAGTATTCATACTTGGGCGTACTTTTGTACCAAAAACGAAATAGGTACCTACTTAAATCTTTAATATCTCCGCTCCGATATAATTTAACGCCGTCAATTATATATGTATATGTGTATCTAGAGGTCTTCTAAATAACTATGTAAAAATAATCCTTGGCCGCTGAAAATCAAAAAAAGACAATTTTCTTCATACAAACTTACCCAATGCCCTTTTCGTTGTTCAGACACATTTAGTTACTAAAATACACGCCACATGACTACATTATTAGTATATTCTGTACAAGGTTTAAGTTTTTTTTTTTGGTCTGGTCTCTGGTCTGGCCTGAGGGGCCAAAGACAAAAGTCCTTGCTTTTATTTGCTTTTTGCTTGAATTACTTAAGGACACTTTTAGATTTATATTAGATTATTTTAGATTTATTTTAGATTTATATTACTAATTACTTTAAGACTTTTTTCTTAAAGCTTTAAGATTATTTATGGTTGTGTCTTTCCTGAACAAGGAAGAGCTTCTCCACTAAATACTGTGGCGTCCAAGCTTAGCCTTGACATGGTGGGAGTAGATCGAATTCAGCGTCTCTATTCTAGGCGGTAAAATCCAAATCGTATTTGACCTGCGTCGCTATTGCCTAACGCACTCGCAATCGCAATCGGCTTCAAAGTGGGACAATTGTTTACATTTTGTATGCAGACTCGCCTTCGAACTGTCAAAATGAAAACGATTGCGATTGCGAGTGCGTTAGGCAATAAGCCCTCGGTTATGGTATTGTTTTAAACTCGGCAGTCATTACTGTCAAGTAAATAAGAGCTATCAAAACGATTACAGGTCAAAAACGATATGGTTTTTACCGTGTTGAATAGAGGCCCAGCCCAGCAGCTGTGTGAATTTTACGACCACATCAAAAACAAACAAAGGACAAAAATCAAATACATTTGTTTGTGTTTAATCTAATCATTATTTAACGCTTGTTAGGGATAAAATCCAACATAGGGTAGACAGACGAGAAAAAGAAACAACCCCACGTTACGTGTAGGGGAGGTACAGTAAGCAGCAGAAGTAGCTACACAACCGGTGTCAAAATGATCTGCATTCGACTCTATTGTCAAGAGAATACGTCGTGTCTAGATAATTTTGAGCATGTTATTCTGCTTAGCTAATTTTGATGCTGACCTTACCCTAAAAAAAAAAATTTTGCCGCTTTTGGCGTGACTTTATATGTATATACATGCCAAATAACAGCTTTCTACCTCTAGAGCTAAGAGTCTCTGAGCTAAGCTGCAGACAGACGGACGAAGGGACATTCGTCAGTGATACTACAATACCGCTTAACTAACAAATTTAATAAGATGCAAAAGACACCTTAGCGTGCAAGTCAATTAGGTACATTTTGCAACTTATAGAATTTGTTACTTACGCGGTATTGCAGTATCGCATGGCGAATCTATAAGACTTCCTAGTTTGACTACGGAATACTAAAAATAACCCATGCTTTATCATAAAGACTTTGTTAACCCAGTGTCAACAAACCTAGATTTCAAGATCGCAATCGTTATTTTTAGTACCCAATTATGAAGCTAACACGGCGATCCTGACGTTAGTCATCGTGAGTCACGGTCTGTTTAGGGAGCTTGCATGTCACAAATAAGGGAACTTTTGAAAGGCTTTTTATCCACTACTTGATGTGAACTGTCGGAGTTGGAGCGATCGGATATTTACCAAACTTGCATATAGGACTTTTCATGCACGCCATATTGGGGTTGTGTTTTAGTAATGAGCGGTAGCGGATAAGAGCGACGAAGGACCATTTCTATTAGTTTAGTTTTCTCTGTAAGCTTGTTCCAGCTCCAGAAGTCAGTCATGTCATTGGGAAATTTTAGGATTTTATACTTGTCTTTAACATTCTTAAACTGCTTGTTTGCCCATTCTTCTGCCCAAAAACGGACCATCCGACTGCCATCATAACTTTTTGCAAGGTCAATAGTAACATAATATGTAGGTTACCTACGTAATCTTCCCTCCATTCATGTTAAATATGTTTTATTTTTTCACGTAACCTCTATCTGATTTTCTGATACCTATTGTCTCGAAAGACGACTGAAAGAGATGGAGCATCCCAAGTTTCGGATTTAGTGCTTTGTAGTAACCACTCTGTTGGACTAAATTAAATCCAAGGAAACAGATAAACGAACTCACGTTTTAGTAAGAGAGTTTGTATCTTATTCATATATATGTATGCTATTGGTTACATACATACATAATCTCACGCCTTCGTTCCCAGAGTGGGGTAGGCAGAGCTACAGAATTACAAACATCTCTAAAAACTTGTTGATAATTCTATAACCACATAATATGCTATTGGTTGTGTTTGCACAATCTAAAATAGTAAAAGTCTATTGTATTCCCTGATTCTCCATAGACCATGACCTTTCCCCTTCGTTTTCCACGTAGTCTACACCTGTTAATTCACCCAGCGCCAGGGTTCCTGGTACCCATACATAATAGACACGATTTCGAGTTCTTTGGCACCGACAGACGTTATGCCCTCATCTTAGGGCGGCTCCCTAACGTGTTCACGTGATCGATACCCGAAAGCGTGTTGCCATAGCAACTCTCGTGGATATTTTTTTACTTGTTTCGTGTAAACTTTACGTACGTGCTTCACGATAAGTTTTGGACTTTATGCAGTTTTAGACATTAACTCCCTTGAACAGAAATATTGATTTAACTTGGTATTTAGTGTAAGAGGACTTAGGCCCTGTTGTTTGATCGGTAGTTAAACTAACTAATTGTTAAAATTCGAAAAAGGAATGGAAAATTTGACACATTTCCTTGAGATTTTAACCATTAGTAACGTTTTTTGACCATTAGTTAGTTTAACTACCGATCAAACAACAGGCCATTAAAGAACCACTAGAACAGATTATTTATGATATTTGTCACTTTATATTGACGATGTTGTAGCTCGTTTTGTTTCTGAAGTAAACATATTTTAAATAAATTATTTTTACTCTCATATTCAAACGTTTTTAACAAATATACACACTTAAATCTAGAATAGTCGAAACTAACCCGGAGGCAAACATAGGTTACTTTTTAACAGGAAAAATTGGACACTAGGTACCAAAGGGAATAGAGGTAAATTACTTCTACGCGGGCAAAATCTGGCACGAATTTATTGAGGTACAAACCAGCTCAGTTGTAGTCGAAACCCATGAGACTGTCTTACTGTAGTTACTGCGTGTCGCACTAGGCTGTCTTACAGTCTTCAGATTTTTCTCCCATGATTTCACCAATATTATAATACCTACTCAGGCTTTAGGATAACGATTACAGCTTTAAAAAGTACGCTCATTGTGATCTAATAATAGTTTCAAAATCGTTGAGATTTAATGATTTTTGTATTCACACTGACTCATTGCTGAAATGTTGAAAAGTATGTACAATAGGTACGAGGGGCGGCTGATAAGTAATCTCCTTGGTCAGAAATATATACAAAAATAATGCTGGCTGGTATGGATTTATATTCGTTTGTTATTCTATTTTCAAAATGTATTACATTCATTTGTTTATTGCATCACGTTTATTTGTCTCCTACAATTGTTTCAAACATGTCGGTAGAAAAAGTGAAAATGGATAAAATCGAGCAGCGTGCGGTGATTAAGTTTTTGACTAAAGAAGGGAATACGCCTTCGGAGATCAGACAGCGTATGTTACGTGTGTTTGGCAGTTTGTGTTCTTCCGAATTGGTTATAAAGTTTTGGTCAAAGCAGTTTAAGTTAGGTCGTGAGAGTCTGGAAGATGATCCTCGTAGCGGAAGACCAGTTTCGGCCGTCACCGATGAAAATGTAGCCAGGGTGAAAAAAATTATATTAGAGGACCGACGAGTGAAGCAGTGGGAGATAGCTAGAGATGTGGGCGTCAGTAAAGAGCGAGTCAATGAAATAATTCATGAGCATTTGAACATGTCCAAGGTTAGTGCACGTTGGGTCCCCAGAATGTTGACTGCATTTGACATGGAGAGGCGTGTCAAATGTTGCGAAGAGTTTTTGGAGATGAGTCGAGGGAAAGAGGAAGAAATAATTTCTAGAATTGTAACATGTGATGAGACTTGGATTCGACAATGGGACCCGGAAAGTAAGCAAGAGTCGTTACAGTGGAAATTTAAGGATGAGAAGCCGCCTCGGAAATTCAAGGTCTGTCCATCGGCAGGTAAACTTATGGCTACAATCTTTTGGGACACAGAAGGGATTTTGCTCATAGATTATTTACCGAAGAAAACTACAATGAATGCTGATTATTACTCAAACTTACTATACCAACTAAGAGAGACAATAAAAGAAAAACGGCGAGGTAAACTAAACAAAGGTATTCTGATTTTGCACGATAACGCACCAGTGCATACCGCCCGCACAACGAAGCTAGCAATTAAAGACAATGGCTTCGAAACCATTGACCACCCCCCTTATAGTCCAGATTTAGCCCCCTGTGACTATTTTCTGTTTAGACTTCTCAAGAAAGACCTCAGGGGACGAAGGTTTATGACCGATGACGAAATGAAGGCTGCGGTTACTGACTTTTTTGACGACAAACCGAAAGATTTTTTTTTTAATGGTTTAAATTCAATATTTGAAAAATTTAATAAGTGCATTTTACTAGCAGGGGACTATATAGAAAAATAAAAAAAAATTAGCCACGACAGTCTTTTGTTTCATTGTTAGGTAGATTACTTTTCAGCCGCCCCTCGTACCTAAAACTGTTACTTTCTAAATACATTACGACTATATACGGTCTGGTTTTATGCAACTACATAAAAATGTAGTAATTTCTCAACCCCAACGAATATATTCTACCTGTATCGGTTTCCTATCATTTTGTTTAGTGTTGCGTGACTTCTGGTTTCGGGGATTGTCCCCTAATAAATGCAAATATACATGATACGAGTTAGTGCGGTTTCCGACACCATACGGACAGGTGACTGTGCCGAGGTTACTCCCGTAGGCTATGTTTTACTAGGCTCGTGTAAAACGGATTTGACTGAAGTGCCGAAAATATGGACGTGCCCAGACGTGGAAACGATGGTGTGGTACTTGAAGAGAATATACGCGAGTGGCGGCAACTGGAGAAGGACGTTTATGACGCGTGAGTGGGCAGCCTTAATTAAAAAACGTGGTTTGAGTGTTGCCGTTTTTAAAATGAGTTTTTTGTAGGGTCAACAGTATGTCGCTGGCCAGCATATTTACTAACAACGTTGCCAACGGGAGCAGGTACACCATGTAAGCTAGCTAGTTGTATAATGAACTACGCACATCAAAATTATTGATATTTATCAAAATATCAGAATATTGTATGGATATTTTTGATCCTTACACATTTTTGATGTGTGTATATTGGTTTACCCTTGTTTTATAGACAAACATTTCATAGACACTATCACTTCACAGAATTTTCATTTCATAGAAAACTATTTTCTGCTGAATCTGTGTTGATTTCAGTTTATCTTGTCATGGTTACAAGTCTAACGTAACCTAACTTACGTGAATCATATTTAAGATAACCTGAAATCAACACAGGTTCAGCAGAAAATAATTTTCTATGAATTGAAAATTCTGTAAAGTGATATTCTATGAAATGTTTGTCTATAAAAGAAGGTGATCCCGTGTATATGAGTAGTTACTGACAAAAGCTATTAAAATCTTTTTTTATGAATAAACTAAGTTGGATAGCATTTTCTCACTTTAAATACTCGTATCAATCGGCTTCCCGCGATCTTCACCAGATCGTCGACCACCTTGTGGAAGATCTGCCAACACTTCGCTTTCCGGTCCACGGCCCGCCACAAAAGTATCTTAAAAACGACCACTAGTCAACGTTTCAAAAACGTATAAATGCTCAAGATTTATTCGGATCCCATTTAAATAATAAATTGTTATGACGTATTTGCGCCTTGTTAATTTAACATGAGCAACATCGACATTTTCATAGCGTAATGGCTGTTTTATTTTAAGAAAGCTATTTGTCAGTGAAAGGATTTTCCAAAACGCTTGAGTGGTTCTTAAGATAACCGTGTTGGCGCATTATTTATGCGGTTTTTCTTGTATGGGAATCGCGCATAATATCAATGTTTAGTGTTTCCGCAACAAAAACATGTTTACTTCATTTTCTACTGACATGATTAGTTAGGACTGGTTTATGGGTTGAAATAACTGCTTAGATACAAAAGATACGCAAATATATAGTAGCACGATTGAAAAGTTTAATTATAAAGCTATAATAGAACCGTGCCATTATGAAATCGTCAAGTCACGAGAAAGCAGGTGTTTTGAAAAAAAAACATGCTCAAAGAGGTTGTTTCAAAAGGATACTAATGTTTTTTCATATTTTTTTGCAAATTTTTAACGGAGAAAAAAAATATTGCGTTTTATCATTGTTTGCTATGCCCGCTTTGGACTAGTGGTTGGAATGACGTCATTTTGTTTGTACCCGCGTTTTGTTTCTTAAAGCCTAGCACTAGCTGCGACTAAGAATAACCCATGTAGCTCTTTAGCCAATCGCAGATATCTGTTTATTTATTTTCTCAGTAAATAATAACCTCTACAATCATGTTTTTTTCAGAACACTTTAAAAAAAGTTGCAGTTGGGCGGTTTAAAAAATAGTACATAGTTAAGGGCTAAAATTAAGATATGGTAACTTTATTCAGTTGAGTCACGAAAATTAACTATACCGTTATAAAATAAATGGTGGTATCTCAGGCAAAACTCCTGTAGCAAGTGCGACCATATTACTAACGGGTGAAGCTTGAATCTGCTTCGTTTATTGAATTTGAGATACCTCCTATTGGCTTATTATGAGGGCAGTATATAAAATTAATTATTTGTTTTCTGCGACAGGGTTCCATAGTGCCTCCAGCGAATATTTCAAACGCAACATCGATTAATTTTGAGCTGTTTCGCTTTAAACCAATTAATTTTTTCGCCCACGTGTTTATCAAAAGCTCATTACCCTCATTTCCTTGGTCAGTTAATAATGGCACTTTCGTCACGTGTCCAAAAATAATGGCGTCGGATATGGGCAGTCGGCGGCGGGTCAGCGCGTACGCATACCAAGTTTGAATTACGCAACCCTCCCACTCGATAGATTTGTTGTGGGTTCAATCAACTTTATTGTCACTTCGTTGGAGCAAAAAAGTGTTGGAGGAAATGAGCCGGAAATAGATGCTTTGCCGGCTAAATATTTTAATACACGTTCTATTTTGCCGCGTTGGACCGTCGAAGGTGATGTTTTGGGATGTAGGTAGGTAGGTATGTTATCTATGTGTGGTTGTTTAATTTTTTTGTTTCTTGTAGGCTATGCGGCTATAGGTACGGATTTTGATGATTCCGGATCCTTGATAAACTTGTTATTTTTTATCCCGAAAATAGTACTCTCTACACTGATGAAGTCGCGGTTTAATGCTAGTAGGTATCTATATCTACAAACTTTATGTGATTAGGTACTTAAAAAAATATTTAAAAAAAACGGGAAAATATAGGTTTAAAAACTTTGCTGAATCGTAATGATACTAATGATTCTAATTATGTAAGATACCACTGACAAACTTATGAAATAAAACATGAGAATAATGATTTTTCGTGACAGGGACCTAAGGGAAAAATTACAAAAATGTAGATGAAAATGATCAATATCTCCGAAACTATAAAAATAGCTGAACATACATACATAGGGGTTAAAACAATAGCTTTAGCTGCTCTATCACCCCTAGGCGGGTTGACGTCGGTTTCTGGGACACCCTGTATGTGTAAAATGTACTTAAGTAAGTACATTTTAAACTTCAGATATATTTCTTACGTCTTTTAGTTTTGTTAATATGGTATTATCATTGTAATAGGATTAGGTGACCCGTGGATGGCAAGTGATTGAAGAGCGAGAGTGATTGAGTAAGTGAAGAGCTGATTAAAAAAATAATGTTTTCTGAAACAGATGACAAATGGCACCACAATTGAAGAAACCATAATTTATTTAATCTTTATTGCACAGAATTCTATTTCGGCACTTTAAGTACAAATGGCGGACAGGCGGATCCATGACGGACCTACTGCCTAATGTTATTCTTTGCCAGCCAGGTGCACAAAAAATGAAGACAGAAATAAAAACTTAATACTTAAATCATAATTATCCTATTTTATAAATACATAATATCCATACATACTTAAGTTATTCTGGTTATTGACAACAAGTTTTTAGCGTTGTTGGTAATCCTGTTTGCCTACCCCACTTTGGGAATGAAGGCGTGAAGGTATGTATGTATGTACTTAAGTTATATGTGGGACGTTTAAACGATTTCATATTTACCCTGATGATGAATGTCTGTACATTAACAATAGTCCTTAGAACCGGCACCGGAAAGCAACGTTACTCATACAAAATCGTTTTGCGTTGCGCCGTTTTCGCCAGCATTATTATTAGATCGTTTGTGACGTCACCGCGCCCAGATTAGTGCATAATCCATCATGTTTATAGCCCAGAACTCCAAACCGAGCCGATTTTGTATGCAGAGTAAGAGTGGGGCTTTGATTGTGTTAATCCATCATGTACGGTGCCAGTCAGGCGGGACCCGACGACCGATAGTCTGTACGGTACCTATACTATAAAGGCAGAGACATACGTTCGAGTCCGGCATGTGCCGGGAAATACGCTAGATGGCGTGCTTGTTTCGTTTCATGACCTAATAATGTTAATGCAATAACAACTAGTAAACACTAAGTCTTACCCCGTACTCAGGCACATTTTAGTGACATTTGACAACAGCGGCCGGTTTTATAAAGCTACAAATTACAATTTACAGGTTACTAAGTAGTTTGCATTTGACACAACCTCGACCAATGACGACCAGCCATTTGAACAGTGTTGCCGGTTTAGACCTGTAAAATTGTTACTTGTAGCTTTATAAAACGTGCCCCAGATGTTAAAAAAAACATGCTTATCCCTTTTTCATTATTTACTAAATAATCTAATTTCTGCTAATGGCTAAAGAGCTTAAACGCCACATGATCTTTTTTACGACACAGCTAGTGCTCGACTTAAAAAAACAAAGCGCGGTTACAAACAAAAAGAACGTCATTCCGACTTGACCAAAGCGAACAGTAGTAAGTACAGTAGCAAACAATAATATTCAGTGTTTTTCTCAGAAATAAACAAATAAAATGCTTTTGAATGAAACTATTTTTATCGGAAGCGACTTTGTTTTATACTATGTAAAGATTGTAGAGATGCGTTCACAATTTTACCTGACTGTGTCAGATGGAGTGTTATGTTTTACGAGAGTGTGTATTTCTTTGGCACGTTCTGCAGCCTAAGGGCCGGTTCAGACAGACAGCATTTGAACTTCAACCCAGCTTGGCAGTTCCTGTGCAGTAGACGTACGTACGTTTTGATGCAGTTACCGTCAGTTACGTCAATTGCATCAGAACTGCACTCGAACTGCCGTTTTGTAATCCATCTGTACCGGCCCTAAACGGTTTAATGGATTTTGACATGAAGTGTCGGTAGATTGGTCTTGGTTGTGGGAATGACATAGACCATAATATTTTATTCAAAGTTATGAGATATCAAAAAATGCAGTGGGGTTTTTAATGCTTGATTTTTATTCAAACAATAAACTTCGATCTTGTCTTATCTAACCAACACCTTGGTAGCACGTAGAGTTCTGCTCGCCCGGTCTTTAAAGGGAGAGCAGGACACGCTTTGAAATAGGTACTATTGGTGTCGTTCACATCGTGTGCCGTGCCGTGTGCTCTTTACTCGTTCGCTGTATTTCGCTCACGGTGGGTTTAGACCAAGCGAACGAACAAGAATTCTATGGCAATATCTCTTACGTTTTCTTTGTAAAAATAAAGACAAAACATGTTCTAGAGCATTCGCTCGTTTGGTCTAAGCCCACCGTCATACGTACAACAATTGCTACTGACCTAAAGGACCGAAGACCGATTAAGATCGTTTACGAAGAACTTGTTCCTTTCGGTCCGTGACGGGAATTCATTCCTTTTAGTTCTTAGTTCCTGACCGACACAAGCCTATCCCAGCCCATAGCCCATGACAAGATATCTTGATTTTACTTTTATCGCGGTTGTAATTCATCAAAATGAATTACTCAAAATGTATCTCTGTAACTAAGGCTTATGTTTTAAATACGGTTCAAAATGGTATGGTCGCGTGTCAGCAGCCGGTATCACATCTAAATATGTATAGTGCACCTGTACAACTACTATTTATTTTGCATAAAGACTGCACAATCAATAAAACCATTACGCCTCTGACATTGCCTTGTTATTTTAAGACAAGTTGTATAATACATTCGAAAATTTACAATTGTACGTTTTATGATCTCATGACTACGTAAACTAAGTACCTAGCGATACCCTTAAATTGGCAGATTATCCTTACTAATATTATAAACGCGAAAGTTTGTATGTATGGATGTTAGTTACTCTTTCACACTGCAACGGCTGGACGGATTTGGATGAAATTTGAAATTGAGATTATAGGCTACATTTCATCCCGGAAAATTTAAAGTTCTCGAGTGAATAGCTATATTCGAAATCTATCTACTATACATAATGTTCACTTTTTTATATTTATAGATATCAAGTACAATAGGGTATAATATAGGGTATATATCCTCGTAAGGCCCACCATACTACAAACAGGGAGTTTTTTGTGAGTGGGACTTTGAATCTACCGTCAAGGCAATAAAGTTCAATTACGTTTGTTCGATAATGACATTTTCAGTTTATCAAGATAGGAAAATAAACCTTATTACCATTGTAACACAGTTCAAATTAAATTGCCTTGATCATGTACATTCTATTGCATTGGCCTTACGAGGTTAAATATATAGATATCAAGTACAATAGGGTTAACTTTCACGAGTTTTTTATTTTTGCCAATTGAAGGGTCTACATAAAGGTGAATCGCTTGGGGGTTGCAGTTTTTGTCTGTAGTGGTAAAGTCAACATATACACAACAATGATTCATTCAAGTGATGTAACAAGTCAATTTATTACATGCTTACAAAGGCCGATAAATTAAATTTACTACGATAATCGTTGTGTGGACCGGGCATAATGCAAGGCCAAAGTAACTGTTACGATTGTGTAGTTCTCGTTAAATTTTGAGTAGTTTAAATCGAAAGCTTCAATTAGTTATACCATTTGAACCTTGCGAAGTTAAAAATTAACCCAACGCGCAATAACTAATGCTTGAAATATGCTCTGTCATTATGACATTTAAGTTTGACAGAAAGGGACAAAGAATAGGTACTTTAACTAAAGTCGGTTTATAGTGAGTTTATGAATAGGGGTAAGTTTTAAAGATATTCTTTCCTGATACCACCATGAATGTAGAATCATATTGCTTTTGACATGTTATCGTATTTTTTTTAATTCAGTCACCTTTACTGTCAATAGTATTTATATTGAAAGTCGATAAATAAGAACTCACTATGACAGCCCAACACTGCCATGAAAATTCCGGCCTCTGGTTATAACGTCGACAACACGATAACATAACAGTAGAATAGAGCCTCTGATTGATTTCAGTCGTCATTTTGTAACCAAATTCAGAAGTTTTTTGATGCTAAGGTCCATTTTGTAAAATCATTAAAAGTTTAAAAAAAGATATTTTATTCTGTAAGTAGGCCGCACGGGCACGTTTACACGTCAAGAATCTACCAGCGCTTCCCAATAGGAGACCACTGGCTGAGAAGAAACGCTGCAAGAAACTCTGCAGTCAGTCATTTTTTAAACATGTTACAATGGTTACTACTTAGTCTAGCATTATATAAAGCAATAAATATAAAGTTAAAATATTATACTTATAAAAATAACATGCGTAGTTCAGCAGGAAAACATTATATATTTATATGACTAGGTATCTATTATATGGCTAGGTAAGTTTATCTATCATGTATCATGTATTAATGCTGTACAGGTCACTATAATATTAATTTGATATGGCATTTGCGTCATAACGGCGTGTGAAGTAGAAATTCCGACTGTTACACCGTGGTTTTTTGATTCAACGTTTCATTAAATATTTTATTTAAAATAGTTTTGTCAACACATAAAATACCTTACAAAGTAAAGATTTTTAGATTGGTTAAACATCCACCCAGGCAATTAATGATTTGGTACATCGAATGACACCGCTGCCATAGGTATTGTTTGTTGTTTTCTTAACCCTAGTTGGAGGTATTTTTATAGACGGCTTGCCAGTATTGACGCATATGTTTTTTTTCGTGTCCCACTTTTGGGGCAAATAGTTACCTATATTCCTCGCAATTCGTCGCTTTTGAATGTATGTTCCTGCCCATCGCTTCAAAACGCGTCCATGTTATTGATCAGGTATTTGACATCTGGTAATATAAAAAACCCAATATAAACTTCTTCCATTGACCGCATTCAGAACAGAGCTGCTCGTTGTGTCAACAACCGGGGCTTCTCAAAAATATGGATCCACTGCCCTGCGGAGGGATGTTGCTTCCCTCTGTGTCTTTTCCCGCATTTATCACGGGGAGTGCTCTGAGGAATTATTCGGATTGATACCAGCCGCTGGATTCTACCATCATACAACTCGTAGGTACCAAACTATCATTTCATCAATACGATCTTGATAGTTGCATTTTTTGAGGGCCTTCTTGCCACGCACCTTATCCATGTGGAATCAGCTCTCGGCGTCTGTATTTCCGAACCAATACGATTTGGGCGCCTTCAAAAAACGAGCCTACTCTTTTCTCAAAGGCCGGCAGTGCACCTGCGATTCCTCTGGTGTTGCGGGTGTTTATGGGTCGCGATGATCAGTGATCACTTACTCGACTGATGGCTGACTGGCTCGCTTGTTCGTCTGCCTCCTTTTTCACGTAAAGAAAACCGAATGACCATGGCCATGTTGTCCAAAAAATCTATGAATATTCTCGCTGTCATTAGTTTGACAAAGCGTAGTTTTCAATGGGACTAAACATATTAATGGATGAGGCATTGCATTTTTTATTAAAAAAATAGGTCTGTGTACATTTATGATTTATGATCCATGCATAGTCTGTCCCAATTAAAATCGGCAAAGATGTAAACACAACCAAACGAACCGATTTACCATTATTATAATCGATCACTTGCTTTTAAAGGTCAAGTGAGGTCTTAGCAATCGATACACTTGATCTTTACTTTCACATTAAGTTTAAGATTAAATAACTATTAATATTACATTATTATAAATAAAAACAAAAGTAAGTTGAATATTTGAGGTTACGTGTCTAAAAGCCCTAATTTGTTTATTTCAATTGACACAGGCTATAGTTTTATTTTCCATATCGCCCCCTATAACCTATATTCAACAGTTTTTTTCTAATAAATCAATATTTTTTTGTAAGTCACTCTCCGCTTGCGCTGCGTAAAACGAAACTGACCCAATTTCGATAATAGGATACATCGTATTAATATAAAAAATATCCCTCTAGATTAAAAGAAGAGGAGAACTACTGTTTTTACCCGACTGCAGAAGAAGGAAGGCTTAGGTTCTATGTCACCTTGTAGACGGCCTGATTTCGACAAACAAACGAGGAGTCGTTAGATTCGTCTTAGAATGTCTGGGTTAAAAAAAACTACGCCATATCTACTCTACTTAATCTTTGTGCTGTGCAATAAAGTTTAAATAAATGGCGAAATTAAGAATAACTAAAATATATATAGATACATGTGTCTTCACATTAAATCCGTGAAATGTTTAACATGGTTTTTTTTTAAGTTCCTACCTTTGTTCTTTAGCTTATTAAAATAATCGATCAGATAAAGTATCAAATTGACCAAGTATTGCTCGTCCTTGTTTGGTACACAGTGAAATGTTACAGCGTGTCGTCTTACGATTGTATAATAAGATCAAGTTAAACAGTCACCGAACACAACACGGTGTAACACACACTCTGTTGTGGACAGCCATCAACCGTGTCAAATCGCAGCCTTATACGGTCAACAATCAATTCCTTGACCGCGCACCATGTGGATACATATTACACCACACGTGTTACTGATTTTGCTGTATTAATAGATTTAGGTCACGCAGCATATGCTAGACTAGACTAGAGATAGTAAGGTATCCCAGACAACATCGTCTCTCTGTTTTCGCGGCTCAGGATGACTTCGGCCATAGTTCCATCTCGTCACCTTCTTAAAACGTTCTCATTCGCATATGGTCTACTGTTTCGATCCGCCAACATTCCTATATCGTCACTTCCCTATCTCGTCCGCTTTCTTACGTGGGCCACTGTACCAACTCGTTTACATTCGTAATTAGACTACAGTGCCAATTCGTCAACATCCCTTATTAGTCTACAATGTCAACTCGTCAACATTCTTATTTAGACCACAGTGCCAACTCGTCAACTATGTAAAAATATTGAACACCCAGAATCGAGTACAAATTATGTGCGGACGAGTTGACACTGAGGTGGATACAGGAATGCGGACGAGTTGGCAGTGCTGACCAAGGAGTACTGAGGTCGATAAAAGAAAGTGGACGAGTTGGCACTGTGGTCAAAATAGGAATGTAGACAAAATGGGGTATTGACGATATCAGAAAGTGGACGAGTTAGGAAGGTGACGATTTAGGAATTACATGCTGACTACATGGCATTGTGGACGAGTTAAGAAGGTGACGAAATGGGACTGCGGACAAAGTCGCCCTGAGCCGTTTTCGCGTTACAATCATAAATTGATCGTGAATATTTGGCTGCATTAGGTATGAGGCTCAACCTTGGATGAGCTATGTTGAAGTTCGAAACACGCGAAAAATGCACTTTATACGCGCTCAGGTTCACTTTGTCCATACTCCCATCTCGTCCACATTCTCATCTCGGCCACATTCCCATGTCGTCCACATTCCCATTTCGTCCACCGTCCCATTTCGTCCACATTCCCATTTCGTTCACATTTCCATCAGGTTCACATTCTTATCTCGTCCACATTCCCAACAACTAGTTAACAACCGAGCGATCGAATTGATATCGAACAGCCCTACAGTCCTAAGTTAGGTTGTAGACGAGTTAGGAATGAGGACGAGTTGGGAATGTGGACTAATTGGGAATGCGGACGAGTTGAGAATATGGAGACAGGAAGTGAACAATTTGGGATTGGTATGTAGACGAGTTGGTAATGTGGCCGAGATGAGAATGTGATGTGGACGAAATGGGAATATAGACAAAGTGAACCTGAGCGTTTATAGGCACGCTTCTCGAAGAAGCAATAATGGTATAGTTGTAGGAAATTTCATAGTATGCGATGCGGTGTAAGGTGATCATAATTATTTTCTCTTAGGCGGCCTTTACACTCAAACTTAGGACTTACGTAAGTAGGGACGCAGCTATTGGTTAGAAGTAGATGGAAATATTCTTTTCGCATTCTAACAGATAGCTGCGTCGCTACTTACGTAAGTCGTAAGTTTCAGTGTATAGCCGGCCTTATGTAACAATACGCAAATAGCACAAAACAGATAGGTACAGAAGTAAATCACATGTATGTACTTCACTTTTCATACCTACGCTCGGCGGTCGCTCTAGGGTTGTCAACTATGGCTTATGCACAAAACACTATCGTGGTAGTGGCACTCGTATCTAGTTGTAACAAAACAATAAGCCTACCTACTATTACAATACAAAAAGTTAACAGAGCAGAAACATGATTACAAAATTTTACGTTTGATAATTTTCAGTATCGAAAATCCCTAATAACTTCTAAAGGATTACCCTAGTTACACAATTTCCATTGCCCTATCCGTTTTAGACCTAAACCTATCAAATGACACTAAAAACAACACAATATCTACACAAACCAAAAAACATGTTTTCAACTTACGTAAGGTGGCGTGACAATAATTTAGTTAAGTAGGTACTTACTTCGTTTATACTGATTCAAATTAGGAAACTATGATATAAATCGATCTTAGATATATTCTTCGGGGGCCGGGGCGGGGAGCTTACAGTCGAGTTCATAAATATGTATACACTTTAGTACCTTGTCACTTTAATCGCTGTGATAATTTGTATGGCAGTTTGAACATGACATTAATTAGAAAAGGTACTAAAGTGTATACATATTTATGAACTCGACTTTACCTACCTACCTAACTGTTCTGTGTAACGTTAAAGCGAACCATCGAAATACCTACAAGCAGATACCTACTTGCCTCTCTGAAACAACTGGTAGCTTAAAAAATTTAATGTTGCATTTAAACAACCATCCACTGAACAGTAATAATAACTCTATTTTTTGTTGATCTATTATTGCACAAAAAAGTTCACAGACGCGTGTCTCAAGCGGACGGCACTCGCGCTCGCACTGGTCTCAGCCGGTCCGAGATATCGTGTCCGTGAGCAGTGTCTATGTGTGCGTTGCTCGAGCACACATATCGTAGGTGATGCTATTATGAGCTGTTGCATATCAATTTAAGGGGTGCCTGTCGTATCGCATATCGTTTTTTGGCCTAAAAATGTTTGGCCGAGAATGTTTGGCATACTGTTGAATGGCATACTACTCGTTTGTCCTAATAATTTTTGCGCATACTAATTTAAAGTCCTAAAGTAAGTTTGTCCTAATATTGATAACTCTAAAATCTAATTACCTAAAGCATAATATTCCTAACATGAATTGTCCTAAGAATTATTTTGCCTATTATTAAATTGGCTACAATTACAGCACCTAAACTAAACTATGGTAGGCATGAAGTCAGAATCGTTACGTATTCTACCTTCAGGCAGGTCAGATTTCGGTTAGGTTAAGTACGACGACGAGCAAAAGGAGTGTTAGGTAGAACTGTGACCCTAACGAGCGAGCGAAACGCCGGAACCAACAAGGTTGACAAGGTTAGGTTTGTAAATAAAACATTTTTTTTTATATAATCAGAAATATAAATTTTAGCACATTAAATATTAGGAATATTACAATTATGCACATCAATCATTCGACGGTTAAATCTTAGCCAAATTAAACGATAGGACAAATAATATTTAGGACAAACGATAGTAGGAGCAACAATTTCGGACAATCAAAAATATGCGGAACAAGGTGTATGCCGTACGTTATTAGGACAAAAGACGTTATGCGATACAACGATAGGACTAATAATTGTATGCCATCCGATATAGACTCCAATTTAAGTACTGTATTCAAATTAAATGTGCAGGAAGACGACCACGCTCTAGTAACATCTCTTCCTACAAATGTATGCCTATGCTAATTATTACCGATTTATTAACTGTCCTATACAGTGTAAATTATGTTCCAGCATTGTCTTCACCACTCCATGAACAAACAGTATAAATAAAACAATAATCCAAGGACTTAACAATCTTGCATGTGCTAATTTTAATATGCTTATGTAGCGTAGTAATCTATAATTCCTACTGGCTGTAGTTTTCCATGTTAATTAAGTAGGAACTACGCTTTACCCGCCTGCTAGTAATTGACCTACATTTTACACTTTACTTAGGTCTTAAGTACTTATTCTACTAATAAGCTTAGTTTAGTAACAGGTCTAAAACGATACCTGTGAGTTTGCGCCGATTACTAGTTTCTATCCAAAAGCACACATCAATATTTTATGATCATAGAATCTGATTCTACCCTCTCATTTGAATACGTAGAATCTCGCTAGTGTTAAATAAACATTAATCTATTCACATCTACACGATAATTTAGAGACGTTATGAGCAAATTAACAATATTTTGTTCGCACCTGCTCAACTTTTTTAAAAGACCGATACATTCGATACTTTTAGCAAATGGCCGATTTTCATGTCGTGTTTAACCAGTTTGTTACAATTGACTGTTATAAATTATGTAAATCTTGACTAGGTCAACGATAATGCTATTTTCCACCTTAAAAAAGGATAAACAACAGCAATTTAATATCCTTAATCGTTGCCAGTACTTAAAAGTATTGGGTGTACACAACGACATCAAATAGTTTCATAATATTCACCACAGATTTCTCGTTTCAGTCCACATGTCCTTACATCAGAATCATTGAATCCGTCTACTTCCGGCCTTCAAACGAAAGACGCTCAAGACGAGGACAGCATGAGAAAAAATGACGAATCCACCAATAGCAAAGAGAAAGAAGGGCACATATCTGACTGGCTATCGGGCGGTCCGATCGGCTCCAAAAATGTCGTGCTTGTGTTTCGGTCGTGCGTTCTCGCTTCCCGCACGCCATCAATGGAGTCCGCGACAAAAACGGTGGGAAACAACACTGGTACAACCATTCTGCTCAACAAGGCGAAGAACATGGCACGGCGACTAGTGCCTGATCCACACTCAATAAGCATGAGACAGAAAAATATCATGCACGATGTGATGGAGACGTTCGGGCAAAGCAACAAGTTCTCGGGACAAGCGTACATCGTAAGACACGTCAGCGAGGCTGAAATGCCTGAGGCAGTTTCTGTAGAAGAACAGGGCCACGAGCCGGCGGAGCATAAGAGGGATATTGAAGATGTACTCAATGATTTGAGCAAAATAACGTTAAAGAAACATCTCAATATAGAGAACACGACGGCTAATATTAAACCTCCTGAGGATCCTCCACCTCCTGTGAACGGCAAAGGTATCGATCAACTTTTGCCACCACCGTAAATACCACTACTCGAAAAACTTGCAATTATGATATTAATTCTACTTTTCAGAAGATAAAAAGGGCAACAAGAAGAAAGGTAAGAGTAAAAAGAAAATGAACATTCAAAGGGGGTTGTCACCATCCCTCGATAGTGACGATTCTGAACATCTTCTTATTAAGGAAGTGGATAGTGTTAAGGTAAATATTAAATAAATATATACCTATTTCATATACTTTTTTGCTTCACTTTTTATGAAGCTCAAGTCAGTCAAAATCCTGTGACCGAACCAAATACTTTATGGTAAAAAATTGGCCTTCAATGTTAAATCAATTAGGGTCATCGCTTGAACAAGATAACTGTCTTAAGAGTACAAGGAGCATCACTAAAATACCTAACCAGCATATAGGTACGTAAGAGAAATTACTAGGTACTTAACTGATGAGTTTCTTGCAGCACTTCTTCCCCTTTTTTCGTCTGACTGACTTAGCATCCTTATACTCGAGAAAACTAAATTCCTCTTTATGTAATTATAATTTTACTTTAGGTCCTTGAAAGCGCTAACATGCCCGCCCGATTGCTTAAAATCACGTACAAGCTTGTCAATACCGAGACAAAGCTGCTCCACCGCATGCTCCAGGCCCACGGCCTCCAGGAAGCCGTCACCGACAGCAAGGAGTTCAACCTTATGTGGTCCGGTTTACATCCCAAGCCGGACGTGCTTAGGGCTATGTCGCCTTACCAGAGAGTCAATCATTTCCCTAGGTGAGCTTTCGCGTTATTTGATTAGCTTGCAATTTTACCAACAGCAAGAAAATTTCTAGAAATTGTGGATTATAGACGTCTTAAAGGTTAGTATAATTATTTTTAGCCGATTAGCATTAATGCGTAGGTTGGTTTAACAAAGATTACGTGCAAACTTGAGCTTTTGTTGTCTGTGAATAGGCAGATGTAAAGCAGAACATTTAAAGTCCCCTGTTAAACCAGCGATTTGCAACTAATCTTCCAATCAGATATTTGTAGTTAAACGGGACTCGCGTTAATTGATTCAGTGGCGTGTCCTCAAATGTTTTTAACGTGTGGCGGATGACACGTTAGGCGTGGCATCATATTCTATGGCATCGTTCTAATAGAACGCGATTGCGAAGTTCGCGCGACTGTTTATATGACAGTTTACATACAAACAGTCGCGCGAACTTGCTATGATCGCGCAATCGCATTCTATTAGGACGATGCTTATGGCGTATGGCAAGCCTGGCGTGTCTTGAAATAATTGTTCACCGCCACAGCCAGAAGGTTTCGAAAATGGAAGACGCAACGAATCGGTTAAACAATTATTATAATTATTACCTACACTTAAATCATTTGTTAGTCCTTTACCTCAAAAGCATAAATTCCTTGTAGCGATTCACCGAATCGCATTTCACCTCGAACGTATATTTAATTATCGCGTTGTGTCTCGATCGTTTACTTTTTTAGTCTCTATAAGTTTTAGTCGCATTTCACCTCGATCGTGCATTTAACTATCGCATTGTCTCAATCGACATTTTTTTTAGTCGATATTAGTCTTTGTCGCATTTCACCTCGATCCTGCGATAAATTTTAACTTTGTATCCTAATCGTCTAATTCAGTATTAGACAATATCTTTAGTCGCAATTTGCCCTTTTCGCTTTTTTTTGGTTTTTTTAGCCAGGTTCAAGCCCCATGTTTTCTGACAAATATTGCAATACCTACATAATTGTTGTATCTGAAATCAATGTCACTGTACTTCATTATTTATAAGTCACAAAGATAAAATTTTAATGAGTTTGATAACACTTAAGACATGAAACTACAGGTACACAACACGTTTTAAAAAAATGTTACAGATTTTAGTGAGAACATCAATTAACGCGTCACATTAAATAGAGTCCCAAATAAACATCGATCGCGACGAAATGCGTCTAGGGTAAAATACTACACGAAAAATGAAATGCTACAAATTAATTATACTAATGTAAAAAGCCACGCGAAAAATTGCTTCAAGTAAAAGATTCTATTGAAATTTTGTTAGTTCGAGGTGAAATGCGATTCGGTGAATCGCTAAAAGGAAATTATGCTTTTGACACAAACAAAACTGCTTTTAACAAATGACTTCAATCAGAGCTCCCAGCTAATTAGAAATGTATTCGTGTTTAAACTCTTAAACTTTGTTTAACTTTTTTGCTTTGCTTTTTTTTGCCACCCTATATACTTACTTCAGTTTAGCACAGTATCACATTGCCACCAAATAAATAATGCGCGCTTTATTTCCGAACATTATCTCGGTTTCATTTTCAATCTTGTCATTCAGACTTATGTCAGAATTTCCTTTACATTCCCGAAGGTGCACGGAAATGGACGAAGCGCATTATTCACCCATTAGTTTCCACCTAGCTGTATTTAGCACGTTTGCGAGCACATAAACCAAAGTGGATTACTGTCAGTATTACATTCTTATTTTTTAGTTATTATACTACCCATCTTAGCTAAGTAACACACCCAGTAGCTTTGTTTTTCGTTGAGTGATACAGACAGTAATTCGCTAGGTTGTTCACCACGCTGATGGAGGCTCACGGCCTGGAAAGAGTCCCCGGCAATTCCTCGCAGTGGAACTTGCTTTGGTGCGGCTTCAACATCCCCCTCGAAATCCTGCAGATGATGCTACCCTACCAACGAGTCAACCATTTCCCGAGGTAATTTTATGTATAGTTTTTGAGGTTAGATTCGAGAGCATCAATACCAAGTTACTTGTGGATTCTTGGCATGGTAGGACCTTAAGATGGTGAACCGACGCTTAAATCGCGTAGCAGTAAAAAAAATGCATAGAGTTAATAACGATGCGATATCATGTCAAATGCAATATTGTTTTTAGAATGGAGGCCCTGATCGCTTAATGTTAACCGCAAGCCATGCTGCCAGGCAAGAACTAAAAAATTAGTTGCTTCTTACAAGATTGTGATTAATTGATTATTGTAAATAAATATCTTGTTTCCAGACTCGCTTATCATGACGTTTAGATACATCAACTAAGATGATATTGCTGTTGTTACGATCAGCTTTTGTTCATGTAACTATAACTACGATTCTATTCAATTTATGGCAAACTCCTGGGACGCCCGCAACTTCGTACGCGTAGAATTAGCTTCCCGCTATTTTCCAAAAATCACGTTAGTGCACCCCTAAGAATGTTCCCTCCAAATTTCAAGTCCCTAGGCTAGGTCCAGCGGTTTCGGCTGTACGTTGATCGATCAGTCAGCCAGTTTCTTCTTTTATATTTTTCTTGTAGAGCGTAAAGCCGGAGCCCCACTGCTGCGCACACTACGCACAGACACGCTGTACACGTCGCCCACGTGGGTCCATTGGTCTTGGATACGTGTGTTAACATTTTCACAGCAACCAATGCACGCACACGTAAAACTGGTGGGCCACGTGGCCCGTTGGTCAGCTGCGTGTGTCTACATTCCCCACTGCGGGCCACGCACATGCACGCGCGCGTGGGGGGTGCGACGCCCTTGAAGCCACCTTTCCACTGCAACTCACGGGCACGCTCACTCGTACCTTGGACAGCGTGGGTCGCGGTGGGGCTTTGCCTGCCTAGCGTATGCGTGGCAGGCACTTCGGAACAGACCACGCGTGTATCAGTGACGCTATTTCGTGCGCAGCGTGCTCGTGCACTACTGTGGAAGTATCTACATACATTTTCATACAAAGTGTTTTTGTACCCACGTGTGTAGCTTGACCGTGCGCAGCATTGGGGCTCCGACTTTACTATCGTCTTATTCCTACCCTTTAATAAGGTCACGTTAGAAATACCACATAAAATATTTTTGCATGAAGCAGTAACTATTTAAGTATATATCAAGATAAGTTGAATTATAGCGGCAATGCTTCACGCTTACAGACTCGTGTTTTGGTGAAGTAGGTTGCCATTGAAATACTTTTTGCTTGGAAACGTAATAGTTTCTAAACATGAAGGCGGTATAAAAAGTTCACTATAAAAAGCTATCGCTCATTCCAACTGGCGAATGTAGCAAATATACCTTTTTATGTGAAATACCGCTAGCAGCGGAACTCATTGAGTTTTTCATGACATTATTCGATTATACTCTCAAGGCTTACGTCATATTTCATTTAATGTCACGCTTTATCGGCTTCACTTGTATGTACCTATGTAAACAATTCTAGGAAGTATATTGACACATATTTGTAAATACAGTTACCTGCTGTCGACAGCAGACGTCGTTTTTAAAACTTGTTAAACTTACGAGTTTGTTACTCAATTAAAATCAATACACAAACCGGTGTTCATCTGTTAAAAAAAACAATATTTATTGCCTTACACAGATACACATACAAGAGAAGAGGAGAAGATACATTTACACAAAGACACACACCACACCTTACATTTACACTACACCTTACTGAAAAGTAGTGTGTTTAATTTTTGACACAATGCATTTTTTTATGAATTCGATCAAATTCTTGGTCCTACTTATCTAAAAAACCAGTAAACTTGCTCCTCCTCACTCTCTCTTAATTTAAGTTTTGCTCTTGTCGGTGGAGTAACCTGTAAATATCGTCCATTCACATTGAAACTAGCCATTTTCATATTTTTACAATAGAAAGAGTTAGAGGGGTAAGCGAAGTCTGCAACAAATAATAGTTTTGTTTTTTCCATACAAATGTGAAACACGCTAACAAGTACCTACGATAAAATGTAGCCAGCGGTTTGTGCCTTGACGAAAATTAAAAAGAAAACATACTAGGTAAAAATAAAGATACGGCATAAGAGACAACACGTACTAACTTAGTCCTTTTAGAGCCAAGTAAACGAAAATCGTAATTTCGTTGTCTCTAGATCCTACGAGCTTACTCGAAAAGACAAGCTCTTCAAGAACATAGAAAAGATGCAGTACTTCCGCGGTCTGAAGCACTTCGACTTCATCCCCACCACGTTCCTGATGCCCGGCGAGTTCAAGGAGCTGTGCACCACCCACTACAAAACCAAGGGACCATGGATAGTGAAGCCCGCCGCCTCGAGTAGGGGACGGGGCATTTACATCGTTAACGCGGTAATAACATTATGCGGTATACATTAATGGTTCGGTAAGGGACTCTTTTTGATTATGTCACCGTCCCCGGTAATGACTTATCACCTGGACTTGGTACATTTAAAGAATCTGTTTAGCCCAGACGGTTACTTTCATCAGAAAACAGCAACAAAGTAAACAAAGTGTAAAAACATTTACCAAGTGCAGTGCTAACTAATATCCGTTCCCAGGTATCCACAGATAGAAGTTAATTCGGGTTAAGATTTGACATTTGCCAAGCACAATGAATCAAAATATATATTTCTCTATATATGTATTCATATCATTGTTTAGTACCCATAGTACAAGCCTAGCGCTTAGTTTGGGATTAGGTTAATTGGTGTGACATTGTCCCTGATATTTATTTAAAATTTAACATGAAGTACAGTTGTTTTATCTCACGAAAGCGGGTGCACCGTACTTGTAGTTGTAACACGTATAGACACGCACTCTACGGCGTTAGCGACGACAGCTACGCTCTCAGAGAACGTGCACGTGTACACACAAGTATGGCACACCCGCTAACGTCAGATAAGATAACTGTATCAAATCTATCCGCGGTTAGAATATTAGCCAAAACGTGGTCTCGTAAATAAACTATCAAAGCGAATTCAATTGTCTCCTGTTAAGGATGATTTCCACCAAACGGCTCGCATCGCATCGGATCGGAAAGGATACGTAAGGAGGCGGCGACAGCCGATCGCGTTTGTTAAAATTATTATTGTCTATTTATGACAGAGCCGATCGAGCGTCGCAGCATCCTTCGCAGAAGACGCCCACGGTCAAGTTGCTGTGCGCGGTTTGTTAATATAGACTTTAAATACTGTGAACATGATTTAATATCGTTTAAAGACCATAAAATTCTTTCCGTTTCGATCCGTTGCGGGCCGTTTGGTGGAAATAGTGCTTTAGGTATAAAGTAAAGTTGCACATACTACAGAATACAGTCTCGTCTCATTTAATGAAGCAGGCAGACGACTACATCAGACGTTATACAAATTTATTTTCAGCCGGAACAAATACCCAAAGGCGAGAACGTGGTGGTAGCCAAGTACATAGACAAGCCCCTCCTAATCGGGGGGCACAAGTGCGACCTGCGGTTGTACGTGTGTGTGACGTCCATCGACCCGCTCCTCATCTATCTGTATGAAGAGGGACTGGTGCGCTTCGCGACCGTCAAGTACGACAAGACCAACAAGAACCTCTGGAACCCCTGCATGCACCTGTGCAACTACAGCATCAACAAGTATCACACGGATTATATCAAGTGAGTTGTTATCGTAGCACACGTTTTATCTTAGGGTCGTATTTTTGGCCAAATTGAGCATTTACCAACTTTTCATTTGCCAAAAAGCATTTTCATTTTTAGGGTTCCGTACGCAAAGAGTAAAAACGGGACCCTATTACTAAGATTCCGCTGTCCGTATGTCTGTCCGTCTGTCACCAGGCTGTATCTCATGAACCGTGATAGCCAGACAGTTGAAATTTTCACAGAACAAATACTAAAAACAGAATCAATAAAATATTTAAGGGGTGCTTCCATACAACAAACGTGATTTTTTTGCCGTTTTTTTGCTAATTTTGTATAGATAATGGTACGGAACCCTTTGTGCGCGAGTCCGACTCGCACTTGGTCGGTTTTTATATAGTTACAAGTCTAACATTACTAACTGACGCAATACGCGGTTTAGGTCTTCCAGAAATATAACAAAATTAGTAGCATCTTGTTTTTTGGAAAATCATACATTCGATCAAAAATGTTTTGGACTCTCTTTATCAGAAGTGTAATTTTTCTACCAGCATATTTCATTAAGCATTATCTCCGCTGTTGTAATGAGACATCAGTTCCGGACCCCGGATGCCTGATTAATACTTTCAGATTGCAAAATTTTCATTCCTCCTCAGATGTGACGACCCTAACGCGGGCAACATCGGCCACAAGTGGACGCTGTCAGCCCTGCTTCGATATCTGAGGAAGCAGGGCCGCAACACGACTGTCCTCATGGCGGCCATTGAGGACCTGGTGATCAAGTCCGTGCTGAGCTCAGCTCAGACCATCACGGCTGCCGCTAGGGTGTTCGTGCCCAACTTTTTCAATTGTTTTGGTGAGTTCTTAATGAATATAAAAAAATGGTAACAGGCATTAAAAGTGCGACCTTTTATTTTTTTATTTGCTCTGATGTTTTATTCCCGCTCCACACGCTTGGCAAACAATGGGAAACAGCGAACACCAAACAACCAAAACGAACATGAGGACGGGTGTTTGCCTGTTTGTGTTTGTGTTCGCCAGTGATCGGCGTTGGTGTCGGTTTCTGCACAAATCAAAGGATGTTCCGCAAACGTGTTTGCCAATCCGGAAAATCCGCAATGCGCGTTTGTGTTGGGTGTTTGTGGTCGGTGTTTGGCATGTGTTTGGTATTTGTATTGTTTGCCAAGCATGTGGAGCCCGCATCACACTTACTCCCCAGCCGCGTATCATCAACGAAGGCATTTACGAGGGGTGCCTTTTAAGTTCTGTCGTTTGAAAAAACTAAAGACAATTTAAGTGTTAAATGGTATTTATTGTTTTTCAAAGTAATCACCGTGATATGTAATACACTTTTTCATTCGATCAAACCAGTTTTCGAAACACTTATTCCATTCCGAAGTCGGGGTCTCCAAAATGGCCGTTTTGTATGCCTCAACCGCTTCTTCAGGCGTCCGGTACCGTTGACCACGAAGTCGTTGCTATTTTTGGAAAAGTGAAGAAGTCATTAGGGCTTAAGTCTGGACTGTACGGCGGGTGATCCAAATTTTCGACGTTTTGTTCTTTTAAAAACGCAATTGTCTGCCGGGCAGTGTGCGAGCTAGCATTATCGTGGTGCAGTACTATACGACGTCGTGGGTTATTTTTTCGGAACTCGCCGATAACTTCTGGTAAACAAACAGTGGTATACCAGTCAGCATTAACTGTTTTACGATCTTCGAGCACGATGGTCGCAACGTGGCCACTTTTCGCTACAAACGTGGCGACCATTTTTTTCGAACTGCTCCGTGAGCGTATTACTTTGGTCGGTTTTGGCTCATCTTGAAACACCCAAACAGTCGACTGCTGTTTAGAATCCGGATCGTAGGCATATATCTAAGATTCGTCACCACTGATAATGTCATAAACGTGTTTTGAGTCTCCTCGGTTGAATTGCCGCAGAGTTTTGCGGCACCATCTAACGCGAGCCGTTTTTTGGTCTTCACTAAGTAAATGTGGTATCCAGCGTGAGAACAATTTTTTTACACCTAAGCACAGATTACTATACTCTACTGTGCGATAAACGAAAAGAATGGACTGTATGAAAATTACGAAAGAAGGGAAAGGGGTGCGACAGAGTTACAGGGTGTAATCAGGAATATTGTGTATGTTTTATATGGTAAATAGTTAGATGCAAATTCAAGTGAATGGTGGTCTGACCTGGTGACTCCGGATCTGTTGGGTACAGAATCGTTGGCGTCCGTCGCAATGCACCGTTGGTGGTAGTCTTCAGCTTCCCTAGATCAACCGTCAACCTTACCTTCAGCACACGCACTTAGCCTCCGATTATGTCCTGGGTTCACGCCGGCAGCCTCCAAATACACTTTACTAATTAATACTATCCGTGTGTGAAAGTTAGTGAAAAGGTTGAAAAGGAGGTGTTCGCGCAACGAGATTCGAAAATGGAACGAACAAGTAACGGAATTTTTTGGTGGGGGTCACGAATTGTTGCCAGTCGTATGAAAGAAATAACTTTTTAATATTGCCACAGCAAATCTTAAATAACTACTGAAATTTATGACAAAAGTGAACATTCCGCCCACCAAAATACATTAGTATTTTGACTAAGGTACGACAAAACAAAAGAAATAACACAAAACACATAAAATAACGATAAAGAGTAAAAGGAAAGTTTAAACAGGTAACGGGCACAGCTTCACAACAGGTCGTTTATACAAGCCGTAGGCAGTGCGCACCGTGACAACACGACAAACCCCATCGGACCCAGGATGTGTGTCTACTATGCGACCTAGAGGCCACTTCATGGGGCTGGTTTGCTCGTTCACTATGAGCACTAACATTCCCTTTTCTAAGTTTGGTTGCCTGTCATGCCATTTCATACGCTGTTGGAGAGTATGCATATACTCCTGGGACCACTTGCTCCAAAAATCTTGGTGCATTTTTTGCCTTGGTTCCATGGTCAGGAAGTGACCAGGAGTTAAAACCGTTAGATCATTGGGATCGGTGCTAAGTGGAGTAAGTGGTCTTGAATTTAAAAGGGCTTCCACTTGATTTAAGACTGTTGAAAACTCTTCGTAGGTCAGCCTCTGCTGCCCAACGACACGCGACAAATGAGTTTTCACAGCCTTAATTCCAGCTTCAGCTAGACCCGAAAAATGTGGACTTCCTGGTGGGTTGAATTCGAACCGGATTTCGTCCGTATGTGCCGCGTCTTTAATAAGGCGCTGTAAGATGTTGCTTGCGCCGACGAAATTTTTGCCCTGATCTGACACTAAACGACAGCAACGACCACGACGCGCTACGAAACGCCTAAGCGCGGCTAAAAAGGCTTCCGCGGAAAGTTCAGTGGCAAGTTCGACATGGACGGCCTTGGTTGAGGTACAGACGAACACGCATATGTAGCCCTTGTAAGTTTTGTTTCCGCGGCCACGACCGAGAGATACGTCGAAAGGTCCGCCGAAATCGACGGCGGCGCTCGAAAATGGCTTGATTTGGCTAACGCGATAAGATGGCAAATCACCCATGAAAGGTGCACGAGCACCCAACGGACGAACACGGAAACATTTCAGACATTTGCCAGTTACAGCCTGGATAGCACGCTTCGCAGACAATATCCAGAAATGTTGAGCTAGCAAGTTCTGGAGCGTTTGCGGCCCGGGGTGCATAAATTTTTGATGATACTCATCAATGATCAATGATGTAAGGCGATGATCGCGAGGTAGGAGCAACGGGTGTTTCACATCGAAGTCGAGAGAAGCTCGTGATAAGCGTCCGCCCACCCTCAAAAGTCCCGCGTCATCCAAAAACGGAGACAGTTTCCTAAACCTCTTAGGGAGGGTATTCGGAGATTCGTTTTTAAGCTTTTCTATCTCAGACTTGAAGCTATGTTCCTGGACAAAACGTACGAGAAACATCAAGGCCTGTTTTATCTCATGAGGTTCCAAGGGACTCGGAGGTAACTTGTGCAGAGAAATTCGATTTTTATTTTTCTTATTTTTAATATTGTACGCAAAACGGAAGCAATATGCCAAAACGTGCTTAAGGGTTCTCAACGATGAGAACCTTGCTAAAAGCTTATCCACTAAGTTCTCGCTAAGAGATGTCACAAGAACTGTAACCTTCTGTTCTTCGTCGAGAACATCCACATCCACCGACAGCATGGACCTAGGCCAATCTTCACTAGGTTGCACGAGCCAGTAGGGGCCATTCCACCAGCAAATTTGGTTGACCAAATCGTTAGGCAGCAGACCTCGAGACCCACAGTCGGCTGGGTTGTCCGATGTCCTAACATGACGCCAGCAATCGGGAGGAACGATTTCCTGTATGTGGCTAACACGATTGGCTACAAAAGTTTTCCATTTGGACGGGCACGACTTAATCCAAGCCAATGCCACACTTGAGTCAGACCATGTGAAAATTTCACTACCTGAGTGGAAGGGCTTTAGCGCTTCTACGACAGATGCCATTAAGTCCGAAAGAAGAACCGCCGCCAATAATTCGAGGCGCGGTATCGATAACCTCCGAAGAGGTGCCACTTTAGATTTGGCACAAACTAAGTTGACAGTGGCAACGCCATGTTTGTCGACCGTCCGGCAATAAACGACGGCACAAAATCCACGCTCTGAGGCGTCACAGAACCCGTGAAGCTGTAAAACGACAAAATCCTTTACCATACGGCGAGGTACAGCCACAGAGCTCAGCGACGACAGCTGAGCTTTAAGCGCTTGCCATTCAAGACCAATGTTGTGCGGAGCGTCGTCATCCCAGGCTACACCGGACACCCAGAGCAACTGCATTAGATATTTGGCGAAAAAGGTTACAGGCGAGATGAGACCTAATGGGTCAAATATCCTGGCTATCTCCGAGAGAATGGTGCGCTTAGTGCACCGACGATCCTCGATGGAAACCTTAAAAGTAAAGTTGTCGGTGTGCGGCAACCACAAGAGACCAAGTATCTTGAGTGAAACATCGCCAATGGCATCAAACTCATGAAAATCCTCAGAATAAAGATCTTCTGGAGGCACACCGTCGAAGAACCCTTGGTGGTTTGATGTCCACTTCCTTAAGTGCATGCCACCTGCCGACAAAATAGCAGAAAGGTCCGATCTGATATCACGCGCCCGCCCCACGGACTCTGCACCAGATACGATGTCATCGACGTAGATATCACGGCCTAGCACTGTTGATCCACCAGGGTATTCGACCACCGATTCCTGAGCCAGCTGAGCGATACTACGTAGAGCCTGGTAAGGAGCTGATGAAACACCATATGTGACCGTAAGTAAACGGTAGTCCCTAATCGGCTCGTTGACAGATGGTCGCCAAAGAACACGCTGATACTCCGCATCTTCTGGTGTTACCAAAATCTGTCGGTACATCTGCTTGACATCTGCAGTAAAAACCACGACATGCCAACGAAAGCGAAGAAGAAGATGCAAGATGTTCTTTTGCAGTTTTTGGCCCGGCAGAAGGGTATCGTTAAGCGAAGTACCTTGTGCGTCCTTGGCACTAGCATCGAACACCACACGAAGAGGAGTACTAGTCGACAAGGGCCTCAGGACTCCGTGATGGGGAATGTAGAAGAAGGGTCCATTGTCCGTTGTTGGAGGATCACATCTCTCAAGATGGCGACACTTCTCGTAGTCATCCATAAAAGCTACGTAGTTCCGGCGAAATTCAGCATTTTGCTGCAACTTTCTCTCCAACGACGAAAATCTCTTTAAGGCGATAGCACGAGACCCAGAGAAAGAAGGTTTGTTGGAAGGATCAGTGAAAGGTAGCGGAACGACGAATCTACCTTCTTCCGTGCGACGAAAATTAGCGACAAAATATTGCTCGCACAGCTGGTCTTCTTTCGACAAGATGGCGGCACTCGGAGACATGACTTGTTCCAATTCCCAAAATCTCTTGATCGAGTCGTCCAAGGACAGGGAGTTCGTGATCACGTGGCAGTGGTCACGACGAGAGCGAAAGCGAGAGCGACAGTCCTCCGTAGCACAACCGCCCATCAAAATCCATCCGAAAATGGTGTTGATGGCAACAGGTTCACCTGGGTCACCATGGAGCAACCCTGGACGCAAAGATGATGCGAAAATATCTACACTAAGCAGCATGTCGATTGGC
>OX335685.1:3875000-4055000 GCA_946894065.1 Acleris literana
ATTTAGTGATTAGATAATAAAGCAATCTCAAGAAAAAAGAGTAATTCATTAAGACACATCAATCATTGAGAATAAAGCAAATAGTAATTGGTAATATTTGCGGTTTAAAACTCTCAAAGACGCATAAAGAAGCCTTTATAAGTTTGGTCACGAGCGTGAAATCATTATGTCATTAGCGAAATCTATGCCAGATGTCGCCTCATTAGAGTACAGTCAGAGGAAATGCCACACGAGTCATAACTTACCGAGAATGCTTCAAAAATATTGATGGGTACTTCCTTACTCTACTATACAAGTCATTAATATTAAAAGTTATAGCTTCCCTATAAATGAATTAGCGTATCATGAAGTTTGCATTTATTTTTGTGAGTTGTGATAAAGATAGTCTATATATATTCAGTCTTCACAGACAAGAGGTCGTATATAAACAGTAATCGATGAAACAAAATGGATTATCAATAAATTGAAGTATCTTCTATCTAAGTAAACTAATTTGAAAGTCAAGTCCAGAAAGGTTTTTACTTATTCAGAGTTCGTTAAACTTACATTTGGTAACAAAACAACTTTAGGAAAAATATTGTGAAATTGTTTAATACAATAATGATGTTGAATTTTTGTCGAGTTCTATAACAAGACTGTAAGATAAATCAATAAAGCAAAACTAAGCAGGTTACATTCTATCAATTGCAAAGCGCACAAAACAGAAGTGAATATAATTGACTTAAACTGACTATTTTGAAATTGTTAAACCTATATCAATTCAGTTCATCTTGGATTTGAGTGCAACCTGTGTAACTGCTAGGCGTGTAAGGCAAGCTCGTCGACGAATTAACATAGGTCACTGACGCATTAATTATATTAGATATTTGAGTCTTGACGTACCTAAGTTGTATTTCAACGCAACTCGGACAAACCCTTAATAGTCCTGAAAATGAATTTTGTACACATTGAAATTTTTAAAGATATACAAAGCTGCTTTATACTAAAGTCATTCCTTGCGTCTCATTAGTTTGTGTATGAATTTAAGTGAAAAATATTTATTAGAATTTTCATTTTTTTTGTTTATTTTAATAGTTAAGTGTTTTTTTTGCAGCTTCTCTTTTGGCTCATGGTATTTAGTATTTTTATGCGTGTCACGTTTAAACAAATGAAAGTAATTAATTATCAAAGGCCTACATTATAAGCAGTAAGATAAAAATGTAATTTATATTTTTAATGTTACATAATTATGGACGCTGTTGTAGTGCCTGCTTTAAATTTTAAAAAATCTGCTCATATGCCAATGTTACCATTGTTACAAATGAGTAGAACGTAGAACAACCCAATTTTTATCGTTCCTGTCATTAAATCTGGTGAAAACCGCTGACTCACGGCATACAATTACACCTAATGAATTGTCTAATTCCCGCACTGGACACTGACAGCATAGTAATAGGCTCGGTTATGTTTGTATGGGATTCTTCACTTGATACGCTAGGGATTGGGTTGTCGATGAGTGTGTTATCGATAAATGATTTGAAAATTATGCTGACCGAGGCTGAGATTATAGTAAATGATGTTAGGTTTAATTTTAATTTTCTATCTTGATGCTTTGGCATAAGGTTGTAGAAGAACGTTAACGTGCCAATTAAAGGTTTGCGCTAAAAAAAACATGTGAGTAGTCCGTCCAGAGATACTACTGATGACTAAGAAAATGAACTGCTCAATGTTTTGCTGCAAACCTATCTAGACTTTTTTGCATTTAGATAGAAGTTATATAATTATGCAAAGTTATGATGAGCTTCTTAATATTAATAATGTTTTTTAAACAACATCAAAATATCCATATCCATACTAATATTATAAATGCTAAAGTAACTCTGTCTGTCTGTTGCCCTTTGACGGCTAAACCGCTGATCGATTTCAATATGGTAATATTTCGATTTCGGTATGGAGATAGCTTTAACCCCAAGAAAGGACATTTTTTACCCACGATTAACGACTCCTGCGTGGACGGAGTCACGGGAAACCACTAGTTTACTATTACCGTGTCTTGTCGATGCTATCCCAGCTCTATGACACAGTTGTATGAATATAAAATATGAATGTACTATGCACATTGCTTTTGAATCAGGTTGCCGTCTTAAAAAGTTAAACGAATATAACTTACAAAGGCATTTTGTTCATTTTAATCTTATTGTTGTAAATATGTATTACAATCGGAAGATTATAAATTAGATATCTTTCAAGGGTACTACTATGCTGCTCTTAAACCATCCTATAGTATAGTATAGTATAATATAAACGGTTTTATTCTTACTCTATTTTATTTCGTACTGTTTTACGTATACCATTATGAGGGGGCTTCCGTATAAGCAAGTTTATGGACATCTTTTGTCTTTGGCATCGGCTGTATACAAACTTCCTTCTTTTCATTTCTTTTTCAATGAATATTTCCGAAATTTGAAACAACTATACACAACTTTTCGTCATCACTACCATTTGTATTATTACACATACAACTCATACCACTTCATCAAGTAAAAATTACACCATCACCGTAAAATCTCAACCAGTCCGGCACGTCACGTCTCATCGAAGTGAATCAATTGGCCGTCGTAATGAAGACATTACTGTCTGATTCCCCGTAGATATCTATCTCAGTAATCGTGGTTGCATCACGATCGTGTGTAGGGTTCGCAGAAACATTTTGCGGCAGTTTATGTTGATCATTTTCTGTAGTTATTTGTTGTTTTTTTTTATTATTTACAAATCCTGTTCTTTCAGTTTTGGGTTTTGCATTATTTTTAATTTCAGCAGATTTAAGGGTATCTAAATAATTCCTGCAAAGGAAAATCACACTAATGTCCTAAATGCAAAAGTTTGTTTGTTATTTTTTCATACTGAAACGGCTTGACTTGTTATCTTTTATCCCAAGAAAATCACTATTTCCGTGGGATGGACTTTGTGGATGAAATCGCAGGAATTGCAGAATGTATTGATTAACAAATCCAAAATATTTATTATTGTTAGCTAGCTCTATAATTAAACATTATATTCACTTGATCTGTGTATTTAATATAGCAAGGGTGAAAACTTTGAGCAGTTTCTTGGTCCTCGGATCCTTTGAGGTTGGTACGGTTCCCTTATTAGTATTCGAAACAAACTTTTGGGGTCTTTGATTCAGATCTGTATCGGAAATTATGTATTATATACCTGTTACGTGAACGAAAAGCACGTAAAAGAATATCTTTAATTTCATCTAGATTCGATCGCGATTCATTTTAAACCTACCTGAAATTTAATTTTGAGTATGGTCCGAATTCAAATTTAAACGAAAGGAATAGCCATTAACAAACTGCTAAACGACAATAGAAACAAGAACCAGAAAAAAACTGTACCGTAATGAAAGAGACAAAAGAGTAATCAATGCAATAAAAGGAAGACTGACAAACTTTTTATGTTTCAACACTCAAACCTTTTCTGCGTATCGAAAAGAACCCACGTACAACAAGCCAAATTAACAGACAACTATGACAAGTTACAAGTGTTTACGACAACGTAATTTTGCAAACATGATGTGAGTATGGATGCCGTATTGTATGATGATACAGATGAGATTGCTATGGCATTTGGTTTCGGCTTTCAAGGCGTTATTTTGGTAATTTTGTAGCACCATTCAGACTTTTGTGTCCGCTTTTACAAAGACAATGAGCAAGACAAAGAGGTCTCAGCGAGTGGTCAGCATTCTACCCGTCATAGTACAGACGGACTCCATTTTTGAGTACGTGACTAATATTGACTGCTCGTGACACCACAGCGTAACATGTTAATAGCGTTTTGGGGAATGATCAAATTGTCATGCCATTAATGTAATTTGATCGATCACGAGCTAAACGCTGTCGATTTGATGATCGTGATTCGATTTTTGAAATAATCGGTGGTATGTAGACGATTTTACATTGTTGGTAAGAAATAGGTCCTCCTGTTACGTTAAAGGTAAAAATGAATAAAAGTGAAACGACAAAAAATTTAGAAGATTTTTAATATGGAATACACATCACACTGCGTACATCTCATACGATATTTGATACACAAGAATCAAGTGACTGTAACAAATATGTGCGAAATATTTTTCGTTTTACAAAAACGTGAAATTTATACGTTGACTATTAGATGTTAATCTACGGCTCCGATAGCGAGCAGGTACCCGAATAGAGGTATCCGAATAGTTTTTACGCGGCAAAGCCTTTGAAAACGTTTGAGGGTTAAATTCGCTTTCACGGTAAATCAGTTTGCGCGAAACCCTTTTGATTTAGAAAAAGAGAAGTTAAAAAAGGTTCGGTTTAAAAGCTTAGCGTTTGTAAAAAAACAAGTAATAGTATTAATTTGTATTTAAGAGGATTTCTTTGTGATTGAGCCGTCAAGTGAGATGAAGAGATTTAAGAAGAGGTTTGCGGTGTTTAAAAGTTTATGATAAAATCGATTGAAAACAGTTTCAGTTCACTTGATTAAACAATCGTTGATCTATGTTAAATTTAAAACCAATAGACTCTTTAAATTAGGTATTGGAGCCTTTAATTAAAATTAAACATTGTTAAAGCGGTACAATAGTTCTAACAAAATTATAAATCATGTTTAAGCAAAAGATAATATGCCAACTGTACTAATACAAAATTGAAACATATCTCATGCAAATACATTACATATTTCAAAATATCCACACACGGCACGGAGTTCAAACGTAATAAATTCATTACTCAAATAAAGTGAGCCATTAGAATAAATCAAAAGCAGTACAGAGACAAAACACGGTAACAAAGGGTACCACGATGGGAGAAATCACGATCTACGGAACCCTCGGATCGTGATAAAGTAACTGTGGAATGGTCACGAGGTAGATTTATTTGCTGTAACCCGTTTTATAAATCAACAGTTAAAACTGCTGTATTAATATTTATTGGTGATACAATTACTGTTGCAGCTCTATCGATTGCTGGTCGTGTGCAGGATGTTCATATGATCGTGTCCAATAGAAATGTTATGATAGGAATTGTTTATTGACTAATGCATGTGTTTAAGGATGATGTTTGAATATATTTTCACCGATAAAAGCAGATTGTAACTACAAACGTGCTGATCGTACCTAACAATGTTTTCATTAACATAATATATTTATACTAGCTTCTGTCCGCGACTTCATCCGCGTACACACACATACTTTCGCATTTATAATATTAGTGGTATTGTTTCTGAGATTATTTGAAATTGGTCTAAATAGTTTCACCCATCGTCTACAAAACCTAGGGTCGGATTTTTCGCTCATCAGAAATGTGTTTAATGACTATTAGTTAGATAAAAACCCGCCATATGGTCCGAGCTGGTAACTCTTAAACGGCCGAACCTATTCTCATCAAACCAAGCTAAAAACCGTTACGATACAGATACGAAGAGCTACGATACTACAAACAGCCACAAAGATACACACAGCTTATAAGAACTCTCTTTTTATGTCGGATGTTAGAAACCAAAGTACAAAGACGTACAAATCTGAATTCTCTCAACGCTATGATCCCTCAGCGATTTAAGGCTACCGTTGATCAATGCGGTTCCCATATAAGGAACAAAGAGGAAAAAAAGTAGGAAGCGCCAAACTGACGGGACGGATAGAGAACCGAATATCTTGTAACCCGAGTCTGCGGAATCATGACGTTTGTTTACGGCCTAAGTCGGGCTTTTGTCACTCGTATCAGCGGGAATTCAGTACAATTTGCAGAAACAATGACTATGAGAGTTAGTGTTAGTTACTGTGGTAATTTGTGCAGTTAAATTTGGAATGTGAATAGATTGCTTTTGTTTTTGTTGATTCATAAATCGTTGTATCCTTGATCATTCTGACAAAATTCAAAATTTAAAATAATTGTTAAGCGAATTGGCCACATGAGGGCTCTTTCATACGTGAGTAAAATAATAATATATATAGTGAATCACTTACGACAAGATCGTCATTGCAGAGAAGAAAAAACAACCGACCAACGACTTAAGATTTGATTAAAAAAAAACGGCAAAGTTTCGCATCAATGTCATTATAAATATTTTTTCATGAGATTTTTATTTTAAAAATCTTCTTCAAAGTTTAGCATTAATGCCATTATATTATAACAATATGGCACATTTTGCATGACGGATTACGTAGGTGAAACTGCAAAACCGCGTAACTAACAAATTTATTATAGAGCAAAATAAACCTTAATGTCTTAAAAAAAGGTGCATTTTGCTCCTCAATAAAAATGTTAATTTTGCAGTTTCACCGACGATTATCCAAACCATCTGCTTTCAACAATAATAGTCTATCAAACAATAAAGCATGTTTATAAAAATCTTTTCATTCGACGAAGGGGTTCCATAGTACAAGCATAATAAAAGAACGTGCAGTCGACACATGTAACTTGATTCCGCGGTATGAAGTTGTTTATTTGCCATCAAGGATATTACACTATTTCTGTCCTTTATTCCGCAGAATACTTTTGTACGGTCTGACGATGTGACATTAAAATAGTTGTGCGAAATTTTGTTATTTCTATTGTAACTTATCCAATGAATCTTGACAAGATGCATTACGCTAACGTTGACGTTTTCGACACGACAAGGGACTGATGTAAGTAGTGTCAATTTCTTAAATTTTGACTGTTTTTCAAAATCACTTACGTTAACGTCTACGTCATCTGCATCATCTTCATGTTTGTTGTTGTTGTGCAAATTACTTGCGTTCGTTTTTATTATGTTTAAGACTATGGGATCAGTCCTTTCACTATATTGATTTTATAACTGAAAATAGTATTTCTTTATCTTTTCTACTATGGACAGTAGATGATTTACCAGACCAGATTGATTTAACTTTATCAGTATACTGTATACTTACTTCAATATAAAACATGCCTCTACCTAAATGTAATATCAACCCGCCGATTCAGTGAAGCCATTTTTTTGCGCTCAGTACCTCATTCATCCCTCCTAAATATGATACCCACAGGAGTGGATTGCCAACAAAAGACCATCCTGATTTTGTTTTGACTAAAATCGAAAAGGGAGAAAGATCCTATTTCACCAAACTTGTTTGCTATGATAAACATTTCTTTATGAATCATAATACCGTTTATTTTTGAAGATAAACCTGTCTGTTGATATTTTTTATGTCATGATATCAGGGTATGCTTACGTAGCTTGTTTATCTTCCTGTATATTGAGTAAAATCCTAAAACATTATGGTAATATTTTGATCACGTGTTCCAAATTTCTTCAAGATTGCTGCTTGTACTTTAGTTTTTGACCAATGAGAACAAACATACGAATCTCTTTTAATTTTACAAAACCACGATTAATGTCATCTAAGACACAATAGTCGCAAAAAAGTAGACTCAGAAAAACTTCGTTCCGGTGTCCAAATCAACTGTTTGCGGTCGGATACCTTTACGCAACAAATCTGCTATTGTACTCAGACAAAACTCCGGAAGTTTCTGAAAGGTAGGATTTATAAAATTTTGCACATAAACGACAACAAATAGATACTGTCCCTTGGGCAAAAAATCGGCCACAACATGGGCTTATTTATCTTTGCTTCCTTTGCTATTCAGTTCAGATTGTCTGCACCTTGTGTAGTTTCAACCAAAGGAATCCAGTTTTATAAGGAAGGGATTTGGAAAACTGAATACGGATTGTTATTAATCCGATATAAACATTACATCCTGTTTCCTCATGTTGAAAACTGTACCTAGCCTTACATAAATGAAAATTGTATGATGTAATTATAATATTTTTAAAGAATATTCTAATATTATGTAAGCCCTAATTTGCTCTCAGCCACTGCAATCCCACCTGCTCAAGTACGTACTTAAAATAACTAGTATCTATTTAAGTATAATTTATTAACTTCGGTCCCGTTTTGAGCTCAAGTGGGCCTTTAAAGCTTGCCGTCTTGTTAGTAGAGAAGACTTATGTATTCCATAATGTGTTCAAAAGAGACTCGGACAGGTGTTCCTGTTTTATAAATACCTAAAGATACGGTTAAAAGGTCAATTGCATAATTAGCTGTGAGCTGCATTATTCAATACTTTCTGCAAATAAATTCTAGCCTAATGAAGGTGGATATCGGACCGCTGCCTACTGGATCTTTTGCACCTTTATAGAAAAAATATACCTACAGTGTGATGTGGCTTTGTTACTTTTATTTATAATAGTCAAAAGGAAACCCGTACCCATTGTCACTGACTTACTTAAGAATAGAGAACCCATAAAAACTCACTGGCGACGCGATTCAGATCACGCGGAAACTGACAAACGTCCAGAATAATATTTTATTCGATATATCTATTTCGTAACACGCCAAAATGTCGTAAGTCTTACAAGTATTGTACTTTTTTACAACTTTTTCATAGTTCGCTATAACCGTAGCAAATTGCTCGGGCGGATCGGGTGTGTCACATTTTTTTTCTTCATTCAGTCCCTACTCAGCTTGTTGACATTTTGATGCATGATCGGTTCCCGGCTACAAACGATTGTATGACATATAAGATTGGACTGAGCTATCAAATATTTGCTTGCATCCTGTTTAGGTTTTGTACGATTTATTTTATCTGCCCCTGGATTTACTGTACACGGATGTTCAAATACAGTGTTATATAAGTTTTAAGATGGATTTCAACTTATCAATGACTTTATTACTCAACCAACTTAATACGTCCGCCGGTCGATCGTACGGTATGCGAAAATCTATATTATAGTACAATAACAAGGTAATATTTAAATGTCTAATATTTTGTTTCCCTTTAGTATCAAAACTGGCATAATGTTATAAACAGAACTTTTCAAGCAACATTTTATAGATAATTAACTCTGAACCCTCTTTTATCTTCTTCCTGTATAATTCGTGCAATGACTTTACTATAGCAGTTTTTGTGCAATTGTTGTACCAAATAGTAGTATTGTTCATTTTTAATTTCCGTACCTAACATTAGTTTTATATAAACATTAGTACCTATTACTGTACTTTTTATGAACCTCTAGGTCTTTATAGTGTTACTTGATTACCTGTATACATATTTAACGTACGACTGTATGTGTTCTTAAATAAATAAATAAATAAATAAATAATAAAATTTTAACCGAAATTCTTTTAAATATCTATTGTGTTCCAAACGCAGGTCGGTACTTAACAATGCTTCAAGGCATCGCATACCAGAAATATTACGAAGCAAAGTTAATTCAGCCGTCGGTAATCACAGCCTATCTTGTCTCTGATCAAACATGAATAATTCTTGGATTCCTGAGCTTACCAGTTTTACGTTCTTTCATAATTCACAGTATTTAGATGTTATTAAACTACTTGAGGTTTTTAATTTGGATTGTTAATTTGTTTGAAGATTAAGAATAGTAAATTAAATAAACCTCTTCATGCAAGTACGTCGGTTTCGGGTGCTGTTAATTTGGCGCTTATTCAGTACATTGCATCGCGAATCTGACCACTGTATGTGCGTGTAGAGGAGGCGAAAGTTGTATGTTTAGACTGGTGCACCTGGCGTTCCATAGTCTGCCTACCACATTGGGAGACAGGCGTAAAGGTATGGTGATGATGATTGTATTATAATATTTTATATAAGGTTAATGGCGAGGAGGTTTTCGTCGCTTCAAGCGCTTATGTCGTTCGCTTATGTGTAATCGTTTATGCTAGCGTTATGAGTCTTGTCTAGGGCCACTGGTCTATCTATACTTTACTTATCATCGAGTTGCTAAGCTTGATTCTTGAAAGGTCCATTACATTACACCGACTTACTTAATATTGCTTCGTTTGGTCCAACGTTTTGCACAAACCTAATCCTTAGGCAAGTTAGCAATTTGTAGTTAACACTACACATTTAGGATTCCTGAAGTCGATTTAAGAACCCGTCATTTACCTCGAATAGAATCTGTGTTTGAACTACATGAAATAAGTTTCGATTCAATATTTGTATGGCTGCCATTTGGTAAGCTGATCAAATACTGTGACATACCTCGCGGTACCCGGAACTTGAATTGAAATAGTTTCTACAACATTCGATGGAATTTCGATTCTTGGTAGTTCGTTATTAAAGTACGAAGTAATCATAGTTCTAAAAAAATGTTTTGTTACTTTGTGTAATTTAAGTAGCCACACATACTAGTATTAGAATTTGTGTTAATATCATTGATTTTTTTTACTTTCTCTTGTTCTCGAGAATAATTGTAATTACCTGTACAAACTTTTATTAAGCACTACGACGCGTAAAGCTTAGTTGATAGTGACCCTGCCTACGAAGCTATTGGTCTCGCGGTTGTCATTCCGGTAAGGGCGTGTCTTGGATGTTTTCTATATATTTAAGTGTGTATTTCTCTATAAAGGTATGTTTATCGTTATCTAGTGCCCATAATACAAGCCTAGAGGTTAGTTTGGACTATTTTAATTTCGCAAGGTAAAAAGTGACTGCAGGAGAATTTGAAGCCTTCTTTAAATTTATTTAACGTTTTTGCAAACATGCAAATAAGTTTTAAGTTACTACCTCTTTTGAATCTTGGCAAAATGTTAAAAGACACTCCTTGCAACATAAAACCGTCCGATTTTCCAAGCACTAAGATAAGAGTATGACAGAATCTCGATATAATCTTTACTATCTCGTTTAATTTTGTAATAAAACGTCATTTCCTGCTCTATATTATGTTTTTACGCTTGCACGTAAATAACGTAGCTTTTACTAGCTTAAATAGACAAAATAAAGTATAGTAGATACTATAAAATATTTTGAATAGATTCTTTTAATTCCAGAAACTACATCTCGAGAAATTGTTTTTTTTTGGTATTAACCTTAAATTGTAATTGCCTGTTAATGGTTGTGGTAATAGGGGTTTGAAAAGTGGTGGTAGGACCTTGTGCAGGGTCCGTCCGGATCTCTACCACCATCTTATCCTTTCACCTAACGTCAAACAGCAGTGTTCACATTTCTGTGTGAGGTTATGTCATCCGGTAATATGACCAGCAAAAGGCATCTTGGTCCTCAGGGTTGGCAACATGTTTGCAGTCATAGGATTTTAGTCTTGGAATTGTAGTATTGAGATTATTCGTTTGCCTTTTTAGTTATACCTTTGGACGTAGTGCTCATTTTGTTTTTTCTTTCAGTGCCATGAAGATATGCTCTTTTGCTGGTGCAATCTTTTGTGTTTGTAGTAACGTCTTTGGAACTCTACACTGAGCATGGTCCGAGCTGCTTTTGCTCGGTTATTTTATTATAGTTATTTAGCTATCTTTGTGGATAGCGTGACGGTGCTTGTTTTCCTTTAAGATGAACTTAAAAGAGGTCCCCGGGATCTAGTTAAGTTCAATTAACTTCACTTCGCGTAGGTTGTTACGGAGTTGTTTTTACGCTGTTAGAACAAAGCCATTAAATAGGATGGAACTTTTTCTTGTTCACAATTTGTATTTGGTTTCAAAATGTTTTGATTGTTGTTGCAGTATTAACTTAGATTACAATGTTTATCCTTAGGGATATTAAATATTACACTTTATTTTTAAATGAGGTTTATATTCTATTTATCTTGTTTTAATTACCTGCTTATACGTAATAAAAAAATACTAATTTATTTAAACTCTGCTAGATCGGGCTTCCTACAGTTAAAATACAACAAAAAAATTCAATAGATATTACTTAGGAATATTGCAGCTTTCTATAAGTAAAATATATTTTTGTAACTCTGTTTAGTAGTTCAAGATAATACAAACATAGGTAAAAATAAACAAACACCAGAATTTTAAAAGCATACATGTTAATATAATTTATATAACGGTATAAATGTGTCATATACATTTCATTCCTCATATAAAAAATATTGTGATCCCAAAATAGATGCTAATCGTAATTCTCGGTAGGTTTGTGATTTTTCTTTTTAGCTCACCCATTTTTAGCGACATAATAACTGTCATAAATGACCATAATCCCCTTAAAATACAGAATAACATTAATAGCATCGTAGGTTTTTAAAATTATAAGCAATTTTTAGCCTCAGTAACGTTAATAAGCTCTTAGTCACGATAAAAACACAATTACATTATAATTTAAGAGTTTTAAATGCGGCTCATTATTTTTATGCTTTCGTCATTATCGCTAGCAATAAAACTATGTAGAAACGATCTAGAAATTTAGTATAAATGTGTCACTTCGCTACTTCGATTGCGCTAGCTTTTGATTGCAACGTTTATAGATTTATAGCCTGTATTTGAACTACAAAGATTTATTACTTAATTACTGAAACCTATTTCCGTCATCCATTCCGTCAAAAGACGAGGTTTCTTTAAGAAATAATAAATGAATGATATTTTCTTTGCAAAAGATGCTAGTATGTTTTTCCTGAATAAATGAAAACAGATTTCATATTTTTTACAGTTCTTTTTCTAAATTTAATTTATCTACCTTAGCAAAGATTTGTCCCAGAAAAAGAAAGACAGAAGATATAGAAGAACAAAAACCAAGTAGCTCATTCTAATAAACAACTCGCTTCGTACTTAAGCCGCAATCCCAAGGAGTGCGCGGGCGGGGGGAGAGGCGGTTTTAGGCTGCTTGTCCACTGGAGCGGAGCGAGACAGGGGACAAGCAGCAATATCCACCAATAGGAGAACTTTATTTAACTAGCCTCGCTCAGCGCAGCTCTCCTATTGGTGGTATTTTCCTCGCTCACAGCTCTGCTGCCTCGCTCCCGTGGACATGCAGCCTTAGGATGCGAACGCGACGCACCGTGCTGCCTCCGTTTTCCGTGCGTGTGCAACTTTACTGCATCGACGAATCATTAATTGGCGATCTTAATATATACCGCGTTGTTGTGATTATAAAAAAATATGTCATTTAGTTGAAGTTACTAGCTCCTAACTGCCCGATTCACTAAATTTTCCGGTTTAACAATTTCAGCCGTTCTATTGGCTAATATGAATCTCAAAATTGTTTGATCGTATTAAGCATTTTTCCTGAAATATTTTTTAATGTACGTCAAATTAAATACAATGAAATGCCAATTATACCCAGAAAGACCACGCCAATGCAATTACTTACCATCTCACGAGTCGTTTTGTCTTTTGCTCCGTAATACGAGTAATATATCATAAAAAATGCATTGTAATTCGTTCACGTCCTTTCTACGAATACGGCTGTAGTTAATGACTTACTTTTACTTGAATATGACTCTTGAAAATTTAATTGTTAGTTAAGTTTGTATCTTGTATAGTCATTATTTATTTTTAACCACCGAAGTAAATTGGCGGGAGTTACAAGTTTCATTCATATCTATGTATCTATCTGTAGCACCGTAGCTTCTAAAAGGATGAACCAATTTAAATTTACCTTTATTAACTCTTAAGTTAGTTTAACCAGGGTTCTTCTCAGCTAGGTTTAATAAAAATTGGTAGAGCTGTTTAAAATATATGAGCTCTAAAAGATCTCTGAAATACTTAATTCGATTTCTATTTAAGAAACTGCATTCGAATCTGTCCATATGTTTGGGCGCTTCGACGTTACAGACATATGCACAGATACACTGATACACACGTTAAACTTATAACTCGTCGAGGATAACAGTTTTTTTTTTAAATGGAGTAGAAAAGTTTATAAGTGACCTCTTATGCTGTAGAATGCTCACAGAAATAAGCGCTCCAATTAGTTGTTCATTTCAAACAACCAATCGGAACGTCCAATTCGTCGAGCATTCTAACAAATGCTCAAATCTTTCAACAACTTAGGTACTGTTCGCAATGAACTACGAATTGGCATGCTCATTTAGGAGAGCATTTTAGCGAATTGTCGAGTAAATGCTCAAATCTATCAATAATTACTGTTCGAAATGAACCACCAATCGTAAAGCTCATTTAGGAGAGCATTCGAGCGAACACTCGAGTAAATGCTCAAGACTAATAAGCAACTTTACTGTTCGAAATGAACCACCAATCGGAACACTTGTCTTATTTCGGCGAGCATTCTAGCGAGTGTGCTCAAGTCCAACAGCGCCATTAAGTTACACTCATAATTGCAATGCTCAATACTCAACGAAGAGAGAACGGGTACAACTTTAATGATTCGATACGGAATGTCTTCTAGAGCTTATAATTACCGAGCTTGGGTATTAAATATCTCGCCTTGAATGTAAGGCAGGTTCATTAGTTGATCAAGCTTTTGCGTAATTTAAACTGGATGGTTCTATGCACGACGATGCCAAAGACTAGCTACATTTTTTTCATTTTATTTTTTTCTAATTGCAATCGTTATTTATACTTCATTATCTTCATTGTGAATATTTTTGGTTGGTTCGTGTATATTTCTATTGTAAAAAAAAGTTAAATCTGGTAAGGTCGCATCAAAAATGTATAGTTTGGTTAAAGATAAACAAAATACCAAATTAAAAAATATAAATAAAATATTTTCATTACTTAATTCCTGATGTTTGGAGAATGTTGCGTACAACCATCCAACTGGTCTGATTCTGTATTGCAGAGCTAAAGGAATTATTTATCTCCATTTCTAGTATCCTTTTAGTGCTAATTGATGTTTATTCGTTAATATTAAAGTAGTTGCTGTCAGATGTATATTTTCTTATTCAAATGAAAAAACCTGTAATGAAAATAAAATGAAGTTACAGATAAAATAAAATGCATCAGCTTACGAATAACTTTAATACACATTTGACGACACCTTAGCCTGGATGGTACTGAGTGCAGCTACAAAACTAGCGCTCCCGGGTTCACATCTCGGTAAAAACCCGGTTTTAAATTTAAGTGATGAACGCGAGTATTTGTTCCGTAGTCTTGGATGTTTTTTATGTATTTAAGTATGTCTCAAATAACTTTTTCATAGTTCAGTAACCAAAGTAGAAGCCTCGAGCTTAGTTTGGGAAGAGGCCAATTTGTGTGAGATTGTGCTGTTTAAAAAAAATGGAGATTATGAGCCATTTAGTGTAAGTACCAATAAAAAAGAAATATGAACAACAGTAATAGTAACAATGGGTTTTAAAATGAAACTTTACTTAATATAACAACACATTAGACGCTTGTCAAAGCTAACGGTTTTAAAACAATTAGTAATAGAAAATCCTTTAAAAGCATGATCATTATAATTGATACAGTAGAACGACATTCCGAAAGTATAATCCCTTAAGTAAATACGTCAAAAATCCGTCGCCTGCGCGTCATCCTTATCAGTAAAGTGAAAGACTGATGTTTCACGGAAGCTTACTCCTTGATGCACCGGTGACTAGCACCTATAGTAGTTTCCTCAAGAGATTTAAAATTGTGGATTTTAATTTTGAAATCTGGTACAATTTCTCCGTTTTTATCATAATAATATTTTGTTAATCTTTAGGTATTAGAAGCGTTTTTAATTTCATTTCAGCTCTTCCTTACTTATTTTAGTCTGGTATCTAGCGTAAATTATCCTATACTTTTTCAAATACAATATAAAATCAGCTGTTGCCCGTGACTCTGTCTGGGTCAAAGTCATCTATCGCTATTTTTTCGGAAAGTTTCTGGAAAAAAAAGTATGTCGTCGCGGGGTTTAAGCTTTATATAAACAAACAAACAAAGATATTTTTTTTACTTACTTTTATAATATTGTTTTGATTGATACAAGATTATTTGTTGTATACATTTTACACTACCGTAACTATAAAATATCTGTTTTGTTATCCTTGGATCTTATTCTTGTTAGATTATTCTTGCATTCTCGTGTCTGTCGTTAATCATCTATTTTACTGCTATGATTTACATGTTATACGTTTCCTGGATCCATTTTATTATTGCTGTTTACTCTAAACATTATATGTCCTTCAGGTAAATTATTATCTCGATTGTTTGAGTTAAGGTCGATGCTATTACTCACGTTGATCTCTAAAGCTAAATCATTAAAGTCTCAATACTTATTACCTACTAAATCAATAATTATGTGGAAGAGTGTAAGAATTATTAACAACACTAACATAGCATTGGCCAGCTGCAAAATTGTCTTCTTTAGTGAAATTATCATTCGGAAGTAAAATAAAAATAGTTGCATATTATTAAGGTTATTTTTTACTTTGTGATTTGAATGGCTCTTACGATGTTCTTAAAAGAGCCCGTCAAAGAACAGACCTTCTCAGTAGCGGATACCTGACTTATCAGACACTTATCAATTTGTAAATAAGACGCAGGATTTTATTAACTCAGGACGTAATGGATTAGAGTGGCAACACACGGACCCGTGGGCGTGTGATCGATCGCGCGTTATCTGTTTGTTGTGAACGCGTTTTGTTTTGACGCCTGTCTGTTAGGTGCTTTATAACAATGTTGATGAGGCGTTTTTTATGCTTTTAATCTGATAAAAAAAGCAAAAATCACAACGTCATTTTAAATAAAATGTTACAGATTCTGGATTACATTTAAAAATAACAAATTCCTATCCTCCAGATGAAATGTAGACAAAAGTCAACGTAAAGTAATATTGTACCGACAAGGAAGTTCTCCAATTGTGAAACATTCTCATCAAAAATACTCTGTAGAAATTTCCAAGAATATTCTTAATTTTTTAAGTTTTTCTCTAGGTAGGTTGTGGGAATCAACAATACCGTTCGTTGGCACGATATTTTTGGCAACGCGTGTATCTAGCAGAATAGCTTAGGCTCCTATCAGGTCTACTGCAAAGTTACATTTTGTCAAACTAATACCTATGTACCTAGTAATCGTTAAACTAAAAATATTACACTGACTGTGCAGCTCATTAACTTAACGAAGGTACTCTTAAGATCCCGTTCCAACCTAATCTAAAGGGTACTAAAACTTCTTCGTGAATTAAACCTACCTTATATATTCAACGGCCCTTACGTCGTAATCATAAAAAAGCAACCCCACTCTTCGGAATGGTTGGTTAAAATTTAATACACTTTAGCCCGGACTCCGCTGGCAACAATGTCCGAGGATTGCCAGTGCTTCACATTCTATTCATAGTTAAAACTTGGGAACTCAAGGTATCGATCGAGGGAAGTAGGTCAAAATGCTGTGACAATGTAAACTTCATGTTTTGTGGATTAGTTGACATTGCCAATATAGTCTTTTCAAATAATATAATTAGAAGAAGTTGTTTACGGTTCATCTTTCAATTTCATTTCTTTGTTGCCAACTCTTATTTTAGCTTATTTTAGCAAGGTACGAATGTTATGTATTCTCTTGCGCTGTATTTCAATTTTGCTTAGCAACGAAATTAACAAAGATCTTCATCAAATTATTAATCATCTACACAGAAACATTATTCTTAATTAAATCCACAGGAATTTAAAATACCTAATGCTCCCAATTTTTCACACACTCGTTTTTTACAGCTCCCTTATTACCATTTAAATGTCTATCCTTCCTGATCACACCCTTTATGTTTTGAAATATGTTCACTTGTCTTTTAATTACCTCTTATCATTAACACAAAGGTGCAACTCCACAGAGTTTTATCATTAGATTTAAACAAAGGTGATTACTGACCATGAAGAGGAATTAACATATTTCAGTATTCATTTAAAATATTATATTATTGGTTGCTGACAGTGTCTATTGTTAGGGAATTTGGAATCTTCGTGTGAACGTTTTGGCTGCTTTGTTTGGGAGTTATTTAATTGGCTGGGGTAATTATTTTGGGCGGGTGATTCTGTGACGCGGGGAGGCGTAAGTAGGAATTACGACCGCATTAGCAGGCAGTTGTTTGTAAATAGGAATAGTTCTTAATGATAACTTATTTCGTTTGATAACTCTAGTATGTGGTTTTCTTGAGATTAATTCACGAATAATAAAATGTTTTAAACTACTAAACTATTATTAAACTTGTCTCAGTTTCAAATGCCGCTTACAAAAAAATAATATGACGATCGCAAAGTTTTTCATCATTAACCACTATAATAACCTAATTAACTTTGTTAACATGATAAGCTGATAATTTATTTGCATTAGTTAAATTAACAAAGTAAATCTTAAATATTATACGTTTAATATCTCTATTTACTTTAAAACTTTGCGCAACTTTGTAAGTCTTACCAGGTCGACGTCATTAAAACTTCTACCTGTAGAGAACACACCTTCAAGTGGAGCTAAATAACTTCGTAAAAAATATACCGAAGGCACCAAATCTCGGGCAATCTGTTTGAGCACCGCGTACTATAAAAATAATAATTCGTCTCAACCTCGAAGATGGTTCAAGGAATCAGAGAAAGGCGATAAAACGGAAACGTATCATAATTATATAAAATTCAAAATACATAATGGTTCGTTATATATAATGGTTTTATTTCTGAAGCTGTAAACTTTTCAGGATTATAAAATGCATTTTGAACTTTATATATAACTAGCTACCCGCCCTCGCTTCGTTTCAGTTAGTGTGAGTTTTCTCTAAAACCCGTTCATAATCCAGAAAGTAGAAAACCTTCCTTTTGAATCACTCTATCTATTGCTGAAAACTGCATTAAAATCCGTTGCGTATTTTAAAAGATCTAAGGGAACAGAAACCGGGAGCGAATTTGTTTTATACTATGTAAAGAAGGTAAAGATGATATGAATGAATGAATGAATTAATGAATGAATGAATGAATGAATGAGGTAAAGATGATACGCACCCCGATATAAGATTTGCTCGTAAAAGAATACTACATAATAATATGAAAACCTTGTGTTTTGTTCTCTTGCAGTCCCCATTGATTGCAGTTGTAGTAGGAAGTAATTCAGTGTTATTTAAACTTAATTAATAATTAACAATAACAAACAGTTACTGTAGTAGATATACGACGTTATAAATGCAGACAAAAACCTAAAATGCGTAAACAATTTTTTTAATATCAATCTCATCCTCTATAGCCCAGTTTCAGTATTGACTTGATTTTATTTGTAAACAAAGTCCCCATCCGTACAACCTAAAATTCAAGTTGTTAATTCACCAATCTTTGTTTAGACCATCGTCGAAAACTCGGTCGTGATCTGGCGCCCGACGCGATATATCCCTTACCGAGCGCGCTTGTTTTCGACATTGACGATATTCGACAGAAATATCGAAAAAGATATCGACAGTTTCAAATATGGAGCAAAAATTAATGATGATAAAACAAAACGAACAAAAAATGCAATATAGCAGATTATTTCTAAAAATAAAAGTGTTCAGAATCCTGATCATGATTAAACGATTAGTAGAATATAAAAGGCTCCAAAACTGGACAGCAAAACTCCTTAACGAAGAGTTGTAATTAAGTAGTAAAGAAACATCTCCCAGAAAATGATTTCTTTAAACCGCTGTCGGCATTACAAACAGCCACGGTTAGCCCACTCTGACCTTACTTTGAAAAAAAAAACTGGTTTCTTACGAGCAAGCGATTAAGTTATCTTGCCGCTATTTCACCGATTTCGAGTTAATTTCTTCATTTTGTTGCGCCTCGGGAATTCTTGTTCCTTTTTCTGAAACACTTTGGTCATATTTATCAAAAGTCGAACAGAAAATTCTTCTAATGGGCTCTGATTGATCAGAAGACGCTTTCATGTTAATTGTCGTGAAAGTCTTTTTGTCTCCGTATTGAAGATTTCAAATAATTACCGTCTCCGAGTGAATCTTTGATGGGACGTTTAGACGTCGTTACTTACGAGTGTTTACATTTAGGATCTGATCTGTTTTCTATTCATCTTATTTATTGATTATAGATTTATCGGAAGTTTAAAGTTTTTATAAAGATGAGCGTTTACTTATTACATGCTTAATATTACACACCACGGTAGCCGGGTAGCCAAATTTGTTCAACGACTTGGAAGTTCATTACAAAATAGCACTTATAAATACAAATATTATTAATATTTGTATTTATAAGCTATTTGCTCCAGAAGTAATCATCACTAATCAATCATGTATGATTTTTATAACATAATTTGCTTCTAAATTATATGAACACTATCAATTCATCATCCTCTTTAAAAGGAATATAAAATAACTTGAAAAAAACTAGGAATATTGCTTGAAATAAAAGGCCATTGCTGATTTAATTTAAACTCGTACGCAAGATTAAGATCTGGAGATAAACTCAATAAGAGTGCTCTATTTAACTTAAGAATTATCAATCTGATGTCTCGAGCCGACCTTGTCTAGGAGTTCAAGTTCAAGTCAGATGAAGTCTACATTTGACAGCGTACCGCCTTGGTCAAACTTAGGTCGTGAGTTGTCATTTTCGTGTCTTTATCTATGACGAGCATTAGACATTTTCAAATTCTGAATCTTGACTTAACTGTTTTTAAACGTACCGATACTGTTTACGTAACTGTTATTGTGTTTCAAATTTTGAAACACAGGTTTGCAATAAAAATGGCCTTTTATTTTATTGCTACTAGTAGGAGCTTCGATTTCAAACTTAAATATAGTTAAGTCGTTACTTTAACAAAAATGAGTGATATGTTTGTATTAGATCTTCGTCTTCTGAAATTAATTGTAATTTACTGTACTACTTGATAGTAGTTTTAAAGGTAAAAATTAAAATATTTATCATCATTTTATTAAGCACCAAAATTATGTGCAAGTTATGTAGCTGCAGGTTTTTTCATTTTTCGAAATGAGATTATTTTTACTGTTATACTTAGTATGGTTCATTTGTGATTCATTTTAAGCAGGTTTATAAGCAAGCTTAAGAATTTATAAATTTGAATGGAGCTATAAATAAATCTAAAGAGAACACGGTCGGATAGTGATAGATTATTTATATGACATCCGATACCCCAATACGATTATATGGCTCGGAATAATCGTAAATTTGTTAGTGTAACCGACAATACTGTTGAGTGCGGCCCATTTTGTTAATGCCATATTCCCGACTTTTGTTTTGCTCCGTCGCATTCTAGCAATAAACGAGGTGGCAGGTCGTAAAACTCGGCTTTATCGACGTTTGTCCAAGATTGTTTATTGCCTCACAGGATTACCGTTTCTGATTGATTCAGGTTCTTGAATATTTGGTGCGACACCATTGTAAGGAACCGACGCTGTTTGTTTTATGCTCATATAAAAACGTGAATTAAAACCCCGTCGAGATTTATTACCTAATCCGCCCAGATAAAGGAGTGTAGATTATTAAAATTTAATTTATCTTCAGAGATTCATCGATTCACTGGAGATTTTACGATTCCATTAAATAAATCCGTCAAGTTTATGCTTAAGGTCGTTGACGCTGTTCGTGTTTTGAGGAATTTTAATTTAACACTGTATCACAATAAAGTGTCTTGGTTTATACGATAAAATTACAAAAATAACTCCTAATCAAATCAACCCAAAGCAAATGGATATGCGTTGCCGACAAAACGCATGTAGAAGACCCAGTACCACGATACTTTGAGATTAGCGAGGCGGCTTTCAATTTTAATGCAACTAAAATACTTGACTTTGTTACCGTGAGAATAAAGTTCAATTTTAATTGGTATTAATTAGTGAAGCAGCATGAAAGCCGCTGGCTGGTGTTTCTCGCAGTACCGGCCTTTCTCTCGCTTTGTTAATTAAGACATGGATTATCAAACGTTTTGGAGTAGTAAATAAAACTTTAATCTTTCACCGTAGAGTAAAGGCGTCTCCATAACACGCCTTTATCTTAAAATGGTAAGCCGAAATGCATAACGTTTCTTTGATCCCACACCTACGCACACATTTAAATAGTAATATCGTACAAATAACACTAATGCACTGTCAATTTTTTATGTTCTATGAGACAAGAAAGCTTAAATGTTTTAATATGAGACGGTACTATGTTACTTGATGATGTATACGAGTTTTCTGATACTAATAATGTATTTTTGTTCACAGGTAAGTGTTTGGACGTTTAAAATAAGCGATTAAAGGAATGTGTAAGTAATTATAGGCTACATTGATGGCGTGGTTGCTTCCGAGTTAAATTTAACAAATAACTTATTCGTTCTATTAAGTAATTTGTTCCTGACTTTCTTCTTTCTTGACACTTCTTATACCCTTAATTTAAAACAAAGTTCAGCAGATATAAGTCACGTTAAAACTTTTTGTAAACAAGTTGGGAGAGCGCGAACGCTAGAACAGACTGATTTAATACTTTAAGCTTTATTTACTGAGACGTCTGTATCTATAATTTTCTTGTAGGATTTATTGCACAACTTCTTAATGAGTTCTGTTGAAGTTTAGTGATGAAATTTTAATATTTATCTGCTAAATGAGAAGGTTTCTAGACACGAAGGTACACGAAACTAGGAACCGACCTTTGACCTAAGTAAATATTTGAAAGACTCCAGAATTTCAAAATCTCCTTCGTACTCGTACTAAGCTCAATATCATCTATCATATCTTCGCCCTCATTACCTACCACAACTTTGACTACCATAAGTATATCAATACTTTTATTTTTAATACATGAAAGGCTGCCTAATGGAGCAAGTAGCCAGCCATGGATGCGCTTTACAAATTCTTCAACAGCAATATCATCTTTATGCGTATGGTTGTAAAGATTATTTTAAAGTTCATTATGTGTATTGTAAAAATTGTTTTAGTAAAGTGAAGAAGTCATTTTGTCGTTGTCACTGATGGGTTTTCAAATATTGACGGTCCGAGCCATTATCTGTGGGAGCGTGTCGGCCGCCTAACTCAGCTTTGATAACGATTCATGTGACGCCGCTCAAAAAACTGATTGTTTGTTTTTGTGTCTATGTTTGTATTGGTTGCGGATATTAAAAGGTGCGGGCTTAGGGTGTATTTTGATAGGGAGCTGGTGAGAATATTAGTTACCAATTCTCTGCTTTAGTTTGACAGAAATATTTTTAATGGGAACGTCAGTAAAATGGTTGAATAACTTTGAAACGGAGTTAAAAATCGACACATAAGACAAACTTATCTCTTTTAGCAGTAGCCAGCCTCTTAGTAAGTGTCTCTTGAAAAATTTGGTTGAAGTCGAAGCATATTAATTCCATTTTCTTGCATGCAATATCTTAGGACGAGTCAATGCCCTAATATGCGTTAAGCAACATGAGCTGCAAATATTAGTTAACGGATTTAAAAGCAAGCACAACAAAAGTTAACCAGAAAAGATCTTCAAATGTAAGAGAGTTTATACTTAATAGTGTCGCTATTCCTATAAACGATAAAACGTTAATATCATCAAATATTAATAACACTGATAAATACGACAGGAACCTTAATGAAGCACATAAAACAACACTGCAATAATTTTTGAAGAATAATAAGGCGTATAACTAATAAATTAAGCTATACATAAATTAAAAACGGCCCACTTAACACTCAATCAAATACAAAATAATGCGATAAATCTGTAACGCGACTCGAGCATATGCGACGGTGGTGAGTGAGAACATTCAGGCCTTAATTATGAAGACATCCGACTCGGAGAAAAGATTCTCAGTGTGTATTTCAACGGTTTAATTGAAAACAAATGTCTGCTAAACTTTTTGTAGGAGTTCCTTGGTGAAGTTTGAGAAAAAAAGTTGTAAAATGAGCTGTGTTCAAATATTGTGACGTGGTTTACTCGAATTAAGGAATTTTATATGAGTAAAATAATCTAGTTGAAGTTTTTGAAATTTATTTCAAAGCAACATTTAGAATCTTTTAAGTTCAAACGGCAAAGATTATTCCAATAACATAAAATGAAATATTCATGATTATTAAGAGTAAATATACTTCAATTGGAAATATAAAAGACATAATACTTAACAAGGTACTTGTTTTGAAAGTACTTGCCCATTTTCCTTTTGTTGAAGACGCACTTCAGAATGACAGGTTATTTATTTTGAGAGATCCTAAATTGAATAAAGGTAAACAAGAGAAGAGAGCAAACTCTTGTTAAAATGAAACATTAATTCTACCTACAGCTCAATTATTTGGCCTTGCATGTGAAATTGGTTTAAAAGATGAAATACTTTTACATTACCTACACATTTAAATAAACAAGTTATTACAGCGATAGAAACCCTCGATATAATAGCGACCTTTTCTTTTAGAGTGGATATCTCTTAAACGGCAAAACCAATTTTCATGAAATCTATCTTAGAACCATCCCGATTAAACTCGCTTTCATTTAAACATCTAGATTGGTCCATTCGTTTGGGAGTTACGAAACCACAGACAGACACACATCCATACGTAGGCAACGCGTTTGCAGTTTTAGAATGGCCTAGTATCGCTGCGTTTATGTGGATAAAGCTTTCGTCACCCTCGAACAAGACTTATATATACGTGTCCGAAAGTGACTGATGTTTTATCAACACTTTATCACGCGATAAACGCAGCCATATTTAGCGCTCAGCACGGGTAGCACAAGTTGTATTTTCTCGCTTGTCGCTCAGTGCGTCTCTATCGTTACTTACTACATAGAAATGGAGATCCCAGCGACAAACCAGTCGCGGGCAACTTGTGTTAGCCACTTACCACTTACCATCAGGTGATCTATATCCTCGTTGGCTAACTCCTGGCTATTAAAAATACCGGTCAAGTGCGAGTTGGAGTTAAGCACCGAGCGTTCCGCACCTACGTCGTATTTGTAAGAAATACAAAAACCCAATTAAGTCATGCTATTGCTTGCTGTCGTCTACTTTAGAGGACTTATGCCTAATATCTCTTTTTTTTCTGCCAAATAATAGGTACAAATTTCTTATTTCTAATGATGAGGCTTTGTTTGAATCACTAAATATTTACTTCAAAAAAAAATTTTTAGCCCGATAACTTGAGATGTTGCAGAGAAAAAGAGTCTTGACAGACGGACGGACGTACGGCCGGACAGACGAACAGACAGACAGACGGACAAAAAACTCATCCTACAGGGGTTTCGTTTTTCTGTATTTGGTACGGTACAGTCAAGGACTTTAATTGTTATGCCACTATGGAACCCTGTCATAATGCCAGCGTCAAACCACATGACAGAAATTACGCTTAAATTAATGATTAACGTTATGCGACAGGGTTCCAAAGTGGCATAACAATTAAAGTCCTTGACTGTACAAATATAACATCTCGTAAGTGATCTACTGTAACAGATTTTTTATTAAGAAACGTATTTGCAAGAAAAATACTCACATTAGGAATTCCTAATAATATTAATGGAATAAGAATACGTGTCACAAAAAATGGAATAAGTATGTAAGTAAATAAAGCGTTTTATTTTTACTGCAATGGAATAATAGAAATAGTTTTAAGAGGATTATGTAAATAGTGGGCTTTTGGATTCTTTAAAATATTTTTTTTTTTTAATGCTAAAAGTTTACATTTTACCGTTTCGTAAAATGTTCTTATTAAAACTAAACTTAATTTAATCTTCATTTAATATCGCTTCTGTTTTTGTAAAAACATATTCAAGGCAATTTTCATTTAACGCCACATAATTAAAAAAAAAAAAATATCATTACGAAGAATTTTTGTTCAGTTAACGAAAACAGTAATTACATTTAAACTTATACGCATGAATAAACAAGTCCCGCTGTAATTCACGTTTCTTACATCTGTATAAGCTCCCAGTTATCATTGTATTAAAACATCGAAACATAAATCTCTCAAGAACAACCAATAAGAAGATAGTTATCTACATCAACGCAAGCTCAATACGAATAAGAATCCCGATTAACATAACAAAGAAACTAATTGCATCGTACGATACAGCTGGTATTAAAACGTTAAATTTAATTTAAAGAGGATTTTTTTATTCATACTGTATGTATGGTAATCGAGTAATCATGACGTTTGATTGTAAGTTAGAATAGTTCATAATTTCGAGTTAATTTTTAATTTGAAAATGTAATGTAATAAAAATTTACCAGTTTTTTGTTCTTTGATAGTTTCTTTCCTTTGATAGTTTTGCTTACATTTTGTTTGTTTATTTATACTTAGTTTAGAAATTCGCCTCGTGTGGTTGCCGAGTTAGAATAGTGCCACTCTATGTCTTCCCGCGGATGTCGTAAGAGACGACTAAGGGAATAAAGGCTTGTAGTACTGTTAGGCGATGGGCTTGCAATCTGTCACTAATACGCTGGTAAACATCTTAGCCTAATTGCGCAAATTGTGGTTATAGAATTATCAACAAGTTTTTGGAGATGTTTGTAATTCTGTAGCTCTGCCTACCCCATTCTGGGAACGAAGGCGTGAAATTATGTATGTAGAAATTGATCTTAAATTTTTGAAAAGCAAGCTAAATGCCTAATGACCTTCTTTGCTAGTCAAACTCATGTTTATCAGATTATAATAATATAGATAATTTTCAGAGAGGTAATGCAGCTAGTGTCATAGGGATCTGATAGAGGGGGTGTTTAAAGTTGCTTTTGATTATGATTTCTATCTTTTATTATGTTTGTAACTTTTGCGCATCTGTCGTATTTAATTCTGTATAATGCAATATTTTGTCGTGATGTTGCTTGAATTGTAATTTTTTATTTACACAACATAATTAATTTCTAAGACTTTTTAGCCAAATATAGTAAATACAAAGAAATACTAATAAAGAAACTGAAATAACGCAATAACAGTATCTAAACTTAAATAATTTAACTCTTATTAATAAATGTTAATAAGCTCCAGCAGTAAGTAACAGTAACAAAGCAGTGTTAATAAACAATGTTTGTGGCAAATTATTGGAGACCCCGCTGGCTATGTAACCACAGAATACAGGCAATGATCTAGATTTAAATGGAATTATAATATAACAGCCTGTACATTAATTTAGTTCTATAGTACTATATTGATTTTACGATTCTGTTCCATTTTGATCTTTCAATTATGTTCAACTATTGTCAAAATATTCGGTATTTTGTCGAGTTTATTGACTTTGTAGGAAGAAGTGGAAATGGAGAGGAGACATTTTCATCTAGGAATTAATGGAGGACTATATGGGAGGCTTATGTCTTAAACTGAACATTGTATATACCCTAAACGATGATGAATGACTTTGAATGCTTAGATTTAAACTTGGACTTTAATTGCAAATGCTTGACTGAATGCTTTCTAAACAACAGTTTTTACGTTCAGCTGAACAAATTTATTAGCAAATTCTGATTTAATTATCTCTACTAGACACATCTCACGACTAACTCTAAAATTGGAGAATAAATACCCATCTTCATGCGCAGCGGTGTTTAGAGCTTAGAGTGCAAATTACAATGTATCCCGCTGGCGTACAAGTATCAGGTAATTGTGCCCTTCTAGAACCGGAACAATTACCAATACTTGCCTGACCATCCTCCTTTAATATGTTAATAAGAAGCAATTTTCAAGGTTCTCTCAGAAACTATGTAGTTGATATTTTAGCCCTTTATTTTCGCGTATGTAACTCGGGACATACTCTATGAAAAATGACAATGTCGAATGCATACTGTTCATTGTGCTTTGCTCTTTGTTTGTCGTTTACTTTTTGTTTGGTTTTTTCAATAGCCTGTAATTGTATTCCACCATGAGAAAAGACCTCTGATTTTCAACTATGTCTGTCCTTTAAAACCTCAGACTTGTTGCTTCGAAATGAATGTAAACCATCTCGCTTTCATTTCGCCTTGATCTGCCTTGACGTTTTAGCGATCCATCACCTTACCAACAAATATTTTTAATGTCAATATTTTAAACGTGCCGATGCATGCGTCGTTTGTCCGAGTCTTTGTTTAACCTAAAGCCACCTGAGTTTTTTTAAAAGTTATAATACAACTGCATGTATTTTTGGAAAACACACAAATTTGTGTGACTCAGCTGTAAAGTAGGTGTCGAGTTGCGTTAGAAAAAACTATATAATTGAGTCCGCGGTGCTACCTAACCAATATTTTTTGCCTTTCCCAGTCTTAATTAAAATGCGTTAAACAACATAACGGGCTCATGATTGAAACATTCGGTCCACTTAACTTCTTTAAAATTTTCACCAGAACCCACAAATTAAAACATCATTGCACGGTGAAAACGCATTCTCGGTTCCTTATACTTAACAGCGGTTTAATAATGATCTCCGCTTTAAGTAATCGTCGGTCGTGTACTTCGTAATTAGCGTCTTGTGAATTCAAGTTTTTTTCATCCAGTATCAATAACTCCCTTGAGTAATCTCTTGGTGTTTGTTCAGTATCGACGCATGATTTTTTAATATGCCAATAATTTCGTTAATGGAAAAAACGTTATTAATGATTGTGCGAAATCTTTCGAGGAGGTCTTCATCAATAAAATCTGTAGAGGTTTCACGGTTGCCAACAGAAGCACGGTCAATCCAATCAGAAAAAACATATTTGGTTTTATTATTGAGAGGTGAGCTAAAAATAAATAAGTAAAAAAAATTTACTGTATGTTGGTAAATATATTTGATATCCCAACAAAAACAAGAAAGGTTATAAATTTAGTATTCTTAACATACACAGTGTTGCTATTAAAGTAATAACGCAAAGGGCAGGTGACAAAAACTAAAGAACGCGGGATCATTGTTTTTGAAACCTGTTTCGAATGATTCTTTAGAATGCCGTTGGCGAGCTTTGATGAGAGACGGATCCTGTTCTTGAATTTGATCTTGAAGTAGAAATATTTTACAGTCGCCGTGTTGTAACGGAGCAGAAAGCATTAAGAATAGGCTTATGAATAAATTCATTTATAACCACATTAAGCTGAATATTGCACTTTTAAAACACTGCAAAGAAAATAATGTTCTTATTAAAACTTTAATGGAAAATCTTAGTAATAAAATCATAATAGCCAACACAATCTTGTACAGGACGCATTCGCAATTTCGATTTAACCCTGCAGTTTCGTCCGGCGGTACGAAACTAGTTAGAACTTGTTAAAGTTTTCGATACGAACTCATGAATAATAATAAAGTTATGATAAGTCATTGGGAATCTTGGAATATTTTAGTTTTTATTAGGTATTGTTACTAACACCAAATTGCCTTCAAACAAACTATTCAATCTACAAAAGATCAAATAGTTTATGATATAGTTTCGTAGTCGCTTCTTCACTCGGCGCTAACCTAACGACCTCTGCTCCCAAAACGTCAAAAGCTTAATTATTATTCGTAACATCATAATCATTCGAATCGTGAGCATTTACTGAACTAAGGCATCGATACCTTTCGACCAAAATACCGTGACCTTCTTCGTCGCCTGCGCTCTTGCTTATTTTAGAGAACTAACTGACATTTTATTCAAAGCCCCCTGTGCTTAGGAATCCTTGTAAATTGGTCATCGATAAATTATAACGTTACCCTCACTGAGGCTAGTTCACTTGTTCCAACCACCCGCTGAGCGCTATGTGAGGCATCAGTACACTCAGCGAAAAACTAATGGCGCTATGGAAGATTAATATCTACACCATTATCGTCTTTATTATCTGTTACATTGTTACCGTTGTTGCGTGCAACAGTTTGAATACTTTCGATAACTTTGGCTTCCCCGGGTACGTCTCATGCCGTTTCATTACAATCCTTACATCATTTATCATACTTTACATTGCTATAATTTATTCATAAAGCAGATCTTGTTTTATACGTTCGCTTTACATGGAGTTCTCGGATTTCTCAATACGTGACACCATTACCTGTATAAAGTCTTAGCAGTGAATTATTATAGTTTTATTACTGGTAACAGTATTTTACACGTCGCCAAGTAAGAATTGTAAGCTGAAACCGTAACTTTATTTATGACTGGGTTGATAGGGTTATGAATCCTCCATCGTTACACTGGTAAGGTATTATTAAAAGTTTTATATCTACATCGTCAACGTATCTGATATCACGCAGTTAATTTTGATGTTTTAAAATTTATGCCCTCTTAAAAACGCCGTATCGAATTATTTTATTAAAGCTACCGGTGAGTGTAAAACTAACGAAACGACAAAGTTTCTGTTACGTGTATTAATTAACCTTCATCCTAAATTTTACTGATTTCATCGTGTTTAAAAAAACTGCTATATATCATCTAATCTTCAACGTTTTATAATATCTCTTAAATTTTTAGTTTTCTTGATAGAATTTAGGAAATTTCCCAACACTTCCCCGATTCAGACCACCACAGCTTCTACCGATATCTCTAACAGCATGTATGTAAATGCGGCTAAATGAGAACCGATAGATCTCCCTGTCTCGGGTTTATTAGCGACGCGGTGATAAACTGTTATTAATGCAGTCGCCTCATCATGGTACCTGAACGTAAACGTCTCATCGCATTAGCTCTGATTACTTGGAAATTAATTTAAGGCTTCGAATGTTCCCATGATGCGAGAACGTGTTACTCATGGTCAACGGGATAGAAATTAAGTTATTGCCACACTTTACTAACGTTAGATAGTAAAAATGCTAGGAAAAAGAGAAAAAATAGAATACGCTTAAGGTGTGAAAAGCTAAGTAATATTGAAAGCGAAATTATTATTGTTTAAAATTACTTAATTGGTTGATCCTAAAATACAAACACAAATATTTGTTTAGTAACATAGCAATAACAGTAAATAATTGGCTGTATTAGGACAGCATAGAAACGTTGTATAGTGCTCTGATTTAGGAGAAGATAATATGAAAGAACATATTACACTAATAACTTCGAATCCCAAGAGCATACTAAATATGATAATCTCCTAGTAAAAGAACATGAAGGCCATAAAATCTCGTGTTTTTATAGCGTTCCCCGATATTATAAAAGCAGTGGATTAGCGAAATAAATTCATGCGCAATCACGAGCCCATACAAATGTTTATGTTTATGGTTGCACATCAAAGGAATTGTGAATAGCACTTCAAATAAAAAGTTGGTTTAGCAAGTGAACATGCTTTAAAAACTTTGACTCGTTCTAAAACAAATGTCTACAAATTATTTGAGTTGTTTATTTGCTTGTAGACGGAGTTATTATAAATTGCGACTGCTATTTTGTTTTCATTTTAATTTCGATTTTGCGTTATATTTTGAAACAAGTTTCTTTTGCGTTATTAAACCGGAGATAACAAATCTTGTTATCAATGAATTCAGATTCTTATTTCGTATTTTGTGTGCAAAATATGTATATTTTAGGTGTCAGTTTGATCTTTTCGTGTTATCGTAAACATAAGGTAATCTTAAAAAAATATATTCTGCTCATCTTAAATGATAAAGTCACCCTTTTGTCATAGGTTGATAAAGTATCCATAAACCGGCGAATAAAAGATTTCTTCTAAAGTAGGTTAAAATAATGCAGTATTATACAGAGGATTATCCTCAGAAGTTTTATTTGCATTACAGCTAGTCACTGTATATTATTTCATAGCCGTTACGTAGCCCAGATATGGTAATTGGCTTGGCCGGCTCCGGCAATCCGAGTCATAAGAATTTTAGCAAATCTCCGGGAAAATTGTGTTTGTTCATCCAACTGCTTAAATATTACATGACCTGTAAAATAAAACGAGTGAGCTCTTCATCATTGTTGAAGCTTAATATTTCGTTTGCTTGAATTTATCCTGATGTTCAACCCAGAAGTTCCTTTTGCATTTTGTATATTGTTAGGATAAAAAATAATATCTGGTAAATCCTCAGAATCGACATATCGTGAAAACTTCTATCTCTGATTTGACCTGCATTTAAGGCGTATAAACCTCACGAAGAATAATGTATTAAACTAACGAACAAAATCCTATAATCTTTATTACGTTTAAGTATATATGGTTTTTGATTAACTTTTACGACAAAGGTGCTATGACGTTATGAAACGAACGTAATAAATCGTATCTGGCTCAGATCAGACCATTATTAAACTCAAACAACCAAGAGGAATTATGCTTTTATTGTCTTCATAAACAACTGTATCGCCTGTTACTAATATAGCTGTTCAATTATCAGAAATCGTTTTGTCCGTTGTTCACATCAATTTAAAATATCACCAATCAAATGGAATTGATTTCCCATTGATCCCATTAAAGCAGGTGTAAAATTGCTTTTTCATTCAAGACGTAATATTTCTTAGTGTTATTTATAGTTAACATCAATTAACCCTTGTCCAAGAGGAAGATTTACATATTAATATATTTCGATCCCATAAATTACAGTCGTTGGAATATCGTTTTTTTAACGGCTCTGACCGAGGTGGAAATTTAAGTCGGTTTCAATTAATAATTTGGAGGTTCTTTTAGTATCAGTCTAAGTTTTTTGTAAGCCTTGTTAATGAACTGTCAGTTTTTACATCACGCTCAATTTGAATCTACTCATAATGACGCCATAACGACAAGACCCATATCCAACTCGAAATTCAAACCGAGACTTAATAATCTCGAATACAAAATCGTTTTCATTTTAAAAATAAACCAGTAAATCTATACAAATGTTGTTTGCAAAGTCAAATATGTACTTTAGACTGAACACATGTTTTTCAATTCAATTTTCAGTAAACTCCAAAGTTCGGCCACCCCATTTCGTGTTAACAGAGCAATAATTGGTCCCGGGCTGTTTCCAAACTTCCCAACTATTCCATAACAAAAACCGCCAAGCTCTCAGCATATTCGATTGAAACCTCTGACCAAAAATAAACTCTGAACAAAGCAGCCGACAAATGTCTTAATTCCACGAATCCAATACGAATGGCTCACAATTTGTCGAGCTCGTTGGCTTGATATCTAAATTAGTATGGAGACAGGCCTATCCTTTTTTCTCTCGTCCTTCTGCAAGCTTGACGTCTCAATTAATTTTGTGTAATTTCAAAGATCTGGATCGCTAACGACTCATTTCTGAATGAAATGACGCTCGGCTTGCCGCGGCAATTTTCAAGTATTTGGTTTATTAATACACGCCACGATAACATTTTTTATAATTATGTTGCGCCGATGTTGCTCTTAATTACTTATTGGTTTTTTTCACGTCTAAGCCGCGTCGATTAAACTTCCTCTTGTTAATCTCCTTAACCGTTATGGATTTATTTCTCGCTGTAATTAGGAATACGTTTTCCTTGACAGGGAATGGTGCAACAATATTTTCTGTGGAAAATCTTTCTAGCTTGGCCGCTGACAACAAAGCCTAATTAAGAAATTCTCCTGGAAAAATGCAAAGAAACTCCACCGCGAAATATACTTTGTCAAAAATTAATGCAAAATAATACAATTTGGCTGAGAGCTTTCGCCAGGCCGAGCCGGAGGTAGTAAAAACCCTAGCTTTTCTAGCCATCCGAAAGGACTTTATTTATTTTAGTACGTAATTTAAATAAAACAGGACGAGGCTCTTTGGTGACTTTGTTGTGATTCGTAAACAAATTAGCTGTAGCGAAAGGATAAAACACAGTATAGGCCGCCAAAGACCGTTGTTATCATAATGGACAATAGTAAAGAAAATTTGAATTTGGCGCTTTCAAAATGTAAAGAAGGTTGGGAGGGTCAGTCTATTGAAAATTAACGCTTTAATTATCGTTTTAATGACATAAACGATAGTTAAAGACTTACGCCTCGTAATTTGGAAAGGTAATCCCTTGAAGCGTTTAAAAATCCCTGAGAAAATGTTAACAAAAAAGCGAACAATTCATCATAATAGTGCCAGGCAATTACTGCCAGAAGCGTTAATGACTGGCATCCATTAATCCACAGGGAACTTGTTTTGAACTTACAAGACTTATAGTGATTTTGATAATAATCTTGTTTTAATAATTACAGACTTATTTTTCTTCATACAATCTTGATTAAGTCTATTTGTATGTTATTTTTCTTGGTCCCCGTTAGACTTAATTTGGTGAGCTGACAACTCTTTTGAGAATGCTTAATTCGTGTGATTTTTCTTGCTTCTGTTATCTGACGTTAAATCGCGTGTGGTTCTAGGAAAATGCTTCGTTTACTTTTCGTTCGTTTTTGGCTCTTAATCGTGTGAGAACTGGAGTATTGCTTAGGGTATATAGTTTAAAAACTTTATTTGTTTCTCGTGGGGACAGATAATTTATAAATATGTCTGGTATATCTTTTGGCAAAAAGGCAAGAGTTACGTTTTCCGCCGTATAGAATTAGGTACATATTTTAACTACGGCCCTGTATCTTGAACACTAATAATGACGTTTAAATATCGTGATTATACATTCAAACCAAAACAAACACTTCAACAAAAGCATTCCTTTTTGTCACTGTAAAAATCTTGACGAATTAATTAACAAACATTATAATATATTTAACAGATTCGAAATCAGGCCCGTTTTAAACAGGGCCTACCGAGCTCAGTAATAAATATTAATCACTTGCCAGTATTTAAATGTTTCCTGCTACTGTAGGTATAGAATACTGGGTTTCGCTCAACCAGTTTTGTCGGCTCTAGTTATTTATGTCGTGTTCTGTCGAGTACGAAATGATTCAGTAGTGTCAAATGTTGTGTGCATTTCACTTTCTCGCTGTAGACATTTATTCAGCGAGAAATATTATTTATCATGGCTTTTCATTTAGATGCCTTTTGTTGCGATTGTTCTTGAAGAGTGTTGCAGAAGTTGAAATTTTTTTGAGTCTCTAAGGAGTTATTGTGTTGTTTGCGTTTGATTTTTAATATTGTAACATATTTCTCGTTTCTTATGTTATGAGTTGAGGTAAAAGCTAAAATATTTCCAGTTTCAAATATAATGTTCAGTTCTTAGTATATACTCGAAACTCCTTCCCTTTATTACCCATATCCCCACCAAACAAACACAGAGTATAAATAAAATTAGCCGCCATTTTGTTTTAAGCTCGTTACAGCTCGACGCACGCCACTGGCCCTCGTAATTATGATGTTGGGCCCGACGTGTGTGTAACAACCCTAACCACGCGCGAATAAAACACTCGCTTGTGTGCGTGCGTCGTGGTGCGTGCGCGCAAGGAATAACATGTGTGGGTAATTGTATAGGTAAGTGTAAGCTTGTGTGAGTGTCGGCGTTTTTGAATTGTTCTTTGCTTGTCTAACATTAATTGCTATATACCTTACGACCGCAGGCGCGAACGCCCTCCTGATTTTTTGTTCGTTTTTATTGAACATCTTAATAATCATGCTTGATAAGATAATACAAGCAAGGTTGTTGTAGCTGGCTTGTGGCCAAATGTTTTGAATCCGATGTTTAATGGTTTTGCGATTGTTATCGCTTTTCGATTATGGGGCGTGTTTGTTAACGTGAAATATGGCGTGCCAAATATTGGTGAAGCACTTATCGGATGCTTAAAGCAATGTTTGAATGGTCGTTTTCCTTTAATGCAATTGATCATCAATAATTTTAATTAACTCATGTTTTTTAATAATGTTTATTATGTTGATTTTACCACTTTACAATAACAATTGTCACTTAAAATTATTTTAATACACCGAGATTTTTTTTTACTTTTAATCCTCTCTACGCAGTGGTTTGAAGCAATGTGGCCAGTTACAATGAATTTTTGTTTCATGTTGATGGATCAAACGGTTTTATAACTGCTTTTATTGTGACCTATAACGTTGCTCACGACTACCTAAAACGGTCACTTTTTACCCCTTGGCCCGTGTTTTCACGCTTTGGCTTTCAAAATTTGTCTTCAGAGCCGGCCATGTCAATCGGAATCAACCGTGAAGCAATGTTTTATTTGGTCAACGTTAAACATTCCTAACGTGAAAATAACCACATAATGGTTCTTTTTACTGCAATAGTTTCACTGGCGGATTATAGACAATCAGAAGCATCGGATGGTCTTCTTAGTACCGTATTATTTGGATCATTTTAATGAGAGTGTATTTTTGATAGGTTTGCAGTTGTTAAAATTCATTAAGATCTTAAGTAAATGATCGTTTCTTATTATTTCATAAGTAACCTTAAGATTATTTTCAATATCACTCTTAACTTCTTTGGCTTCTTTCCTTAGTTCAGATGTTTTATCTCAACCAGGTCACTTTAAAACGTTTTAGCACCTATCCCGTAAAGTAATCTAGTTTTTCTGCGTCAAAGATACTGGCTCTTACAAGAATAATCCGGTAGCCGTATCCAGTCACGACCGCACACTCCGACTTTTTCACATCTATTTGTTCTCTACTTGTTTCTTTTTTACTTTCTTGTTGGTTTTATAAAGAATGTAAAGGAATTGACGTCTCCATCGCAGTTCGTCACGGCCGCAGCAATGACGGCGCGATTTTTTCCGCTATAAAAAGGAACAGGGCGGACAGTTTGTTTGAATCTCTGCTTAGTTACTTTGAACTAAAAACTGTTTTGCTTTGAGAAGTGCACCATGTTAGTAATGAGCAGCATGCATGCATGCAAACCTGTGGAAATTTGATGACTAAATTTACTTCGGATATTGGTTCTGGCGTATTGCTTTCTAAGTTGGATGACTGTGAACTTTAACGACTTAGTGAATAAGTATTCTTGAACTAAATAGTGAGGACATTCACAGTTGTTGATTGGATAACAACTGAACTAAAGACATAAACAACGCGGCCGATAACCATAACTTAAACAAATTAGACTGATTGCATGTATGATGTATGTATGTAAACACTACATTGCACAAACTGAAAACAACAAACTAAATATGAAACAGAAACACAAAAGGTATGTACAAATGCGAACTTATCCCTTTAAGAGATCTCTTCCAGCTAACTTTTGAGTGATTGAAAGATAGATAAAAACAACGGATGGCTAAACGTAAAACAATTGCCTTGTTCAATTGTATTTTCTTGGTGTTGTTTTGTGTGCCGTTTCCTATCCTGCCTCATCCACAAAAATCGAAATTTATTCTCATCTGTCATGTGCCAATACTGCAACTTAAAAATAATTTACCTTGGTAGCTTAGCACGCAAAAAAACATTTGTAAAGAAGGCCAAGTTGAAGAAGGGAAGTTACGAGTATAAATGCAAGATACACCAACGCGTATTAAAGCCTTGATGAAAGGTACCTACTTACATATTCCTGAGTCTGTCTTTGATATAATGTTGAAAACTAAGGATGGAGCCCAGTGGTTTTAAGTTGTTTTCATTGATAAGTTCAACCCATCTACTGTCAGTATCATACCTTCTTCTTCGTCTGGATCATTTTGTTTAACCCACGTATTGTGTACAATGCCTTTCCAAGCTTCTTCTAATTTGCCCTTATATGAGTTAGTCTAATTCATCTGTGTCATATCTGCCGTATTGAAATAACATAATTTCTAGTAGAACATAAACGTTCTAAGTTAAACGCATCCTCTGGGATACAATACAAGGCACCGTCGAGATAACAGCCAACGCTTACGCACATAAATAACAACGGATTGCGAGGTTTATAATGCATGGCGAAATTCAATTTCACGGTTTTTTGGATAAATATGAAGTAAATTTAGCACAGAATGAACAATATGTTGAAATACGAAGGAAAAGGAAAAAAGCTTTCATGAAGAAAGGGATCACAAATATAATGTAGGTACTTGTAACCTTGTAGAGGTACATAAATATGAAGAGAAGGAAACACATTTAATAACCCTAGTTAACATACCAAATGATTATAGTGTCATTAAAAATGTAGTCAATGCATTAGCTTTCACGTAAGAATCGTATTTATATTTTAACTAAAGTAAATTAAAGTATTACGTACGCATTTACGAGCAAGGGTTGAGTTAAGAGTTAAGACTCAATACAAGCTCTTAATTAAGTTTTACAGTAAATAGAGCTTTTATTATAACTTCTATTAACATTAACATTTAAATTGGACCTGCTTGGATGTAAACCCTCTTCAAATTAACAATTCTTTAAACCATTCTGGACATTTATGTATTCTTAATAGACACTTTTGGTCTTTTATAGTACTATAACATTTACAGCACATATAACGTTGAATTCTAGTCCATTTACATAACCGTTGTATCAGATTAACTTAACATTCGCGAGAACGAAGCTAAATATTATCTAGATTTCATTTTCAGCATTCCGTATGGAAGTATAATTTGTTTGTAGCCGCGTGGAAATTAAATACACAATATGGCTGAACAATTTCAGAGATATATAAGATTTGTGTTTCATATTTACCTGTGTAGTATAAATTAATTGAGTTCATGTGCCATTTTACAGTGTACATTCCTGAATTCAGTGTATTCAGTGTAAATTCCATGCCGTTTTGTTTCTGGCTATTTTGTTGTTCTTTATTTCCCTGTTTGTACAATAAAATATTATGCATACAGATGCAAAATACCAAAATTATATAAGAACATTTTTATTTTTCACTGGACTTTTTGATGTGTGTATATCAAACAGTATTTTTAGATAAACAGTTGGTAAATGTGAAATATGATTTACTAGACTAACATTATTGAGGTGCATGCTTTAAACCAACCTTTAAAGTATCAACCAATAAATTGAGTAAATAATTATTTTAGGGTAAGATTTTATCAAATATGACTCGTAGAAAGCATTTGGTTAATAAAAGCACAAATAATATTTTAACTTATACTTTGTTCTTGAAACCCTTTACTATGATTATCGTCTTACTCTTGACCAGGTATTTAATTTACATATCATTTTAATATAACTGAACTGGGACAAGTTTATCGCTGCTTTTAATGAAACTATTTGCATTTTCGTACACAATTGTGTTAATAAAAGACTAACTTACGATAGTTTTAATTCTCTTGAAAGATAAAGCAAAATTATTTGACGCTAAAAGGTACTAAATAATTTAGAATTGGAATAGCAAAAAAAATCGTCTTAAAAAGATCCTAAAAGCAAAAATACGACGTTGAAACGTTTTAAAGCAGAATTTACAGAGTAAAGAATCTGTGTACTTTACTGTGAATTCCATAATAACGAAATACCCAAATTTATGTATTTATAAGTTATTTCCCTTCGTCTACATTAAGGTTGTTAAAAGCTTTACTGTTCTTAAACGACGGCTTTACTTCGTAACTGGGTTATTATTCTATCTCTTCAGCCTATTTTAACCCCCAAACTAAAAAGAGGGGTGTTATAAGTTTAACATTGTGTATTTATGTCTATCTGTGGCATCGTAGCTGCTAAATAGATCAACTAATTTGGATGCGGTTTATTTTCAATATAGTTAAATTAATCAAAATTATTCTAAGCTAGGTTTTATAAAACTTGATAGATTCGTTTAAGACTTAAGAGACATCAGCTCTGAATTTAGGGGTCTTATTTTTTTTTCTATTTCATTTGCAATTCCAATGCCAAAAAGCTATGAAAATCAATGAGACGAGAACTAATCACGTTAGGCAGCTAAGTGATCAGTAGCTGTCTCAGCCACATTAATTTGTCTCATTTCCTATCCCCTATTAGTAATGTCTTCATTAAACTAGTCTCCATATATTATCCAGTTGCTTTAAATGTTCTCATAGATAATTTACAGCACATTAAGGTACATTATTATTCCAAATTACGTGTACACCAGAGTACATAAATGCGGAAATGTACATCAGTAACATAAAGTGACATTATGCATTTGATCTGTGTAAGTCATAGGAGGAGGCGTACTAGAACCCACAAAATTTCTCAGCAGATTTTGTTTTATAAGTGTTTTAATGAAACTCAAATTGCAACAATCATTTGTTTTACAAATATTTTGTTTTACATTAACTTTTGCCCTTTTAATAATAGTTAAAGTTATTTTTTTTAATTCCAGTTTATAATACATCATTAAAACATCCTTAATCAAAAACGCTTACATGTTCATTCATTAATGTAAAAGTATCAACCAATAATTTTACAACTCCTGAGAAAACATAGATAACTAAATATAAATTCAAACTTCCTATCATATTGTCCCCCTCATCGCATAATATTGTTTCCTATAGCGTTATCATTAATAGCCTACGTAGCATCACCAAATTATCCAATTCCCTATTCCGTCTCATCTTGTCACTTGTCAACGCCTAAATTATTATTAATGACGACCGTAGCGAGTATGGCTATTATAACAATTTGCATTCTGAACATTCCGACTATATGCAAAGCAGATACTAAACTGTCGACTAGTAACATAATGTTAGTATTATTTGGTCTTCACGTTGGGTCAATTAAATTTTGCTAAAGGTTCTGTTAGAGGTAGTTATTTCGGGGTGATTTAAATTCAATTAAACGTTCATTTATGTCGTCATTTGTGAGACATTTGTAACCAATTTAATATATGTAATCACCAAAAAGTTAACAATATCAAAATTTTGCACATCATTTTAACTAAGCCCGGTGACCATTATTGTTTTGCGATTTACACTTTAAAAAGTAAAACCTAGTTATTTTATTCTTAATAGCTGTAGCTACATACATAAATTCTGGAAACATGGAAAAATGGATTTCTAGTGAAAAAGGTCATAAGTCAACTTAACTCGTACTAAAAAAGGGTATATAGGTAGACGGAGTATACTAGACTTAAACCATTTTTCAATTGTTCTTCAGGAGACTTATACCCTTCTTCACTTTCCTGAATTATGATGTAGACGTTACTAACACTGACGACAAGTTCAACATAATCTAATAATATGCACGAACTGCACTTAATCAACTCAGAACAACAGCTTGTCCTAACTCCCAAACTCCACAAGAAAACAATTAGTATGCTTAAGAGACAACCCAACTAGGTCGATCAACCCAAACTTAACTTACATATGAAGTGGAAGCCAATATAGCATTGGCTAATACACCTCCCTATCAGAATTTGCATTTCAAACGATTCCCCACGGGACGATACAGGACTAATGTGTGAGGGAGACGGAAATTTAGCTACATTAGAGCTTTTAGTTGCGACTTAGTCTAAGTAACAAGAATATTGTTTAGGAAGTTCTGAACTATTTTGTACATACCTGCGTGATGTTGGTTAAGTTGCTGCGAACTTGAATTGTTATTCCGAAGAATTTAAGCCGAGGTACTTTCAAATATGCAGGTGTTTAAAACACAGTAATAGTTTCAGTATTTTCTTTATAATATCAGAAATAGTTAGTTTAGTTATTTAAGTTAATTTAATTAGTTTAGTTTTAATATTAAATAGTTTAGTTTCTTTTTTACTCTGCAGTAGTCTCTCTAGTTTCATTCATATAGTTTTATTTAAAGTACATAGTTTCAATAATAAAAATTATTTGACAAGTAATTTTAATAATCAAACGAATCTTATCTTTTTCAAAGGATAAGTTTTGTTGGTTAAAGATGTATTTCTAATCTTTTTCAAAATGCCATTAGACTTTCTTGCATTAGCAAAAACAAATTGGAACATTACAAGTCCCTCAACAGATTCATCCGACGAATACAGGTCTCCGTATGTCACGTCTAAATCACTCCCGCCACCTTGGTCTACTTATCATCTATTACTTGGACCACATAGACCAGTAACTCTGCACAGACAACGATAATTCATCAAGACGTGATAAGGAACTGTGACATGGGTGCGCGTATTATATTACCCTACAATGTAGCAATATTATATTACGTATACGCACTACCAACATTGCAGCTTTTGTATGTCTCTGTTCAGTAACGTTGACAGTAACAAGTTGCTTGGTAAAATCTACATCTTCATATGGTTGGTCATTAATTTTTCCACCGCTTTGCACGAGCGTGCTTGCGTTAAGTAGGTAAGTGGATATTACTGGAACGTGAACTGCTTTTAAAGTAACAATTATCCTAACAATCTATGTTCAGCGAATAAAGGAATGTTTATCCCTCTTGATTGGGATAACGAAAAGGTTATCTTAGTATATTTTATGCGCTATAAAAACAGTTACAATTTCTGGTGGATAACATAACTTTCTGACGCAAAGAGGCGTGTTTTAGACGTTTAAATGCTCACTAAAATTTTCATAGCTTTCGAAACATGACCGCTACGCACATTTTCACACCGGAACATTGTATTTTAATCATTAAAAACTTATAAAGGAGTTCTGTTAACAATTACGCACCGGAAACCTGGCTGGTTGGCGAGGCGATAATAATCTATGCTTTTTAATTATACCCAATAGACTCCGCCCGGTGTTGTAATTTATACAAAACCGTCCAATCATATTAGAGCCCGTTGACGTGGAGTGTCATTCGAGCGGGCATGAAGAATATTAATCACCTCACATTATGATTTAAAATTCGAATTTAACCGTCAAACTTCGTTTTATTTTTCTTAAATTTATGTTTTTATCATAATTTAATTATAGATTTGACGTTGAAGACTTCTGACAAATGCAAATTTATTAAATCATAAATAATTTATGTGAAAACAAAGTTTAATAAAAAAACGGTAAACCTTCACTCAAGTACTATTTTAATTAAGTTTAGCTTTTATATTTCACAGTAAAATTATGGAGAGGCGAGTTAATTACAGCATTTTAAGATGTTAGTGTTCCACGTTCCCAAAGTAAGTCAACCAGACGGCTTTGGGCAACCTAAAATAACATAGCAATTTTAACACCACGATTTTGCGGTGTAACAAAAAGTAACGCTGGCCTCACATTATTACTGTTATAATAGACACTAAAGTTGCCCACTATTGTAATTTAGTTATGAAGCGTAACGCTCTCAGTAGTCCATTAATACCTACTTCTATCAGGGTAAACGTACCTCAAAGTTTAAGTGTATAATTTTCAACTGTTCAAGCGGATGCCTTCTCACAAATTACGATTCAAAATAACACATTTCTCCCGCCGACACGACTCTGCCTATAATACGGGGAGACTCAAAATTAACCATAATTGCTTAATTCAGAACGCATGCGTCGTTTGCTCAGATCACGGCGCCGCAAAGGGTTCGGATAAACGAGATGGATATATCAAAGTTAATGGGCTTGAAAGAGACGGGAAAACAGAAGATTGGCCTAAAGCTGCGCTTGATACCTTCGAGGTAATAGGAAGAACGTGTGAAGAGAATGAAATTGGAATCATTAGGTTCGATGTTTTTGCTCCAGTATCTAATGAAGGAGTAAAAACGCTTTGTCACTCTAACGAGGATGGTTATTTTTGCATCACATCATATGAGATTATAACTACAAGCACAACTAAATCACAAATCGAATTATTTCGAAATACAATATAGCTAAAAAAGATGAAGATGATATTGAGAACTGTTTCTGTACCAAACGTACGTGTAATCCAAGAAAAAAATATTAATAGAACTTTACTTTGTTTCAGATGTCGTCCCTTCACGGAGAGAATCATCCATAAAAAGGTACATAAAAGTCATTATAATTTTAACACCTGACTTAACGTTCATAAACATACTGCCTAATAAGGCTGGATATAAATATGGGTATTCAGAAATGATCGGCTGACATGCTAACGATACTTGTAAACAACAGGAGTGATGTACAATCAAAGTTTGCCGGTATCTCGGCATTTCGGTAGCGAGACGGAAATTGCACGCCTCAGGCACCACCTATTATATTCTTTTACATCTCAGCCTATTTTGATGGTGAATTTAAAAAGGATGTGTTTGATGTTGTTGAGTGCTTTATGGTTCGGTTAGGCTTCCGCATTTTTGTTGATTTTTCATATATGTTTAAAAATATAACTCAAGGAAACTAAATTGGAAAACTTGTGTTAGGTCTACCGTTGAATAGAAATTGGGTTATTTACCATCCCAGTAATTAGTCAATAGGTACGTAACTACCCAAATCGTTATTTTTACGGTCAAAAATAAACAAATTTACACATAAAATATGGTATGTCGAACCACTAAGGCCACATAATCTATTTCTAGTAAAATCTCACTAAATCCCTTGTCAACACTACAAATTCCACAAAAACTTAAGCTTACAGTGAAATTAAACTTTGAAGATGGAACGCCTTTATTAACTGCCAGTCCGACATGCTAAAACAGATGTTCCACCTTCGCGTTTGACGGATGGGTCAGGCGAGGTCGGCCGCCATCTTGAGATCCCGCCAATCGCGTCTCGGCTGTCAGCGAAATAAGCGAAACAATTGCCGGCGTGGGGTACGATAGCTAGTCTTTTCAGCCGTGCGTTTTGCTTAAGCGTATAGCTAACTTTTGAAGAAGAAGCCGTTTATACCTATTCTCACGGGAAATGGTTAAACTTTCTGGATAAAACTACTACTTGTCCGTCTCCGGGATATAAACTATATCTGTGGCTATAAACAAGGTTTGACGTAAGCTGCCGGACGGTCGCGTCGAACGCTTATGTCAGTTCTATAAATTTTGACAGTTATCGAAAAAAGTTTACGCTTAAGGGCTTTAATAAACTCATCTTGGCTGAGATGCCCGTCACAAGATACCTCAAATTAAATGTCAAGCCATAGAAAACTGGCATTTTTGACGTACCTTGAGAGGAGCATTACAGTCGATGTCAGTTTTAATACAGCCCTAAAATTACCACAGGGATACGAGCATCCGTCTCTTTCTCCGAGATCTCAAATGAGACGGAAAAACTTCTGGCGTGACTTTCTAAACAACAAAGGTTAAAACACTCAGAAATCTGAGAGGTGTTTTGTCACAGGTCTGAAATTCAAGATTGTAAAGTGAGATTATAATGTGTGTATATTGTGCTGGATGTTAATGTGCTGGTGCTGAGATCATCTATTATGAAAATCTGTTCACAACTTCTTGTCTTAAGATTGTAGTCTTAAGAATGAAAATATCAGGTGAGACTGAGGTCAAACGCAAACCGAAGTTTTGATTTTAAAAAAAGTTTATGAGCCTCTGATCCCACTAGACTTAGAGTTTCTTACGGCGCTTCTTCTCTGCAATGATGGCATTGTCCAAAGCGCTGGTAGATTAACTCCATAAATAACCGACGTATAAAAGAGTCCATATGACAAATTTAGTGAACACATTATTTCATTTCACTAACCACCAGTTAGGCCCATGTGCTTGTTGCAATAAAAAAGTTAAGTTTACCTCAGCCTCTAAGTTAATAACCATAAAAGCTTCATCTATACTCTTTTTTCTAACGTCTATTCTGTAGCGCATGTTTTTAATGACCACGAACACCCAAACTTACCCTACACAATTAAACTGTAAACTTACCCCAATAAAGTTATTAGTTCGCAATCAATAATTATCCTAGCGGTCTCCGTCAGCTTCCAATCGCTGCGTGAAATGGAACGCACCTGTTCTATCCTTCTCATTTTAATGAAGACGTTTCGTTCCTCGCAGGTGTCCTTCATACCCTGATCCCAAATCGCCTTATTAACTTCTTATTATGTTGTTCAATTCATTATGCCCTTTGTTTTCTTCTTTAGCTTTTTCATCCTGCGAAACTTTATCGTCTTTCATACAATTTATAGCGGTCCCAAGGTGCATTATAAATCGTATGTCAGTCTGTCCAATTTAACATATGTAAGTAATTAAGTTGTAAAGTCCCGTAGAATGTTAAGGAAATAAATAAGCCAACCGACGAGTTGGCGGAGCATTGTTGTTTTTGAACATGAAAAGTGTTTTAATTACACGAAACAATGAGGCCAAAAATCGAAATTTTACGTAAATGCTCATCGTTTAATTGATGTTAAAATAATAAATGCACAGTTAAGTTACCGAAGGACTATTTCAAATGTGATCAAAAATGTGTTTGCGTGGGTACTTTAACAAAAACACATATTCCCAATACCTACTCGTGAACCGGAACTCTAAAATTAAATAATATACATAATAATAATATTGGTGGAAATGACGCCACAATATCAAGGATAATGAACTACTAATAAACGAAATCCAAAAACTTCAACACCATTTGCTTTTACGTTAGCATCTAACTAGCGCTGCATCCTTCAAAAGTCCAACATCAAGTGAGGACCTTCATTAAAACAATAATAATGTCCATATGAGTTGTTCTTAATTTAAATACGAAGAATTCTGAACAACCTTTTTAAAATCAGTTAAAAAGCCAGAGTTTTATCAGCCAGTATGTAACAGAGTTGCAATGGCATTGCGCTCTACTTTTTTGTCTGACAACATTTCGAACAGCGATGGTTCCGACAACTCGAGAAACATCGTTTTACGTTTCGAATTTCGAATACTCATTGACGTTTTCCACATACCGATCTCCGACTCAAAAGGCTTTGAAACCTCTAGAATTTCGAGTTGAAACGAACGTTATGCTAATTTCACTAAGATTCAAAATTGAATTATTTTGTTTGTTTCAGTACTATCGTTAGTATATTGAATGATGTGGGCTCGTTTAAGATAATACACGAGATTCGGTTTGTGTTGCCGTTAAGCCGTGCACGGTATTGTCGCTCTTATTTAAAACCAATTAAAGCTCTGCGTCCTTTGAAATTGTCGCCGCTTTGATCGGTTTCTCGATACTTGAAATAAAAGTTATTGAATGATCTTTGATTAGATGATTATCGGAGTGGAGTTGCGTCGGTTCGTGGTTCTTGTACGTACATTTTATATGGTAATTGAAATGTAATATAAGCATTCGCTCTGAGATGGTCCTTATCAGTGGTTTATGATGATCGGCATCAGCTCTGTATGTGAGGCGCGAGTTGGTCCACGAGCTTTGTGTTGAAGCAGGCATTCGTGAATAATTACGAGCAACTTGGTATCGATTACATGAATTTCTAATGAGTGTATCGGAAACTTTAGTTTGTGCTACATCGCTAGAACAACAAATCGCCTTCATGTATTATTTTATCTATTCGAGCTACATATTTAAATTCTTACGTATGTTTACAAATACTTTATCTGTTAATAGTGCAGTTTATCGATCAATATGTGTCTCAACATCCGTCGGTAGTCTACATAATATCTGAAGCATGTTACTTATTAAACACTACATTATTTTTATGAACTAAATCTGTAGCAACAAATTCGGCCGTCCCTTTCTTAAATCAGGCAAAGAAAAAGAAAAAAACAACAATAGAAGCGGCAGATGTACCAAAGGACAGCACAATTAATTTTATACTAACGTCTCTATCTGGAGGAAGCCATTTCTCGAAGATTTGACGTGTTATAAAATTTTGGGTGAATAGTTTTTGTAAGGGTCCGACATATGTTTGCGGGCTTTATTCAGGGTTAGGATAGAAATATGTTAAGACGGCTGACCGCTGACTATTTTTATTGATGATTTTAACACATTTAGAGCCCAAAATTGGAATAAGGTTGACATCATAATCTAGTGAAACCTAAATTAGTGAATGTCAATTAAGTATCCATTTATACACATGCATAACTCTACGAGTATTATATTCTTTTTTAGTCTTAGATGCAGTTCAGACTGATCCGATTGATACAACGCTATACAGTGCTACATGGCCACAGGGGACTAGTTCAGATAATTAAACGGAAACATAAATTAAGGTTACAAAATACTTAAAATAAGGGAACACTGATCCGAATTGGCCCCAATAATAAAACAAATGAAGTAAAACAAATAATGCCATGTGAAAATGCCATTAAAGTGAATAATAACAAACAGTTCACTGGCGACAGATGGCTGAATACCCCACATTAAACACATCAATTCATTTTTTGCACGCCATACAAATCGGATGGTCAAAAAAACTGGGCAAAAGCAACTAAACGCTGAGGCCGCAATGATAAGATTTATGAACGAGGACATATTTTTGCCCCCATGTCCATCCATTGCTTTAGAAACCACTAGTATTTTTACAAATACGTCGCTTATTGATGCAATTCTTCGAAATTGTGCATGGAGTTCTTTAAAGGAGCTGAATATTATTTAATTTTATTAAGTTTAACCTATTGAACTTTCCCATCATATTCAAGCATTACAATAAATGCACCCTAGTTTACAAATCGTTTAATATTCCCATATTATTAATAATTCCTTAGTTCACATTGATTGACAACAATTTAGTTCAACAATACATTAGGGGGACTTTAAATTTCGACCCTACATTCAATTTTATTATTTATCGATACTCAATAGTTGCGTCTATTTCCTTTATTACAATAGATCACGTGTTCCCAGCAATTACTAGTTTACTGAACTCGCCAATGGTCGGGTTACTCCCACGCAGATTTCGCTCATTGCACATATCTGCGGGAACATTACAACTCGTGTTCCCGTAATATATTACTGCATCTCTAACTATTGCATCGCCCTTGTAATTCCTTTTTCACATTTATCTTGTTTTAAGAATATTGGCATATTTTGGTTTTATTTTCCATGATTTTGTTTTAGTAAATACAATGACTCTTTTATATCTGTTATACCCATGTAGATTTAAAATGTTCATTTTTAAAAGTTACATGGTTATTATATCTGTTCCGTAAATTGCAGTGAGTTTGTGAAATAAATGTTTTGGATTTAAGTATGACTTTGAATAGTTTCATGTTCAAAAATGTTTCTTCATTTTAAATATTTCAGTGAATAAGCTAACAATTTTAATGTGTTCTTGCAGAAAACACATGTCATGAACAGATTTAATGTTTGTCTACTGAACAAAACAATAGGTTATAAAGAATCTGAGTTAGGCAAAAATGTCGAAGCAGTAAAAAACTTAGTATTACGTCCGTTTAGTAATCTTTTACGATCGGCATTCTTTGTGAACAAGTTTATACTGACACTGAAACATGGAGGCTAATAAAAGTTCTTTCACGCAATAAATTTCACGTTTTCTTTTTGGAACATTAGGCAGTTACTACGTTACAAATACGGCAATTGGACACATTTGAAGAATTTGAAAATACAATTACAGCTTATTACTTAAAAGTCGTTGGTGTAAACATGTAACATTAAAATTAAACATTTTTTATAATGAACAAAAAAGAGACTTTTTCATAAAATCGAATGAAAGATATTTAGACACTTAATAGTGATATCAAATATTGGCAAAAATAAAATTCCGACTAGATTCACAAAACAATTACGATATAAGTAAAAATAAATTCCGCAGTCCTTGACGGTGACAAAGCAAGGATTAAAGTCATAATTGTACTTAAAATGTCGTTTGTCCGCGTCTTGTATAAAAACTCCTCGCGGCGGAAAGTTGTTTTAGGTGCCATGGCGCCAAACGGTGTTAAAGATCCCTAAACACCCCAACATAAGGTTTTATGGCACTCGAAAAGGGAACAGTTAAACTTTTTTCATTCAAATGCTATAATGGCATATTTGTTTACTTTAGCACTTGTCACGATGACTTAACGAAATTGTTCAGTTTCCAAAGTTGCTGCTTGAAATATTTTGTACGGAAGTAAATTCCGAGAACTGTTTAGGATAACCATTAAATTTTAAGTGATTCTACAAATTGGAATTGTTAGACATAATAATAACGGAAGTAAAAGCAATATTTCGGAGAAGGAAAGGCGCTCAGTATAAAACAATACCTGAACAAGAAATTATGACGAACGATTAATAATGCTTAAAATTGTATAGCTTTATTAAACGCCGTCAGCTTTAAAAAGTTTGTTAACAATAGAGTAAGTCTAAAATAAAACACAATTATCTTAACAGGATAAAACATAATGTTTTACCGAATTCATAAAAACTGCATCACAAAGAAAACAAGAAATTTAATAGTACTCTTCTACTAGATACAATGCTACAATTATTTTTTATTTTAAAGCGTAAATTATTTCCCTCAAAATACAATGCACTAAGAGAGCACTCGCCTCAAACAAAATGTCATAAAAGTCCAACCAAACCAACTTTCCGTAAGCATGCATTATACATTCTAAAAAGAAGCAAAATATTGCTGCCCTTGTGGGAAATCATTACTTTAAGAAACTTCATAAAGTTTAGCGAGACCACTACTCGGCGATACCTATTTCGTTTATCTCGACCACTCAAATTTTATTAATCCTGCGACGATATTGATCAAAAGCTAAAGTTTATACAACTATCCTCTCACCATATTTGTTTGTGGCTGCTTATTAATTGTATTTGTTTTCATCTTTTCATCTCATTTAAATACGTCATTAACACCTCTCCTTAATATTTTCAAACCATGCATCATATTCATATGGCTCAAGCTAATTTCGTTGATCATCAATCATTTTCTGATAGAAAAGCAATTTCTGCCGCCATATGCCGAGATTTTGAGGTCTCTACCTGGGTGTAAAAAAAGGTGACAATAACGCCGACATGCCAGTTAAACCAGAGAACGTCTCAATTTATGGGGTCAGAAAATCTAGGGATAGTTGAAATGAATCAATTTGTTCTCGGAACTTGGGGTCCGAAGTGACAAAAGTTCTAAACAAAATTATGTCTTTATCAACGTTTGATGCTACCGTCCCAGGAAAGAATTAGTTTCATCAGCCGTGGGACCGTGACACTGTTTTGTAAATAAAATGTATTTAATGGGTACCGTTTCGTTGATTCAATCTACATATGGCTCATTGGCAACCGATCCCCTGTCTCCAGCTCACATTCCTGTGTCGAATGCGGCTATAACTCACCACGTATCTGATGAACGAACTTCAAACAGCCTTCAAAAGCAACAGGCTTGACAACTCATTCTAATACACAATTTCAAAGTTCATACAGTGTGAACAGTTCAAAAATAAATTATGCAGTAAGACAGAAATGTTCATCGGATCGAAGGCCCTGAGGAATTGTAACTTCTAAGAAATTATAGATGTTTATCGATTTTTTTCGCTTTGAGTTTCGGCACCGCTAACGAATGTCGGTTTTGGTACCTGTTTGTTTTTTTATGTCGTCCGTATCCTTCGGAACGTCAGTGGTGCGCACCCACACAGTGCCGTGATGAGTGAGCGAGATAGGCTTTTATTGATGGCCACCGAATTGCTGTCAACAAAAGTGTGGTGCTAAAATAAATTTATTTTTATTTTCTTTACGACTTACGAGATTTAGGTGGTGCCTTATATGGTTCGAATGTTTACAAGCCAGGCGAATTGCCAGATGGAATGGCCTGATATTCTGTGCCGTGCTTGTATCGATTCATCTTCATTGCTCATAAAATTTCGATGACAGATATCAAGTCTGCAAAATACATTGTCCGAAACAATTCACATTTGCTGACGTTTTGATTCCGCTATCAAGAGACAGTTTCGGTAGCGAAAGTTTATTGAACGTGACGAACAAAATGGTTGCAGATAATTTTATCTTCAAAGGTGAATGCACATTTCGAAAACATAACGATAAAAAGCTATCTCTAATCGGGCTAGCAGCCGTCGGGCTACGCCGACACATATGTCGCACGAGTTAACGCTCTTTTGTAAACCGTATCAAAATTAAGATAATGGATAATGTCCGTCGAAATTTCTACTTTATTATTAGCGTCCTTCCTACAACAGCTGTCGTGTTGTATTTTTTGTAGGCAAGTGGGCAGTGGCCGTCCGTTATAGATTGGTGCGGTCTTATAAAAGAGAACACGTAATGAGCTACGAAATTGGTAATGACTATATAAAGTTTCTCATATGTTACATTTTCATTTGAGATTTTATCTTCATGATAATATTCTGTTTTAACGTTGTCATATAGAACGATACACAAATGGTTGTCATTGTCAATGTTTCCGTCGTTCCAATTTTTGTGTGCAACAGTTTGTTTGTAATGTCAGAGTAGAAAAACAAGTTTGGCCTCAGCTTCGGTTATTATTAATGTACATTTGCAACGCGCCGGCCACGGCCACACGTCGACAGATGTCACAACAGCCCCGTTAATGCCGATATTTGTTTGCTTTCATTCCATATTTCGAATTTCGATCGTCGATTCCCCCAAATTCATTGCAGTGTTGTACCACATCGAATTTCATTTGTTTAATTGAGCAGACAAATATTTGCCCTGATTCTGTCTACGTTGTTAGTACTGTCAATAAGTCTACTGATAAAGGATAGCACATACGCGTTTGGGCAGTTGATATTTCAAAGTATATTGTGACTTACGTACATGAATTTACGATGTTATTTGGTCTGTTTTAAACCGTTATAGGTGGAATACGACGGCTAAATTGGCAGCGCTGTAATCAATTATTGAGTTAGATTTGGGTAATGGTGCTAATTTACTTCTCGCTTTGTCCTATCGTGTTATTTAACGGTTGAAAATACATGTGCGTTTGACACGAAATTTAACACAACAGAGGAAGTACGGATAAGCAACGTAAAAGGGTTTACAGTTAGCTGTGAACAGCTAAGTCTTAAAACCAAGTTTGCTATAAAAATGCGTCACTGTCTTGAAGTAACTACCAATATTAGAGATGTCCAAATTTGGAATATTATTTATCGTAACATCGTTCAAGCCCTGATGTTTCTCCAGTTATAAAATGTTTACTGTTCGTTTTACGTCTTCCATGACTTAATGGGCAACTTTATGCGTTCAAGGCCTTCTGACCATTGACCGCGTCTTTCATAAAATTTGTCTAGCTCTTCTTAAAATACAGGATGATCGTTGACTAGTTAGAATGAAATTTAAAAAGATATTTTTAAATGTATGAGATATTGAAGCATAATTATTTTTATTTATGTTTGTAATGAATTGAATATATTATAATAGTGCTTATTGACTTAAGTAGTTATATTAATTTAATCATTAGTACATCTCTATCACTAAAAATATGAAGTCAAAGATGAGTTTTATTGACCACTATAAAAAAGTAAAACATGCTACTCCACTTTACTTTACCGTAGAGTGTTTTATTTAATTTTTTAGAGAAAAGTAACTGCTGCCTGACGCCAGTTTAAATATAAAAGCGGCCATTTTTTCTTTTGGCGTAAACTCGTAAAATTCTGTGACCATTTTTAAAGTTTCCTAAAACGCGTGATTCTCCAGCGAGCCTGCGATAAATCGTCTGTAAATGGACGAGTTGTTTCACAATAAATATCTGATCTAACACCGTCTTCCTGCCCACGCCCATAATTCAGAGAGAGTTATTGGTATAAATTAAATAAACATTTCAAGTGAGACATTTACTACGAATGTCCAAGTCACTGCGAAATTATTTATAGAACTATATACTGGACTGGCTGGTGATAATTAGGACACCTTAGCAAACTTGAATCCATGCTAATATTATTAATGCAAAAGTAGCTCGATTGGTTTGAACTCCAGCGAAGAACAAAAAGTTATCATTATTCCTAATGAAAATGTGATGTTAGTTCCTGAAAGAATAACGATAAACGACGTCAATTCACACAGAGTTGGGAGCAACAATGATACAATACAATGCTAGTACTCCTTATTGAAAATCATAAAAGCAAAACAACAAGTAGTGGCGGGAGTAATTAAACAAGTCAACAATGATAATATCATACAAAACAATACTAATACTAATATTAATATTGAAAACCACAAAAGCGAAACAGGGAAAAGTACATTTCAATAAGGACAATGATATAAAAGTTTACCTTATTTTTTCATTTCTAAAGAGCAAAAGATAACAGGAGATGTGAAATCAGCAGCTGAAACTGTAATAAACACAGCTAATAGGCTTTTAAATCTATTGTATACTTTAGTACTTGATGATTATGGCTTCAATGTTCATACGCTTGAGTGGGTTTTAAATCTTTGTCTATCTAACGATACTGCGTGAACAAACCCTATTACGATAAAAAGTGAGATTTTATGATACGGTATTCTTTTAAAACTTGCATCTTGGGTGGTCAAGCAATACACGATGTGATTTCTTGGTCTAATAAACACTTGATGTGTGTTTAGCGCCAGCCGGTTCTCTTTTTAATGTTTATTTTCACATCATATGGGAGAAAATCTCATAAAAGTACCTAATTTAGATGGTTGATCACTTTCTTTACCTAGAACTTGAAATTGAGTTAATTTTGTAGCTAAATCTTTGAAACCGGCATTGTATGTACTAAATACTGTTTACTCTATTAAGTCACAGATGATGGTGAAATATTTTTTTCGCCCAATAAAATAAATGGCGCTTACCGAATAAATAATTCGCAATGTGTAGGAAAAAGGGAGTGTCTTTAAAATGTCACCATTTGCGCGCTCGTCTCTCTCGAAAACCTAAAATTGCTAAGCCATTCGCTCAGTATTTCTCCGAATTACTTACGTCTTTTACCGCTCGCCGACATGATATTTCATTCCGCAGACATCTGTCAAGTCGCACAGGATCAACTTTGCCGCTAGCTTATTAATTTTGCTTTGCTCCCGTTTATTGCCTGTTATTGGATTATTTCCCGTCGCAACTTTTCTCTTCCTGAGTGATCTAAAATAGGATTTGTTGCTCTATATTTAAATCTTGTTAGTTCGTTTAGCATCAGTGCTGAACTTTTTTGACAGGGACGTATCTTCGACAGATGTAGCGACAAACAAGCGTAAACTAAATGCGGTTTTAGTGGACTTATAATCTTGTATAAATTGACATGCTTGTGGACGACTTCACTAGAACATAGTAGAATTTAGCATCACCAACGTTTTAGCTGTACTCTTGGGCAAATATATTACTTCATACTAAATCCCATTGTCTCTATGCAATTGACATTCTCTGTCAAGAAAATATGTTTCCGTTAGCCAGCCAATTGTTCATTAGTTACCTAATACACGAGGTATGTTGATATATTTGATAAAGATACACAATAGACAGGAGCTATTTGTTTTTTGTTCGACCATTTGTCTTCTAATAAATCATTTGTCCGAATAGTAGCGGTACCCAACTTTTGTTCCATTCAATATTCATTGAGTCCGATAAGAACATTGCTAGTTATGACTTCTATTCATATTCCAATGTCAGTATTCATTTACATTATCATTGGCAATATTTTGATCCTCCTATTCAAATATAATGCTTACTATTGTATAAATGATGAAATCTTCCGGAATAATTTTTCGTTGAATAGCAGACAATGCGAGAACACAATTTTCGTGCGAGAAACTTCACAGTCAAAAGAAAAGTAAGATAGAAACAATTAAGTCCTCAACGAAAAAGTTTTCCCAACTCCGTAACTAAATACGACGAAAATCACTTAAGACCCTTAAGACGGAGCATTGCAATCCTCCCCAAGTTTTTATACGTACAAAAAGTGTCGAGAGAAACGGTGGTTGAGTGTCATACATTTTGATGCCACCGTTTTTGTCCCCTCTTGTTATTCTGGGGGCAAAAACTGCTGTTGTTCGCCTGTCGACGGTTTTTGCCAACTTGACAAGTTACTCGACGGCACAACTTTAATTTGTCGTAAATAATTACCTCGTTATTGGTCTCGATGTTTATTTCCTTACCAATTGTTGTAATTTATGTGGACGACATAATTAAAATGTAACAAAACTTAAACCACAGAAACACTTTTTTGAATTAAACAACTGCTTTATCTAAATCAAGTGTAATTGTACGAGTTCTAGATAAACTCAGTTGTCCCTTTCATAGCAAATTACATCATAAATCTGGCCGCTAAAATTGTGTTGCAACCAACTTAGCCGGAGCAAAAAAGAGCTCGCCATTTCAGTAATTGGCTTTTATCCAAATTAGTCAGAGAAGGTCTTCCGAAATAATAACTTTTCACAATCTTAACAAAACATGTCAGGGGGTGAAACAACGAAATGAACTGTCAACTGAGACGTCCAAATCCAATTATGCCTGGGCTTACAAACGCGGAGATTCAAATTAACCTGGTCTCTCTTCCCTTTTTACAAGCTATCGCTGGATTCAGAGAAGTTTAATCGGAATTTCAGTTGTGATACTTGATTAAGACTCGTTTTAATTTACACCTCTAAAAGTAGGCGCCATTTGCGCGGACATTTAACGGCATTCCGAAAATAATTAAAGTGCTGCAGAGATCATTGGAGTATTTTTGAAATTCCGGCTCATCATTGGATATTTTAAATATCGCAGCGAATTCCGTGTCCAATTACTTTTTTAACTTGTTTCTGATATATTTTTACTGTTTACATTTTTAAATTACACTTTTAGCGAATAAACTATATTAAAAGGTTAATATGAAACTAAAAGAAAGGTTGAGGTTACTGTCTTCGTTTCTGGCTTGTTAGTAATTTTATGACAAAGAGCATTTCTAAGATGGAAATAAAAATGTGTAACTGAGTTTTTAATCACTGAACTGGAGTAACGCAGTTGCCAAGTGTTCGGCGGTGTTAAAAAGCTATTTCTTGTATCGGTTTAATGTATTGTTTTATTGGTTGTTAACACGTTTAATGGTATTTTTAGTTAATTTGTGTTTTACGATGAAGTCATTTTTCTCACGTTTTCAGCGTAAGTAAAACACTTTATTTTCTATCATAACTTATTTATTTTTCAGAAATTTAATAAAAAAACTCAAAACCTAATAGAAACATGCCTGATCTGATGTGCCTATGACAACTTAATTAAGTCTTTGACAGATTTAGGCAGAGTCCTTGCCATAGTACATTTTTTTATTCATCATGTCAATCTCACACCAAGATGTCAGAAAGCATTATTCAAATTGATTTCCAATTTCTAAGTCGTACTCTCAGGTAAAACAGCTTTTCCTCAATCATGATAGGCACAAAACGGAGGATCAATCAATCCTAAAACCCGCTAAAGACCTGATCGACGTGAACCCGGTGACAGATGGAACTGTAATTGCTGAACTTTTTTTAGGCAGATACGTACTTTTTTTAGGACAAAGATCGAGCTGGCCCAAATGAAACCATACGATTGATGGGACTTGAAGACAAATGAAAAACGAATGTTCGCTCTTGATTATTGCAGAGTAGGAAGTGGAAGAGGAAACTTTGAATTGTCAATTTAGCATTCATGTTTTTTTGTACATTACTAGCTTTTCCATATTCTTCTCGTAGAACTTATGAATCGTTATTCCTTTTAGTTAAAATTAAATGCTCTAACTACAACAATATTTTTTTATCAAAAGTATTTTGTCTTTCCCCGGGGTTGAGCTTTTCTAGACAAATACCAAATTCAATCAGCGTCAGAACTGTCAATTTTATATAACTTGACATTTACTTTTAATACTTTTGAAACGGGCTTCTCCCAGGTCATTTTAGTAACGCAAATCTCCGTGATCTATTTTTAGATAGTTTCTTGGGAAAGGGCATAATTATCTCTTAAAATCATGTCTGAACTTATTTTGCTTTGATCCTTATTTTTTATGTTATTTTTTGCATATCTCCTCATCCTACGCCCAAGTTTATTTTGGCAAAATTTCTTATGATGCTACACAAAATCCCTTACCGTCCTATTTTTAGCACACTTTCTTATAAGTAAATACGGTTACTCTGTGTAAGATGCAACCTCTGTTATTCAAACCCCCTTGGCTTTCCCCGGTCGGTGTCGAGAAAAACTGGAAGATTTACGGCTTGTGATACTTCGCCGTCGAGAAAAACTTGCCAAAGACTGAGATTTTTGAATCAGGAATTAAAATCTTTTAAATAGGTTAAAAGACTTCGTCGTCTTTTAATATATATTGTGTTAATGTGTTATTATTTTAAAGTCAGTAAGAAGAACTATATTTTTTTTTTATAAATACCATTTACTTAGTGTACTATGTACTTACAATAGGTATTAACTCTCTTTATTTTTATTCGTTTTTTATAGGTGAATCCCACTAATATTATAAATGCGAAAGTTTGTGTGTGTGTGTGTGTGTGTAAATCTTTTTTTTAATTATTTGGCATAAGACAGGTGAAAGCGAAATACGATACTTAAATATTCCTTTTTCCAGTATTAACAGCTTTTTTATGACGCCTTTCATGTTTAACAAATCGAAGGCAGTAAACAATAAATTAAATTTCCCTTCAAATAAATCGCGCATTCCGAAAATGCTGTCGTTTCAAAATCACCATTTCTCCCCCGGGGTATAAATTTGATTTTGAATTTCTAGAAAAACCCCCTAACCGACGGTCCGAAATTTACGACCAATCCAAGTCGGGTTTTGTTTTTACCAAGCACCGACCACAATTTAAACTGGGAAATGTGTACGCATGCTTGGGGTAAAAACTTTACCGCTTTTTGCCGCTTGTCCAATCGATGAGCGAAGGCGTTGGTCGCTTTATGTTTGTATGTAATTGTCAAAACAGCATGTAAGTCACAATTTATGTTTACCTGTGCATTTAAAGCAATTATTTTGTGAAATTGTTAAAACGCGTCAGCGATTCTTCTCTTAGGGCCACTTGCACAGAAAATTTAACCCTGGGTTAATACACTAACTCGAGTTAAAATTACAGTTTTCGTATGAATCTGACGTTTATTAACCCGGGTTAGTGTCGTAACCCAGTGTTAAATTTTCTGTGCAAGTGGCCCTTAGTGTTGCAGGTGTCCATGGGCGACGATGGTCACTTTACATTGGGTGCTCCGCCTTGTCTCCTATACCATACAAAAAAAAAGACAAATTAATACTTGTTTCATGTCAATAATAGGTCGCAACTAATATTGTTCAGTCAAAAGCACTAATATTTTTACGGCCATCGCAGCAAATATATACATGTGGGCCTGAGGGCTTGAAATAACACGGATATTTCTTGACAAAACTAATTTATTTCCAGAGAAAACTTACAAAGCTTACTAGGCGCGGTTATTGCTGCTAAAACAAGAGAGCTGTCCCTATCTCGCGCTCACACTCATATCGTCCCTTTCATACGTTCCGTTTCACGCTCATCCTTACATTCCATTCCCGCATACATAGACCTTATTGTCAGTGAAATAGGGGCGCGTACATATTATTGCCGTCTTGAGAACATGTCATAAATATATATGACTTTAGCTGTACAGATTTTCCGGACCTTCAGAAGGATTTTTTCCGAAGTTAATATAGTTGTGATGTGTGTGAACCTCTCTCTGCATTTACCCACAGTTACATATTATTTTTAAACTTTTAATTTATGTCTTCTATAAAAATACACAGTAAGTTAGCTATATAAAACAGTTAGAACATTAGAACAAAGAGACGCAAAAATTATGAGATTAAGTGAGTAGGTGAAAATGTGATTATTTAAAAATTACACCAATCAATCGCAATCTTCATTTATGTTTATAAAAATCAAAATTAATATCATTCTATAATTCCATAACGTAAAATCGCCAGTCGCTCAATCATTGCACCGGTTGGTTTCCTTTAAAATTTTGCTCAAAGTTTTTGTGTTTTCGTGAATTATTGCGTTTATAATAAGGGAACAAAAGTGTTTGGAAGGACCAATCAGAATATTAAATGAGTTTGCATTTTTTATCACCCTTAAAAATGCATGGACAATTCATTTCATTGAACCTTAATTGTAAGGTATTTTTAAGACGATTTTTTTTTCAAATCCAATAAAGAAACCGACTGCCATTTTAGGTGACAAGGAATTTAATTTTTTGATACTTGCGTTTAAACAGCGCTGATGTTAATGAAAATTAATTTAAATTATAAAAATCGGGGGCAATCTCATACAAATTGACCTAGTCCCAAACTAAGACCTAGGCTTGTATATATGGGTACTAGGGCTACCTAAGTAACCATAATCATACTTACATAGAGAACTATATATTTATATATATAGAAAACACACAAGACTCAAAAACAAATACTCGCGCTCATTACACAAATATTTTCCCCGACCGGGAACCGAACCCGAGACTGTTTGCTTCGTAGGTCACTACCAGAGATGGGCATTATTCGAATAAAAAATAATTCGTAGTATATTTATCCGCGAATAATTTATTCGTCGAATAATTTATTTGCGAATGATTTATTCGACTACTTTTCGAATAACGAATAATTTATTAATTTATTAGAGAAAAATGGAGCAGGTATTCCGGTAAGTACATAATAATTATTCGTGGCAATTTATTCGAAAATAAATTATTCGACGAATAATTTATTCGAATAAGAATAATCATTCGAGAATTTAATTCGTTATTCGCGAATAATTTGGTTATTCTTATTCGTTATTCGTCATTCGAATAAATTTTGCCCATCTCTGGCCACTAGGTACCAACTAGGCTAAGTGCGTCGTCGGTATTCGCACGGTAAATGTGAATGTTAGTCAAGCAAGTATAGGTTTGACATAAAAAATAGTATAATTCAAATGTACCATCACGGAACCATTAAGTAAAGGGTTCAAAGCCCGTTCAGTGTCGACATCGACCCTCATCGCCTCTATCAAGAGAGAGGTTTTCACGCACGTACGCTCTTTCGACTCGGCGTGAGTCCGAAGTGCGATAAAAAAGTGAGAAAGGACACAATGGTGGCACGTTTGTTTATTTAGACAGGAAATAGTTCGAGTAATGGATTAGGAATCACGGAAAAATAAGAAGTTCGATTTCATTTTTTTTTAACTTAACGTACCTAAATAGTTGTAATTGGTTCCTCTAGTACTCTGGCGAAAATTAATTTAGCAAAGGTTTGTAATATGTATGCTTATTCCCATTATTCAAACAGAGGGAAAATTTTGATTCAATTTGACGTAGATTTTCCACATAAAATCAACAAATAAATCAATTTGGGGACAATCTCATACGAATTGACCTAGTCCCAAACTAAGCTCTAGACTTGTACTATGGGTACTAGACAACGATATAAATATCCAAGACTCAGAAACAAGTACTCGTGCTCATCACACTAATATCTGCCTTAATATTTATTATACTCTCCAATAATTATGTTGAAATAGAATCTTAAAGCACTAAGTAAGTGACTAGTGCTTTTGTTACAATAATTACATCTTATTTTTTTCAAAAGCTGACAACCCTGAAAACGTCAGGTTACTTCTATTAATAAAAATACACCTTAACCTGTAATATCTCTACGCTTCCACAGATGTTTACTTCTGCAGAATGCAATATGTCCGTTCCTTTCTGATGTTTTACATTCTCCTAGTCAAAAATCTTAACTCAAATAATTATACCAAAATTATTTTTAACATCCAACTAATTAAAATGAAACCCCAAACTTACACAGAACTTGCACGGCGCCGCAAAGTTTCAGAAGGGGAATCAGCAAGCACAGATGGAGAATAAAAGATCCACTTTCACGTATTTATGGCCATAACAATACGTTTCATTTTCGCAAAACCCCGTGTATTTTACCCTGAAATAGGGGTAATTTTAATTACAATGGCAACATCGTATTCTTGCATTAAAGGGTAATTTCCGTGTGATGCTTCTAGTAAGACTCAAGAACTTCTCCAGTAGGACTAGGCAAGATGCAAACTCTTCTTGTACATTTTTATCTGTTCTTTGTTATGTTTATCACGAATAAATGATTTTCTTACATTCTTTTCTTTTTCAAACCCTGCTATCGTTTCTGTTTTCTATCGACTCGAAATTTAGTTGACATAAGGTGGTCGAAGCGATCTGTCATCAGCTTCCTCACTTAGCGTTATACATCTTTACTAGGCCTTCAGAAGTCCCAGCCAAGATGCATTACGCTAACTAGCCTATTCGCTAGTCTATTCGTTTGGTTTTTAATACAATCGCGTCACTGGTTTATCACGTGACTCTACGTACCACGTCATCTACCAGTGACGCGATTGGTTTAAAAACGAAACGAATAGAAACGCTAGTTAATAGTAATGCATGTTAGCTAGGGTGTTTTTCTCTTAAAAACGACTTTCTCTCTGTCGGGTCTACGAGGAAATAAAGAACCATACATGCATTCACCATACATACCTTCTTCGACAGTCAGGTTGAACAAACCAATTTATCCTTTGACTTGAATTTAACGTTTCTTAAAGTGCTAAAATTTAAATACCATAGATAAAGTAGGAATAAAGATTAGTATTAAAAACTATACAATTGTTTTTTCATTGGGGTTACCTTTGTTTCGGTGAAATATGTTTGCCAAATGTATCGTTTCCCAATCGTTTTATTTGCCAAACCGCTTTAATTTCTGTAACCCTTAATATTTCAGGGTTTTATAAAAACTAACCTAACCTAACCTGTAGGGTTCTAAATGATGGTACTGAAATAAATTCTGAAATTTTTGGAGATAGTCTACACTAGACATATATAAAAAATGTAATTTGAATTTGACTTATGTCATAGTAGAAATAACGGATGGATTTTGTAATGGAAAAAATAAATGGTATCGTTAGTCGGAATATCGCTGCAGCATATTTTATTTTATATTTAACATTAGTGGCGACCGTGACTAAATACAATGTACCGATTTCTTTGGGAACGGAATATTTATATGAAATTGGGTTGGCAAATGAAAAAGTTGGGAAACGAAACATTTGGCAAACATATTTTTGCCAAACGGCAGGCTCCGTTCTATTGAGTATCAACCTATGTCAGGTTTTGAAAATTTTGCTCTTCATTTAGGTATCGGATAATAGGGCGTTAATTTACCGAAAATTTCCATAAGAATTCACGTGTATGTAGCATAATGACTTATACACTAATAGAAACACGGTCCTTCTTACATATCAAATATAGGCGTACAACTTAATTGAGAGCCGAGGTATGCGTGAGGTGCGGGGAGAGGGCAATGGTCACTATAAGATCTTAATCGTACCTCACCCCCGCACCTCATGCCTACCCCAGCTCTCAATTAAGTTGTACCCCTATTACCCACTACTTTATCCATAGTATGTCTCGTTTTGATCTTTATCGGCCAAGCTTCATAAGTATATCCACTATCGCCATTGTGTTCATACATTATAATTTCATGAACTTATTTCTCATACAATACCCAATATTTAAAGGCACGGGGCTGAAGGATAAATGGATTTACAAGGGTACCAACCCTTTCGATGAGCACCCCAAATTGTACGGTCATTTTATTTATTGTCGGTTCGGCTGAAGCTTTATGTTTGGGAATATTTTCATTATGAGTTTATTTACGATAAATACTGTCGAAAAATGTTAAGGGTTGTAGTTTCTCGAATGCCTTTATTTAACAAAATTGATCGGAAAGTACTTTCAGTATAGACTTTGCTAGCTAGCTGTGATTCGTTTATCGCTCGGATCTCATTTCTTCCTGTCTGAGGGCCCTGCAAAGATACACTACGCTAACTAACGTTTCTATTCGATTCGTTTTTGAACCAATCGCGTCACTGGGAGATGACGTGATACGAAAAGTCACGTGGTCTACCAGTGACGCGATTGGTTTAAAAACGAATCGAATAGAAACGTTAGTTAGCGTAGTGCATCTTTGCAAGGCCCTCTGTACAGATAAAGACATATTTAACGACAAGAGCAAAAAATACAAGACGTGCTTGCCGCTCTGGGGGTCTCAGTTAGCGATTTTCGAAAATGAACAATATGCATAGGATTGAAGTAAGCCAATGACATAATATCGCGTCGATCGCTAATGACAAGCACATACATTTCTAGTCGATAGAAAACAGAAACTTTAGCGACGTTTGCATCTTGCCTACGCCTACTGGAGCTCCAATTTAATTATTAAAACTATATTGCTGTCAACTAAATCAGAATCGTCACGCTGACCATGCAATGACACGACCCATTGACCATCGGGCGCACCATCAGGTGGTCTGCTAACTGACCGCTTGCCTTGTCATCAAAATGAATGACTAACTCAGTCACAAGTTTTCATGGCCTAGCTTACATGATCCCATAAAGGTTGGAAGTGATAGGACCTTATTTGCAGGGTCCGTCCAGATAGATACCACCATCTTTTAACCGACCCCCAAGTAGCAGTGTTCTCATTATTGTATTCCGGTGTAGGGGACCACCGGTAAAATTACTGCCAAAGGAGCATTCCATCTTGGTCCCCAGGTTTTACTCTTAGGGGTTTCTGTTTGCAGTGTAACTTCTCAACGAAACTTAAAGTTATATACTAAAGTATATTTTCTTCGCTACTTTTAGTCACAGCGGTGCCCTCGGCAATCTGTTTTATAACAAGTTAAACTTTCATATTCTTAGATATCACTAACATAATAATGACATTCGGTGAACATAATATAATATTTTGCGGGTGGTAGGACCTTGTGCAGGGTCCGTCCGGATCGCTACCACCATCTTACCCATTAACCTACCGCCAAACAGCAGTGTTCGCATTGTTGTGTTCCGGTTTGGGGATAAGACAGCCGATGAAATGACTAGCATAGAGGCATTTCATCTTAGTCCTCAGGGTTGGCAACGCATTTGCAGTCTCGTGAATGCGAAAGTCTATGGGCCACAGTTTCCACTTAACATCAGGTGGTCTGTGTGCTCATTTGCCTTCTCTATGCCATAAAAAAAGACATACTAGCATAGCAAAGACATACTAGCATCTTCATACTCAGGGTTGGTAACGCATTTACAGTATAAAATAACTATAAATAGCAGGTGACAATGCCACACAAATTGACCTAGTCTCAGACTTAGCTCTAGGCTTGTACAGTCAAGGAATTTAATTTGTGACCCACCTTAGGTCCAAAGTCAATCTGACATTCTACAGCAATAAGGTTGAGTTTCCTGTCAATTACAAATAACTTGACATCTCTATTGACAATGACATCTTCAAGCAGATTTTCTTTGAAATGGGTAGCAAATTAACTTCAGTGACCGTACTATGGGTACTAGAAAACGATAAATTAACTAATATAGAGAAATACATGGAACACATCCAAGACTCAGGAATAAATACTCACGCTTATCACACGAATATCTGCCCTACTGGGATTTGAACCCGATACCGCTTTTAAGGCAGGGTCACTACCAACTAGGCTAACGTGTCTTAGGACCGCAGTCTTAAGATTGTAGTTATAAGAATGGGTCTCAGATCCCACTTACCACTGGTGGCCTATTTACAAAATGGATATTTATACTTAAAGATGACTTCATAACTCCAAAGACACAATAACCCCGGGTAATTCCCAAGAAAAATTTTTTTTTGGCCCAAAATCAAAACATCACGTGAATCGGTTAACAAGCCAAGAAATCCGACTAAACAATCTTTCGCATTTATATCAGTAGAAACTCATTTCTTTGGCCATAAATTTAACAATATTAATAGCAGTAAGCGAACACAACTCAACTTTTGCACGGACATTATTCGTGTCTGTCTCGTGCCACGAAAAAAACGAGCCAAGTCTTTGATACCGCGGTACGACAAAACCCGTAGCAAATGCTTTGGTGACAGTTAAAAATAATGCCGAGTTCATTTACGGGTTTAATTTGAACTGACGTAGTGTTTTTGTTTTAACATGACACTTACAGCAAGATTTTCGTGGTGGGTTGTCCTTTTGATATTAAATTGATAGTGTTTTTTGGCACACCGGTACTTGACATAAACATTGAAACAACAAGTTTTTAGTTTACCAGAGAATAACGGCTTTAAGCTGATTTCAGAATAATTTATTTTTATTGTGATTTATAATTACTTACAACTTTATATCCATAGACGATCTGTTCATATGTTTACTGGCCAACCTCTTAAAAAAAACGTGCTAATTAATTCTTGATTAATTTTAAATTAAAATAAGCATTTCCGAATTCTAATAAAGTAAAAAAAACTTTTATCCGTACCTATAACAGTCTAGTATTTAATATAGAATTCGTAAACAAATGACTTCATAATAATAAGTAACCAGTACGCCTGTCATACAATATTGGTATGTCCAAATGAATATTTTCCATAGCGCCATGGTTATAATAAATACTATTATATCTCTGTTATACTATTATACTGCACTCAACATTAATTGTACAAACGCTGCAGTAGATTTACCAGCAATGCCTTTAACCATTACCCAACCTAACTACCATTCCAGAATATTCCTCGGCTAACCGCCGTACTAATGCATCAATCAGAACCATCAATTTGCTGTCAAACACCAATTATTGAGGTTCCAATTTGCAACAAGGATTGTTCAGTGTACAATAATTTAAGAGCTAACTAAAATACGGCCGCGGGCGCCAATTTTCATCTCTTGGCCTATAAATATTGTAGGTTTTGCTTTTTCTGTAGTTGCGCTGTGCTAGGGGTGTAAGTTGGTTTACCAATTTTGTTGAATAAATGGAAGACTATGTTTCAGATTTTAAAATTAACTTTTAATGTCGATTTTATTAACTGAAGGTTAGGTTAGGTTAGGTTTGTTGTATAAAAACCCTAAAATAAAAACCGTTTCAGTAAAAGACACTTAATGACTTGCGATGATTATGAATAAAAATCCATTCGGACTACAAATTTTACTGAGAGCTAATATGGACCCAAATGTTTAAATCAAACTTGAATTTGCTATTTGTTTGTCTTGTGCCAAAGTCTTTGGAAAAAGAAGTTTTTATATTTTTATATTTCTCAAAGGAAATCACGACTAACTTCTAAATACGCTCAACGACAGCAGTATTTAGTATTAAAGAAGAAGTCTTTTTGCCTAACACATTCTCACACTCACTTTTACAATCTTCAACTTATGTTTGATACTTAAGTTTACACTTAAGATCCCTTTTGGTTCAACTTTCCAATATTTAGTGGACATTTCCTTTGGCATCCCTATTTGCGACCTTGTTAATATATTCCCCGTTTATTCATAGACTACTTATTTTATTCCTTTGTAACTGTCTTTGTTAAGTGGACTGTCAATTCATTATGTTGGCTATAAACAGTTGAACTGCAAAATAGACGGCTGTTGTTTCATTTATTAGCTTTTACTTTATGAGATACATTTCTGCTCTATTTATTTTCATTGATATAAATTTATGCCGAAGACTTTTAGTTTTATATTCAGCAGCTTTTATATCATTATTAATCGCTGAATGTTTAGAATATAATTTTATCGACTAACAAAATCTTTTTCTTGCTATTGACCTCACCATAATTAAATGTTAATTACTTTTACTATTACACTTAACGACTTTAACATGACACGCTTCCACTTTATATGCGTTACATTTTTCAAATATTTTGTAAAAAATACTGATTTCAAAAATCACTGTTTTATCGCCTTTCCTTTATTCCTCATCATCATTATTTACAATTTCATCTAGCTCTCCTAAAATGTATGCTTTGATATTCGTCTTGCTCTCCTTCAATTTCTGCTTTACAATTATTGACGTCCCATATCACGTAAATGCCATCGACTTTGTATTTACTACATCAAGTCTAACCTTACTGTTTACAATGTTAAAATATTTCTAAAGACCTCGTTCAAACTGCACAAACCGTTGGCCGTACATACTAACGAATCAAGTTCAAAAACTCGTTTCAAACTGTGTGGCTAGTGCATCAATGCACAAAAACCATAGACTAAGCTAAGAGCTATTTCCATTCGTGTTTATGTTCAGGACTCCCCGCGCGCTGAGTTTTATTGACAACATAAATACTGCAAGAATTTAGTGCTTTGGAATAGGTAGAATTGAATGGGTCAGGAATTTTAATGTCAAAACATTTCTGACGAATTTACAGGGTGAGTAGTTTATTTTGATTTCTTAAAAATTTATAATAGATCTCATCTCTATTAAAGTACGAGTAGAAGTGTTTTATTCAATTCAATTACATAGAGGATAAGCCGTAGAAGGTAAAGTGATAAGAAGGTACCTATATAAACCGTAAATGTAAATTAGTGTTACAAATATAAAAAGAGTCGTAGCCTTCCAAAACATTTTATTTAACTTTTTTATTTCAATTCATATATAAGCAAGTCTTTAACGTACCATACCATTGACCTACTAAACAAGATAGTAAGAAGACCATCCCAAAAAGCTTGTAAACGTCGCCCAAAAACTGACAACTCGTGCCAAAATCATCTCAGTAATAACACACTTACAACCTAATATCACCCAATGAATGAATCCAGGTCATATTACCAAGTCAGTGAGCAACTAAACCCTCAATATTGCAACTGCGAGATGCATCCAAATTACATTTCCGAATGCACTCACGATTCTAATACCGAATTTGCGATTCGAATCAAACCGCGCACCTACGTGCAATTATAAATTGCATTTGACTTGAAAAGTTCGAAATGGTAATAAGACGAGAGTGCTCTATGTTTCGTTGGATTATCATACTTTATTTCATCAGAATTTTCTTGTTTTCAAATCTATACTTCAACATTATTACTGTTTTCACGTGTTTTTTTAACTGTCATTTCATATTATTCCAATTCCAATCTAAGTACTTATATAATTGCCACGTCCATCCATCACATCTCTATTAGCTTCCGCGTTCTCTGTTTGAATCAAGATCTTCTAATAGCTTCTTAAGTCTGCGGGCACGTAGATTCCTTGTAAATTGGCGTCGTTTGAGATCTTAATTAAGTCGCTACAGTTTTTAGCTTCCTGCCGTTCCGTGGAAAAACAGCGTATGTCGCTGTTAGAACTTTACTTTGTTAATATAAAATGGCGTAAGAACCAGCCAATATCAATTTCGACACTATAATCTTGATTTTAAATTTACTCGGTGATATTTAGGGTTAATAAATAATTCTTTTGTTTGAGTTATTTGCTTAATTTTTTTTAATTATTGATTTAACTTCTTCATTAGTTTTCAATTTTTAGAAATGCATCTGCATAATCCCTTTGAATAATTTCTTAGACGTTCTTTACGCCTTTTCTGACTTACGCCGTATCTGCAGTTACGTCGTTACACACTTTAACACTGGTTGTTCGTGAGTGTATGGCCCGCCCATCTGTTAGTCTAGGTTTACGTGACTTGCGATCAAGACGTTTTTAGTATTAATTGAGCAATCTTAGCTCCGGGAGATCTAATAGTTATTTCAATTTTAATGATAACGTCTCCTTTGATAGGTCTTGAGCTAACCAGCTTGTTTTTATGAGAGTTTTTAGTATCTAGTTGATGACGTGTTTCAAATTTAAATACATCCTTTTCGATCCATTTGAACAATGAAGAATGAGCAATTTTTTTTTTCTGTATGTCATGTTACATGTTATTTTTATTGACCCTTAAAATGCGAATAAAGTATGAAGAAAGTGTCCTGAATAATTAATTTATAAGACATTTCAATTTTTACCACAGCATTTTCATCTCACAAAACATGCAACTTTAGAAATATTTCCTACAACTCCAAGGAATTCAAATCTAAATGCTGAATGCAAAAAACACCAATATATTTGGAACGGAACTTATCTTCTCTCAAACAAAACGGTGAACTCAATATGCGAGTAGGAAATTGTTGCCAAGTCTTGCCCCCTAGAAATGGGGGGAAATTTTAGGCACGCGAAGAGGCGTGCCATTGGTAACAGATACCAAAGCTTGGCACTCGAGATGCCTCTTGGCGAATGTTTGGCAATGCCAAGCGGTGTAACTGCGATGCGAACGGAACATACGAGTAGCTTAAGAATTGCAGCTAGCATGGTTGCCCTAGAAAACTCTGAGAATATATTTGAAAGTACCGATATTGTTTAAATTTTGCACACAGAATTGTCAGAGCAGAATAAGAAAGATGAAAACGAAACATTAAACAGCGTAGAAAGTCACTTTTAATTGAATAAGACTGTTTTTTGGTCAAATGATACCACCATATTACATTCAATCAACTTAAAGATTTAAAACCTTCTTGGTACAGAAACAACTACGAAAACAGCAATATAACCTTCCTTTAGTGTAAAAACCAAAATAGCGTCTTTGTGTACATTTGTACATAAAGAGGCTATTTAAATGTCACTTAAATGATGTCTAACTTACAGTTTCGTTACAAAAATGACGTTAATCGACAGTTTCGTTACGGTGACTAACTCGTCTTTAACTGGACATTTATTTTGGTTTTTACCCTAATAGCAATTTTCGATCTAATTGACTATTCTTTTGATTCACTTCCAGATAAGTTCTGATGAAGACATTGTTCGGAACAGTTTATCTTTTTTATCTCTTCCGCGTTTTTCCTTGAACTGTCCTAACTCAATTTAATCTGTGACACTCCTCACTCTAGATTTTTCCCGCTGTCGAATAGTCAGAAGCGGGTTATGGGGTTGTTTTTGTAAGTTGTCATGGAAAGGTCGTTGGCGAACTAAATTGGGTTATGTTATGTTATTTCTTTATGGCTGTCTCGCTTTCCTCTTGAGGATATGAGATGTTATTCAATTAAGGAAACAGGTCAAGAAAGCTGCAATTTATAAGTTTCTTATTCTTTCAACATATTTTGACGACGCGGTTATCCTAGTTTAGTAGTGGCACTGCCTATGAAGATCCCGAAGGTCTTGGATGGATAACTATGTTGTGATGATCACGTGTTTTTTAGAGTCTTGGAAGATTTTTTAATGAGTTACATGTTGAATTCAAGGGACGTACCTTTGCTAAACTAAATCATCTAAAGATTAACTAAGAGTAGGAACAAAATTTAATGTATACCTACTTAATTATTGTTTTGGTAAAGAGCTGTTCAAAAGTTATTTTATTTATAATTGTCACTAAATGGGTCATATAAGTCATATTCTAAGAAAGAAAATAAATGTATTAAAAAGTGGTATTGTAAGAACGACATAACTGTAACTAAGCCGTCCACTTATAAGCGTGTATCGCTCTTTAAAGCCATTTAACACCGTTAAAGATTTTTAAGAGCGTTAAAACGTGCGCGCGCATTACCTGTATATTAATTTGTGCGTCTATATATTTACTGGGTAAATATTAGTTCGTTTTGTGCTCGCTTGAAAGTACATACTTTATACTACAGTTAAATGAAATATCTACAATGCCAGTTGGCAAAGATTGTTTAATATTTGGTTCGGTAGTATAATATTCTGTTTTTGCTGTTTTTGGTCTTGCGTTAAAAGCATTATTTTTTCTGCCTTCTTTTGTTATTATGATTGTATCATCATTCATTAAGTATTGAAGCTTTGTCTTTAAATAGAATAATTTAACCATTCATTACCATGACAAGAAAAACTTCTTCTGTCATCATTACTTCATCAGATATTATTAAATTATAAATTTGTTACTTATTTAATCTTAATACTTTACAAGGCAATTCCTTTATCCCTTTACCAAACTAACATGATACGACCAAATATCGAATATAAGACTCAAATACTTCTAAGACATCAATAGCCGGCTAAAACCTTTTAAGAGGGTAAAACGTGTTTACATGTTTGTTCTGCTGGCCACCGGACTAATGGTAGCTTGTTCTTGCCTCTTAGCTAATCGGCCAACTCCGGTTTGTTGGGTTAAGGTATTGGGAGTATTGAGTTAGGTAAGTGCTGGGGTGTTTTTGATGTGCGCTTGTTATATTATGTAGTTAGCACGTTTTGTCTTGGATAATGCGAGGATTGGTAGGAATGCGTCTTTTGTTTATTTATCAAGTTATCTCTACATAGTAAAAAACTAAGTGGCTTCCCGCCGTCAGTCCCTGTATGCACGGTTAGATTTTTCAAACTTTGCAATGGATTTTAATACGGTTTACATCAATATATAGAGTGATTCAGGAGGAAGGTTTTTACGTATAATAAATTCTGGATTAGGTACGAAGCGAGGGCGGGTCGCCAGAGTTACATAAAACCAAAGTGAAAGAACTCCGTATATCTGGGTAATTTCTTAAAACTTGCTAAACTACATTTTGACTCTTTTTCTGATTTTTGTAGCTTCATTTGAATAGTGAATTAGTATCTCGCTGGTAGACTCACGACTTTTAAGATGTACTTAATCATGTTTTTTTTTTATCTTTGACAGTTATAGGTGCTAGATTGCGAGTCCTCCTTATTTTAGTTCAATAGTGTTTATCATTATTTAATCCAACAGACTCAAAATTTCAACTAAAGACCGTTATAGCAAAGAATTGAAGAATGGCGGTCGCTCCACCAACAAGAGTGTCTCTTGAAGATACCATGATGATGGTGATGATTTTCACACTCATCCACATCTCATTATTTACGTATGTCATGCAAACGCGCAAATGCACTCACGTTCATTAAAAATGACGCCATAAGTCACGTGCTATCACTTTGTATCTTAACGAATTAGAAAGTGACAGATAGATATTGATGCGGATATTAAGCAAAAGCTTAGTTTAGTCTAGGTTTATTTCTGTTCTCAAAAGATTTATTCAAGCTGCATTGTGTACCGTTAGTTCGCCAAATAAACACAGATAGCTTCGAACAAAGTAACTAATTCCGCATGAAGCCTGAATCGCTATATTTCAGTGTGTTTTGCGGCGACGTTGGGTTGTCTCGCGTGTAATCACGGTAATCCGTGCCTTAGTCTCGCAGTAAATAGATTAACACACGTAAGGAGCTGAATTAATGGTTATTTTGTGTTGGGAATCTGAAGATTGCATCGAGTATTCTTAAGACTAGGAATAAGCTGAATTTAGTTTTATTGGTTAGACCTTTTTATAGGCGATGCAGATTCTATCTATACATACTGAAATTACTTACGTGAATCGAAGCTTTATGTATATGGTTTTTTCGTATAAATAATGTATTATGTTTAAGAATCAAAGGGAAGCGTTATGTTGCTGTAAAATAATAAAGTAATTTTCGATGAAAAAACGAAGTTACTTTTTACGACTGTACCTAGTCATATTTTTTAACAGCAAAAATTTATTAAAACGTACAAATACGAAATAAAAGATTCTTGTATACAAAATCAGAAATACCAAGTTTCAGCCGGTTTTACATTTTAATTAATAACAGATTTTAAAATAATTAAGAATTAAATGTATGTAGGTCAGGCATTTCTTGATCTCAGATATTTTCCAAGTTTTAAATTTGTATTCTTTACCATTTTTATTAAAACATCGTTCGAATTAACGTATCGTATTGTTTCAACTCTGTATGCCACTCCTGGGATCTGTTAATTAGTTTCGTCTTGAAGATTTGCTCTGCAGGAATAACCGTATAGGCGCATTGATTAAATAAGGTTTGTTCATTTTCCCTGATTACATCCTATGTTCTGCCTTTGTTCTCGATTAATTAGGCACATTAGTTTACATACATTTCAAAAAAATACCTTTTTAATAGGGATGGAAGCTGAATTAATAATAACTCTTACTAGGTAGTATGTTTTGTTAAAGTCAAGAACCTAACCCGGCTGTTGAAGCGTCAGTTGTTTCATAAAGCCATAAAATTATTACTTATAATTGTATTTTGAATGTATTTATTTATGTTGCGGTATTGTGTCTATTTTAAATGAGGATTGTTTTACTTGATGAAGGTAACTCACCCGCCTACATCATACCTCGAAATTTGAAATATTTGAAACTTTGCAGATTTATTTACATGTTTTCAAATCAGGGTACCTTTACCCGAAACCAGGGGTCGTATAATTAAATCAATTCCCCATTACACGGCAAGGTCAGCGAAATACTCCAACAAAATGAATAAACACTGATAAAGTTTATTTATTTGTACTGATTAATTACTCCGATACTGTTAACAAGGTTTTGCGAACCATATCTTTGCTAGAGATTGCAATTACTCGCGTTTTCAATTATTGTTAGCTGTTTACGCTTTGAATTGGGAATTATTTAAAGAGTTATTACTGGAACAATCGCATTTGAAAATTCTATGATTTAATTATAAAATTATTATGATTAAATCAAACGTACTAAATTATCTACGACGAAAAACTATGGTTCGAGCTATGCTTTGAGTAAAGTCACTTCATTACCTAAAGACGTACCTCTTATCCTCGTACCATCAAGTTGCCAGGCTCAAACAGGACGGATATATTATAACTGTGAATGCTGTTTATTTCACTGCCTAGAACTTGGCAGGTTTAGACACTTCATAATACGGCCATAGATCTTTCTCTCAATTAAGATATCTGTCAAGTTGAGAAGAAAGCCTAAGCAAATATTGCAGAAGACGTAACAATAGTAAAGTCCTTGATTTAACTTGTTCTTGGCATTTTATACTTTCATACTATTCATAAAAAAAAATATTCATAAGTCTTGTCAATAATACTGAATATGACAAGATCAACGTAATTACAATTTTTCTATTTTCAACTCATTCGTTTATGATAGACTCACTCGTAAAAAGTTAGGTTACACTTCTTGGGTGAACACCTACACGTCTTTAAAAGCCGTCAAATAATTTAGCCTGCAGAAACTGCAAAGAAATATGAATACATACATTCATACATACACCCGAATAAAATATTTTCTCTTTTAGGTAGTCGGATAAATAGTTTATTTGTTAAAACGTTTCTAAATACGAAAACTATGCTGTCTCACACAACGGTTGCGATAACCACTGAAAACTAGCTTGGCCTGACATATGCTGAGTTTTCGTTAATACTACTAAACTAATGCTTGTTCTAACGACTACTTCTAAATGTAGTAATGCAGCTCTATCGAAATTAAATTCATTCATCCGTTGAAATACAAACGAAGATCAATCGCAAAATCTTCAATCAAGTGCAGCTTCACCTCATAGCGAGCCGTTATCCCGATAATTCACGTGAGAAAACCGCAGAATGGGTTCGTTAAGAGCGAAGAGCCCTTGCTCATTGTGCCCGCGTCAGCCCTGACATTGAGTGCCCACCGAAATGATAATGAGGCTTTGCCACTATTGACGAGGGAATATTGACACGCTAATTTCTTAAGAACGATGACGTGTGTCAGGTGACCATCGTTAATAATATTTTAAATGTGCGTTTGCTTGGTTTTTTTTTCATGTCAAAGTTGGCACAGAATTAAGTGTAAAGTCATGCTTAATTTATTGGAAGTTTGAAACATTTCTGAGGCATGATAACATGATAAACTATGCAGACTATTTATGGCTTCAAGATTCTTAAATTATCAAAAAATATTAACACAAATTCTAAAGACAACATGGCTTTAAGAAAATCCTTCGACAAATGAAGTTACGTATGAGCTTCTAACAAGATTAATTCCTTACGTCACCAGTAGTATTACACCAACACAATTTTTGCTTGAAAAGGCTTCTGAAATAGAAGCTTAATATATTTCCGTATAAAATAAATCGTTGTCGCCGTTCAAGTTCCGTTCAAAGACTCTTCTTCAAAGGCAAATCTACATAACACACCGTACACGCACTTCACTATTTATATTCCTTACGTATTCAGAAATCCGTACATCCGAAATCATATTTCCGATGGATAAAATATGAAAACACCACTCAATATTTTATTCGGCACAGACCTTTCTAAGAGCTATCTAACGCCTGTTGACCTTACGACCCTCGGCACCTTAGAAACCTCGTACGCATGCATAATTGTATGCTAGCGTATAAGATATCTCCATCATACATGAAGGAGCTTGCAATTATATTTGCTTTGTTAAATTAAGTTATTTGTGTGAACCGTTATCTTTTGACAGTGAGTTCCGGAATTTGAAATTTAAAAATAGCGGTGTTTTTAATAATAAACTTGCATTTCTGAGTAAAACATTTCTACTTAAAGAAACTTTGATTGCTTTTGGGTTTATTTTCGAACTCGTAGAAATCGTGATATAAAGTATCATGCACGTAACAGTAATTTCAAACCTTCAACAAGCGCGAATCAAATCATCCACTTAGTAAAAAAAGATGAACTTTAAACTTTCCAAATCAAAACGTAAAGAGAGCATCATGATCGTAACGAAATACCAGTGCACGCCTAGAAACCCGTCCATCCAATTGGGAACGATAAAAAATAAATTAAAATAAACCGTATAACGTTAGGTCTGATGATATCGGTACGAGTTCCGCACCCATTGTGCTCTCAGAAGTGGTAGGAGATAATTGCGGTGGCTTTGTTAAACAAAATGAGGTGTTAGCTCTTCTATTGATTAACAAGTAGTTTGATTCCAACGAAATATCGATACGTCTTACGTCGTCACGAATTAATTGCCTTTAAGCACTCAATGGCGCCATGTTTTTTTGAAATTCCGGACCTGACTGAGATTCCTAACAATATTTTACAGATTTATATTTTTTGTTGCAGATAATAAGGAAGAAAACTGCGCATGGCCGAAAGATATATTGAAAGTCCAATCAGTGCGTCGCCGTACGCTTTTTGGACGAAACAAAATGTGTGGAGTAATCACAGCAGTAGAAAATTGGTTGCAAGACTTGCGGAAGTAAACAAAAGATCTGACAAGAAGAACAATGAAAATGATTGGAGTAAAGAAAATTCTAATATCAAATTGCTTAGTGATCGTGTTATAGCGACTGAGGAGATTAATGATAATGCAATTGATAATGAAGATGAAGAAATCAGAAAAAACGTATGGAGCGACGTCGATGACGAACTTTACATAGCCAAATTGATTGAGTTAAGGACTTCACATGAAGTGAAGCGTGAAATACGTGATACTAGTGCATATATAAGTGACGATATCAGTGAGAAGGTTGTGAATAGTGATAAGTTAGAATACGCAATGTGGGATTTAGAACCCACAGATCTGACGGAGTGTGACTGTATGGGACCACCTCCAGAATTCCTGCTGCCACCACCGCCAAGGCCACCATTCCTTCAATCAGATTACTACTGTGGTGACGACCCTTTACCTGATTTGGAGACCTGTGACACAGAACCAGTAAGTTGGCTTTAACAATTTATTTAATAATTTAAGCTAAAGATAATGACTCTTTTGTTTAGTTGTAGGGTAAAATGTTAAATGTCCTTTTTGTGTTTTAATTATAAGCTCAGTTCTAAGTATCCCTTTACTTTGTTCAATTTTATTAATTCTGCAAGCCTGTAAACGTTAAATGGATCTTAACTACCCTCTCAGAGTTAAGAACTTTAACTTGTTGTTAGCTAAATCGCAACATTGTTGAGATCAACATTGCGGTTTACTATAAACATAACAAATACTTTCTTAACAAAGCTAGATTTAACATTTTTGTTTTCACCGTTAATATGTGTGTCATTTTATTAAATCAAAATTACATTTGGCGCCGAAAAGCAACAACATTTTTCGCCATATTTTTTACTTATTCAACGATCATTGCTTGCATTACCTTTGAATTTGTCATCGAGGATTCTCACAAAGATTACACACGCTCGACGTCCGAAAATGTTATCGCCTACATGTAAACCCACTTCGTCACGTGTGTTCTCCACAAATGGTGACGAATAAACATCTCTTATCGCACTCGGTAAATATTTGACATATGCGGGCCTTAATGAAGGCATGCGACAATGCTCATTTATCTCACAATCTTTACAACTTTTTACAGTGTACTCGTTTGTTAGGGTAAAGTCAAGTACGGTATATGTTAGGTGCGGGTAATGTGATATTTCTTCTTAATGTTTAAAATTATCTTTTGGCATTAATTATATACCTGCGACGAAAATAGTATCAAATAAAGTAAAATAACTGTTACGGTCAATCCCACATAAATCGACCTAGCTCCGAACTAAGCTGTATACTTGCATTAACTGTGGGTACTAGATAACGGTAAATATACTAGGCAAATATTTTTGTGCTAAACGCGAGTATTTGTTTGTGAATCTTGAATGCGTTCTACGTATTCAAGTATTTATTCATCTATGTATGTAAGTATTTATGACGTTATCTATAGTTCAAGACCTTAGTTTGAAACTAGCTCAGTTTGTGTGAGAGTGTCCAAATATTTTAATTAACGTAAAGAAAGAATATCTACTTAAATATCCACAAATACTGTGGAACAATATGACATCATATAAATATTTATCCTAACCAGGAATTAAACCTGGGACACCGCTACCTTTGTAGTGACTTCCAACTAGGCCAACCGTATTTAAATTATTAACATGATAAACATCTATATTACTGTTTTTTGGACTCTACTTAAATAACTTCTGTCATAATGATATCAAACAAATATTCTGTGAGTCAACGCAAACAGCAAATATCCGAAGACATCTTAGTCAGAATTAGCAGAACCGTGTTAAATGTAGAAATACCAAGTGTTCGTACAACGCTTTAGCGACGGGCAAATACAAAAAGTAAAGAGAAAGCATATGCGATTGCTAGGTGTGCCGTCCATTACAGAGCGATAGAGAGTATAAAAATATGTTGATAATAAACGCATGAAGAATATGTATAAAAATTAAAATTAATCTTTGCTATAAGAACGAACTATTTATAGTTGAGAAATAATTCTAAGAACCCAGAGCTGAACAAAAATAACTTTTGAAATGTTGACAAGAGCCTTTTAATAATTACTTTATTACTTAAATAATAATCGCGTATTCTTATCATGTTTAAAAATATTAGATAATTGGTTCAATTACCCTTTTTTTTTTGTAATTGCATCGTTGATTATAGAGTTACTTGCGTCGCTTCTTTTCGGCAATGATGGACTTGTCCGAAACGCTATTCATTATAATAGATTCACTCCATGTAACGTGTAAATGAGGCCAATTAACTGAATAAATTAATCAAATTTTCTTTGATAAATTAAATTAATTAATTAAATTAATTAAAAATAAAAAGTATTTATTGATTTAATAAATTAATTAAAAAAATTAAATGATTATTTAATCAAAACATCACTCACAAAACTTGCATACTTTAAATAGCAACCCAAAATTTTCGCTTAGCATAAGACAAATCGTGGACACTGGCCTTAACTATCAACGTTGGTACACCTTACGAAAGCAAAGAGCACCGTTAAGCCCATCCGTGTACGTAAGTTTTACAAGCCAGGTAAACAAGAGGAAAAGGAAGTGTCAGTTTGCATTAATCTGGCTAATCTCGTGAATTGGGAAAGGTAGTTATCCTTTGAGGAAAGAAAAGAACAAAAAGTATATAGTTCTTTAACAAAATAATTAGGTGTATTGTTTTCATTGAGTAAATTACGTTTTATTACTTCAGGAAATGTAATAATAAAATATATTTTTTTGTTAAATTTGATTTAAGTTCTAAGTGATGTTTGCGTAATGCTTCATTTTTAAATGAGTTTAATAAAAAAAATTGCTTTATTACTTTTACGATGGTAAAATTTAATAACGTGACCTGTTAAATAATTTAATAAAATACCTATTTATTTTGTAAAAACGCTTTATACGAGACGTTATTTGGTTTTTATTTATCTATACTTACTTCTTTTCAACAATATTACAAACGTCTTAGTCCTTTTTTTGTAGACTAATAGAGAATTCCGCTTCATTTAATGTGTAAGGGACAAATGAAATCAAAGGACGTAAGAAAGAAAAAAAATGGTTTTGATAAATAAATGCTACTATTGACAATAATAAAGTAAACGTATTTGACGTTGGTCTTGATGAAGTAGAAAATCAAACTGAAGTTAGATTATATTGTTCCAAATAAAAGCTTTACGAAATAATGTCGTACTTTATTTTGGTAATTTATGTCCCATTAGAAACCAATACATTATTATCAGTGTGTAAAAGAGAAGGCTTGGAATAGGAAAGAATGGAAATTACTTCACCAACAAGAGCATAGCTCTTAAGTAAATGGCGATGATGACATTATTATATTCATACCGATTGCAATTAGATAATGGTACCATCGAGGAACTTCTTACATAGTAATGTAATTCAAGTAGTTTCAATGTGAGTTTCTAGGTAACTTCTAAAACTGCGCTATCAAATGTTTCCAATATTTTTTTTGGAATTTCTCTAAAAGTTTTCTTAATTTCTGGAAGTCATAAGCAATGGTTTGGATCTTAAATAGTAAATTTATAAGAATTCAATAAATTTCCATGTTAAAAAAGTAGTTTCACGTAAATATAAAAATAAATATAATTAAACATCTTGTAGGATTGGAATAATTTGTTCTGGCGGTTTCTGAATACGATCCTAATAACATAATGATAAATGTTACCCCACACTAACTCATTTAATAATCACTAACCGCTAGTTAAACTGCGATAATTGGATTAAATTTTAATGTCCATCCGTTAATTCTAACTGACCGCAATCCGGTGGATATTAACCGTGAAGTTATAACGTTCTAAATTTACGGATTTCGCTTTAAAAGTTTGTTTTTGAACTAATGGTGTTAAGAGTAATGGATAGCATACTGTTACTCTTTCTAGCCAATTGAGCCAGATTTAAAATGCTTCTTGGCTATATACACGAGATCAGATCGCTTAAAAAGTTTTTCTGTTGTGTACTAGGATAACATAGTAAAAATCAAAGTCGCTTCCCGCCGTCTGTCCCTCTGTACGTACTATCGCGATCGTTAATTTGTGACTCATTTCAAGAAAAATAGGCTTGAAGTCGTCAATGTCATTAGAGATGCCAAATCATTTGTAACTTATAGGAGACTCAACCTTATTGTTGTAGAATGTCAGAATGACTTTGGACCTAAGGTGGGTCCCAAAATTAAGTTCGTGACTGTACGTTTAGATCTTTCGAACTAAGCTACGACTTTTAATGCGTTTTTCATCTATATATAGAGTGATTCAAGAGATTTTTTTTTAATGTTACTTCCGGATTATGTACTGGTGTTACAGAAAACTCACATAAACCAAAGCGAAGCGGGGCAGGGCGCTAGTATTGTAATAAGTAATGTAAGTAAGTTTGACGACGCATTTAGCCTAGTTGGTAGTGACCCTGCCTACGAAGCTAGCGGTCTCGGGTTCGATTCCCGGTATGGGCAAATATTTGTGTGATGACCACGAGTATTTTCTATTGGATATTTTCCATGCGTTTAACTATTTATTTCTCTAATTGTATGTGTGTTTATCTTTGCCTAGTACCCATAGTACAAGCGAAGAGGTAGACTTAGTTTAGGACTATAGGTAATTTTTTATGTTGTCCCCTCTTTTTTTATTATGTTCAAGACTGATTGTTAATTTTCGTGCGGCTTTTCATCATGTGTATTTATTACGGTTCAAAAGACAAAGTAAGGTCGGACGTACAGTCAACAGCATAAATAAGTGATCCTGTCTCTTTAAAATCGTGTTTGAAATGTCATACAAAATTGTGAAACGATTGAAAGTGACAAGGTACATAAATGATCACTTATTTGTACTGTTGACTGTACAAACGACGAAGGCTGAGTAAAAGGGTTCCGCATGGCATTCTTAAGGTACGGGACCCTAAAACCAATCAGCTTTCTCCACCTGTAATTTTTGTCAAATACTACGTGGACTTTTTATTGTAGACACTACAGAACCAAGCCAACATCTCTGACTACACCATCAGGAATTCAACACTGACTCAGCCCACTGTTAACACCGTGTGTGGCGTTAAGTATGTTTATCACAGTTGCGGTTTCCAACAAAACCCTTATAATATCTTTAATCTGTTCGCCACGGTCGCTAACAAGACGATTAAGACATAAATGTCTGAATTAATTGACTAGTTCGAACACCTTAAGGAAACTCCGTAGGTGTTCTGACACACAGCTAATAAAGATAACAGTAAGTCATATAAAACGTTATTAAATTGGCACAGTCCGACGCACAGCCTTAAACAGTAGTTTATTATTTAAACGAGTAACTTTTTTTTGTTTATACAAAATAAAATACACAATGTATTTTCTTCATTATTACTCTAGCTGTTGCCCGCGACTCCGTCCGCGTAAAATCGTTGATTGCTATCTCCTCAGGAACCGTTTTCGGGATAAAAAGTGCCCTATGATTCTCGCTGAGACTCAAGCTATGTCCATACCAAATTTTATCAAAATCGGGTCAGCAGTTTAGCCATGAAAGAGTAACAAACATAGAGTTTGAGGTCCTTTCACATTTACATTAATATGTAAATGTAAAAGGACCTCAGACCTGAACACGATCTTCAAAATTTCAAGACCCTTTATCCCAGTTTAAACCTACTAATGGGACTTTATTAGAACATGTTTAGCCTCTTGTGCTTCGTTAATTCAATGCCCAGGGTGGTCTAGATTAAAAGAAGTATGTTATCTGTCAGTCATCAGTCAAACGATAATAAAACTGTTTCATATAAAAATCGTCAGTATGTTATCGTTACTTAGTATGAAGAGCTCGCGCTGTTTCATGCCACAACCGGTACTGTTGATTCGTCAGAGGTTCGCGGAACAATCGGGTGGTCCAATAAAACACATCGAGACTCGATAACAACGCGTGTTAATAAAATTCACTTTAAACACGTTATGACCTCGCTGTTGTGTTTTTATGCTGTTTTTATTATGAGTGGGTCGGGTGTTATTAAATTGTATGTACTCTTCAAATATAAAAAACTGTAATTTTTGGTGAGGTTAAATTATGTGATAATACAATACACTTTAAACTTTCACTAAATATATAACTCAATCTATTATTTTTCTGCGCACTTATTCTTATCTAATTGTTAACTATAAAAGTAGTAATCAATATACAAAGGATATCGTCGGTGATACTTCAATACCGCGTAACTAATAAATTCAATAAGTTGCAAAATGTACCTTACTGACTTGCTTGCTAAAGTGTATTTTGCATCATATTTCATTTGTTAATTACGCGGTATTGCAGTATCACCGACGATATGCCAAGTAACTTTACCAGTCGAGACTTGTTTCAAATTTACTATTTCTCAAAAAATTTAAAGTATTACGCCATTTTTCGTACCTAATATTATTTACCGTACAGGATGTCCCGAAACTTAGCATTTATTACAACATAAGAAAGCTCTTTAGATTAAAATTTTATTCAACTTTTCAAAATAAACTAAACTTTAGGAGTCATTTACATTTTAATGATATTCGGCTAGTAAATTTAAACCTTGGTAGCAATACAACTATAAAGCAAATTTAATAATGTCAAGTTGTAAATAACATAGAACTTTGTCAATTTAACTTATTGTTAACAATCAAAATATTCATATCATAGTCATGCCACACATCAAACTTAATCTTCCACGACAAAAAAAACACCAGTTAATTTAATAAACCCAATGTAAATAAGTGTGCAAATGATTAAATTAATCAACTTAACTTAAAACAACAATAGCAAAATCCAACTCAAATTAAACAAGACAAACATCATTGATTAATAATAAAGTAGTTAATTCCAATCCTAATTAACGAAACATTTAAATTGCGCCGAACAATTGGTACGGATAATTTACAAAGTTAATCAATGGAAATATTTACAATGAGTTTTCATTACATTGCCTGATTCAAATATTTACTTAAGTTTTGCTTTCTCTTAAACAATGCCTGAAGGTAATTAACTTCTAAAAATAAATTGCAAACTGTTATAAAATATCTTTTATAAATCGGTTGTCTACTACCGTGTAGTTTTTTTTTTATTGATCTTACTATTTCGCTCCAAAGAAGGTATTTTGTCTAGCATTCCTCTATGCCTTACAAGCAAAATACGTTTGATATTGGTAAATCATTGAAAGCAATCGAGTCTTTAATAAAGTATTTTTTTTTTATTGGGTCCAATTCGAATTGTGTCCTGTAATTCTACCTCTACTCTTGTTAGAGTTAGCATTGAGTTTGACGTTTATAAATTTAGGTTTACAATTATTTAAAAATTAGAATACACAAATCCGAATAGGCCCTTCGAAGGCCTTATTTAAATTTTACTTGGCATGTACCAAATCTCATGGTGTTCCTTCTGGGGCCCTAATATGGCCGCGTTAATCGCGTAACAAAATGTGGATGAAACATCCGTCACTTTTTGACACGTATATAAGTCCGAGAGTGACGGATGCTTTATCCACATTTTGTCACGCGATAAACGCAACCATACTAGGCCCGCAGGTATTGTCAGCCCGATACTTTTATTTCCAACTAAAAAAATATACAGGGTGGTCCTCGATAAACTGTGCATATTGAAAGGGATGAAATTTTAGGTTAATTTATAGGTAAAACATTTTTTTTTTAATTTTTTTGCCTTTGTTTTTTTTTACAAATTGTCAAACTTTTTAATAAAGTTTGGGTAGTACACTTAATTGTGATGGTGTAACTTTTGATCTAATAGCCCAAAAAATATAAAACAAAATGCATAGTATTGACATTAGTTAGGTTTATAATAATTGATAACAATATTAGACCAATTAAAAAAATTACTGAGTAACTGCTTTTTTGTGGAAAATTACTCCAAAAATATCATTTTGTTTTTATAAAAACACGATTTTCTCCAAATTTTGCAAATATTTTACAATTTTTTTTACCGTTTTTGGATCTAAAATTAAACGAGAAATAATAATAAGCACAAAAAAATAGTGAAATATATACAACATTTTGAGAAAATCGTGTTTTTATGAAAACAAAATGACATTTTTGCTGTAATTTATTTAAAAAAAAATAAGTGGCTGAAATTTAAAAAAAAAATGTTTTACCGATAAATTAACCTAAAATTTCATCCCTTTCAGTATGTACAGTTTATTGAGTACCACCCTGTATATTATTCAGGCACCAATTTTATGATACCGTACAAATAAGGTGTATAATTTACTTACAATTCTACGGAACTATATCTTAACTTCCCACGTGTTCTCTTTTCGCAGTTTAGTGGGTGTAGCTAGCACGAATTGGTTTTCCCCAAACATGTAAACTCGTTTGGCTTTGAAATATTTGACATGGTTATTAACCTTACGTTCTCGTATTTGGTTATAAATTTTAAACATCTTAAGTTCATCAATGATTCGATTTTAACTTTCAAATGTATTCAAAGCCGTTTTTAAGACAAATAATGAGATGTTAACTTTGAGTAATCTGCATAGGATTATTAAAAAAAAGTATGCTCTTGAAACCTCTACCTGTTTCATTCTACTTAAACGTACAAGTTTAAAGGTATATGCGTTACACTGCATAATAATACGTATTGCCTAAATAATAATGTTCAGTATGAGGTACCTACTAGAGAATGATGATTTTAGAAATGCTGTCAAATGTTACAAAAGTATGTGTTCTAATTCGAATCTTGAAATATCTTACTTAGATTTCATTTGACGGTGGTCAATATTTCGAGTTAAGTCACTTTTGTTCTAGGACGTCATTGTTACCCACGTCATGGGGCGTCGCCTCAGAAAACAAACTTTGTTTGTGTATTTGTTCCCTTAATTGTTCAAGATGAGGTTGCAACTTTACCTTATCTAAATGCGCATATCTTTGGACAACTCCATTTCTTTCTTTTTTTTTGTTCCGGCCATGTAGATTAGGACAAGTTAACATTGACTCGCATTATTTTAAGCAGACAAGTCATTAGAAGAAATTGTTTAACAAAATGATCACTTGACAAACTTTTTGATGAACGATGTAATATCCATCGTGAAGTCCCTTTAAAATTTTAAAAAACCTTTCCTGCTTTTACTGCGAAGTTTAAAGCGGCGATAATAATAATTTACCTAAAAGTTCACGCCGTGAGCTGCCCCAAATTAATTAAGGTTTTATTCAATTTTTTTCTCGAAAGACTTTTTATTAATTAACGGTGGAGCAATGACAAATCGGCTACTGGCTAAAGATGGACAGGGAGATAGGAGCCGCCCGTTTTGAATGTAGTTTTTGAAGACTTTTTTCCCAATATTGTTGTTTGGGAGATTGTGAGATATGCCGATAGGTCGTCGCGGGACCGATGACGGATTTCTGTTCTGATAGTGCCGGGTTTTGACAAATTGATGTCCCTTATTCAGGCTTAGCTTAATGCGCATCGAGACATACGCTTAGATGTTTATCGCGATTATTTATAAAAGCTAAGTCGATGAACCCTTGCCTCCGCTCGGATTGTGAATCTTGACAAGGTCTTATCGCAATACTATATTAACGTCATTTAGTCCTTTATAATATTATAGTTTGATTGAAATTCAGTTAAAATTGTTTATTAGTAAAACGCTATTGATAGTTGTTGCTATTATTTTTCTTCCAAGTTGTTACAAAAGGTATTCGGCAAAGACATTATTATTTGGAATTTTGAAAAACATCCTGCTCTGGAATGTTTCAATGTAAGTAATTGAAGAATTTTGAAAAGAACAGATAATAATAATTCTGACTAGATAAAATATTTAAGAAGCTCATAATTCTATACTCATCCTGCTACTTTTATGTATGTTAGTTGATAAATTAGTATGTACTGATACAGAAAATAAATAATTACAAACGATTACTTTTATCATACCAACTATTTGTTAAATTAATAATTTAATGTGTATCAAACGAAACCTCATTTACCATTCCACCCCTTGCGTTACAAACATTAGATCAACTAATCAAGAGCACGCATGTATTCCATCATTTCCAATGTTGACTCCAACATTACGCCCTTATTTGATAAAATCTATCCAATTAATATAAATAATAAGTTCATTTCTCTCACGAGTCACACTAATTACGTGTTGTGAATAAATGTTTTCATTAAACTGATGAAAATGAACTTCACTATACGTATTAAAGTAACGCGTGCAGTGTTGAATATGAATATTATAAATGGAATTTACACAGCTAGCGCGAATTTTAAAATTACTATAATAATTTCCACTAGAGTATTTTGGCTGCTAGCAAACACCTTATTTGTTTTTCGTTCATATTTTTCTTTAAACATAAATATTCAGGTAAGAAATTTAACGTATTTTAAAAATGAAACTCAAATTGCGGCTGTGGATTTTTTGCTGTCTCATCTGTGTATTCAAAACACGTTTGTGTAAGCAAATACAGCATTAGTTTTGTCTTCTTCCATTGTAAACGTAAACAAAGAAGCAATTATTAATGAAATTGGAACGAAGAGGTCTACAAAGCCAGCAACAACTGGACCACTTAGGACGAACCAGAAAACTGAAACCCTTTTAACGACATCCATTACAGCAAAGGAATTTTTATTTAGTTATATAGTACAAAAGGTTCAGATTATTTTAGCATCAGAAATATGTACTGCCCAATACTAAAACAAACTGATTTCTGGCAAGAAGTTGGCGAAACCTTTGAAATTGTGACCAACATTTCGTATTTCCGAGCGAAAACCTATGAACAGAATTCTAATATCGAATCGTACCCGAACTGCGTAAACAAAAATACAATACGTGCGTCCTCCGGGGAGTGAGAAAAAATAAAAATGAACCATTTAGGGGTAGCAAGGGGGAAGTTGGAACAAAAAACGTCTATTGTGTTGAATTACCTTTTTTATATAAGTTTGCGTGACGCGTTCTACACTAGAATATTAATACACAAACACCAGCCCCAATACACCTTGCACCCTCCCCAAACTTGCCCTATAATTATCGCAATATGGCGTACGTGTTAAGTTATAGAATAAAGGATAGAATATAGATACAAGCAATAAAATTGGAATAGAGTTATTAACTTTTGTGTGATGGAAAAAACGCCCCTAGATAATTCACCAGCGCTTTGTTGTTTAATGTTGCAAGATAATGGGCAATTTTGGCTGCTGATGTATCAGATGATTAAAAAAGATAAAAAGCAATAAACTACGAAATTACAAGCAGCAAGCTCTTTTATTAAAACCAAAAGACAGCGTACTAATACATTGACGAACATTACTTCTTCTTAAGGTTAACCTTAAATTAATGATTTCTCAGTAAAATAGCTTCCACTTTCAATGAAGAATTCCTTCAAAGTATTTCTCATAAACACTGACAAGAAAATGCTTACGATCTTTGAAGACACAATTATAATTGAAACCATAACAATTAAACATTAACTGAAAATAAAGACAAAGATTCCGCAGAAGTCAAAACAACGTATTGAAATTGTTTAGGCTACAATCAGGGTAATGAACTGGAGAGCCGAAATAGCAAAAATCTTCAAAACGACGAAACAGATTTGGCATGAAACCATGCACTAGACAAATTAGCAATTACATTATTTATCGAAACATTGGACATTATCCAAGAATTCGCTGAATTTTCTTTTATGTTATTGTTGAGATTGGTTTGATTTATCTTGGTAATAAAAGAATCATGAAAATGTGAATGCTTAAGTTTAAAATAGTGTGTTAGGTAGTCGAAATTATACATACATAATCTCACGCCTTCGTTCCCAGAGTGGGGTAGGCAGAGCTACAGAATTACAAACATCTCTAAAAACTTGTTGATAATTCTATAACCACAATTTGCACAATTAGGCTAAGATGTTTACCAGCGTATTAGTGACAGTTTGCAAGCCCATCGCCTAACAGTACTACAAGCCTTTATTCCCTTAGTCGTCTCTTACGACATCCACGGGAAGACATGGAGTGGCACTATTCTAACTCGGCAACCACACGAGCATCGAAATTATAGACTTAATGAAATAATGATTGAGGACAACCACGTAGAAGTCTGTTATCGCTTTTCCTTCAGGAAATGTTCAATATTCGGGATCTATGTCCTTCCCGTGGACTCGAACTATCCTCTTACTCAATTTTATCGAAATCGGTTTTGCGTTTTAACCGTTAAAACGTAACAAACCGACAGACAGATAAACAGTCAAAGTTACTTTCACGTTTATCATATTAGTATGGATGAATAAGAATCAATATTTCAGCGAGGTTGTCACTTATTTATCTTTGTTTACAAATTCAATTATTAAGCATTATCAAATTAAAAATTAGTAAGTTAAGACTTCGAAGTTGAGGTCATATTTAACAGTAGTTTACGTGATGGTTGCGTAGTGCTAATTGCGCAGAGTCTCGTACAATACTTTATCTACACACATATTATTATAAGTACTCTAAGATGGGTTCAGGAGCCGAAAGGCAAATGACCAGCATTACCAGGGCCCTGCCAAGATGCATTGCGCTAACTAGCGTTTCTATTCGTTTCGTTTTTAAACCAATCGCGTCACTGGTAGATCACGTGACTTTTCGTATCACGTCATCTACCACTGACGCGATTGGTTTAAAAACGAAACGAATAGAAACGCTAGTTAGCGCAATGCATCTTGGCAGGCCCTCTTACCTGTGGTAAGTGATGGTAGTAGGTGATAGCGATTACAGCTGTAACGTAATTTTGAAATTACGTTATCGAATATTGTAAGGTAATGAGATCCAAATTTGGAACATCTTCCAAAATAAACAACTGTCATCGCTGTCACCTACTACCACAGGTAATGCTGGTCATTGCCTACGGGTTTTGAACGCATAATAGAGGACTTATAATATGAGTGTAGATAAAATATTTTTATGCAATAATCAATGGATTTATTCAATTATATGTGTCAGTATTCATATTTTGATCTAAGCCACGTCATGTTCTTTTACGAACTTCTTCTAAGAACTCAACAATATTATTAGGTTCCAGATTTTTTAAGTTTTATAGCATATTTTAATAGTTCTTGTCTGTTTTACAGAAGATAGACGCCTACAACCACAGCGGTCCATCGCTTCAAACGTCCGCCGTGATCGCTCTCTGCTCAATCGTGCTGGTGCTCGGCATCTTCGTTGGTGCCATCCTCGTTTGGAAGTAAGTGATCTTTTCATAATTCTTCTTAATGAAATTCTGCTGTTTCCTGAACATTGGCGTTACATTCTGCATTGATAGTAACTTCTACATTAAGATTTTTCTGATGTGACTTGATCATAAATATCATGGGAAAATTTCAAACAAGTTGACTTAGTCCCAAATTATGCTCTAGGCTTGTATTTTGGGTACAGTCAAGGACTTTAATTGGTATGCCACTATGGAACCCTGTCATAAAGACAGCGTCAAACAACATGACAGAAATAACGCTTAAATGAATGATTAACGTTATGCGACAGGGTTCCATAGTGACATAACAATTAAAGTCCTTGACTGTACTAGACAATGATAAACTTACTTATAAATATAAAATACAAAGCAAACATCCAAGACTTAGGGACAAATATTCGCGCTGATCACACAAAATATCTGCCCTTACCGGGATTTGAACGCGGGACCGCTAGCTTCGAAGGCAGGGGCACTACCAACTAGGCTAACGTGTCGTCGCTCTATACTTTTACTACGAGTATTAAGCAACAATAAACATACATAGACAAAGACATACTCAAGTACTACATAGAAATATTTTAGATTAGAAACTTATACTCGCGCTTGTAGCACAAATTTTGACCAGACCTGGAATTAAATGCGGGACCACTAACTTCGTAGGCAGGGTCACTACCAACTAGGCAAACGGCACCATCCTCAACATGACAACACTAACTAGTAAATACCTTCATTTTGAAACAATTACCTTTAGAAAACCCAATTATCTATTAATATTATAAAACACTACTCGTAGAAGACGCCTGCGGCTTCGTACACGTGGAATTCGTTTTGCGCTATTTCTTCCATTTCTACCCGTTGGAGATTGATTTTCAAAAAAACTTTCTTTGTGCATCCCCAAGGTACCCAAGGAACATTTCCTCCAAATTTCAAGACTAGATTTAGGCCGTGCGTCGTTATAAAAGAGTTTTATATTCATCGATAAAATGTCGTAACGGTAGGTAATTTCGAAGCTAAATTGGCTGTTAATTAAGTCACTATCCATACCTGAAATCCGGCATCTAACAATAACAAGCCAACGTTAAAGGAATCTGTCGACAATGGCACTGACAGTTTAATCGGTGTTAAACCGTCGTCACGTTCGTATGGGGAGGCAATGGCTCGAGAAAGTTGATTAGAGTGCCTGTCACCTATCCGAGATTTAATCCAGAGCTGAAATGTGACACCGGCTTGTAGGGAAAGAGGTAGCGGCAACGGTAGAATAGTGCCCGTCTTGAATTGCATTTTTTTAGGAGTTTAATAAGATTCTTCTTTATTATTGTCATTTGATTCTAGTAAAAGTGTTTGCTTTTCGTCTTTATTAGAATAACCATCAAAATATTGTTAGTTGTTTTCCAAATGTGTAAGTTACACATGGAAATAACTTTGTTCGTCAAATTTTGCAACTATACTCTTCTCTCTAAAATATCCGATTTGTTTGAGGTTGTATTTTGTACTACGTTGACAGCTGTCAAAATGGGCGTTTTAGAGTGACGGAGCTATGCTTTACGTTATAATAAGCTATCGTATCATCTCTTTGCATCACTACTTTGCTAGTCATATGCCTTTAACAGCAGATAAAGCTTATTTTCTGGTATCATTTGCACTATTAATATCTTATATTCTTTTACCTCTCGCTTCATCGTCTATTTTAAACCAAAACGGTAGTATAATTAGAAGCGTCACAATATTCGTGTCGCCGCATTACAGATAGTTTGACGTCCAATTTAGAAACTGGAAACCCTTGATGCGTGTGATAAGTAGCTGTATAAGAGTTGTATGAGACGATTATACCGTTATTATGTGGCTTATAATCACTTTCGGGCTTTGTTGATGGTACAAGTTATTTACTTGGTTCGATAACGACGTTAAACCTGATATTAATGTTTCAATGTGTAAGTAACGCATCGTTTTTTACTAAGTATGGGTTTCGTTTATCAATGTGGATTTTGGTTGATGCAGATTTATGTGCAATATCGGCTTTCCTGGTTATGCGTTGTCGGAGTTTTTAATTACATGCTAAAGCTTATCTTAGTTCTTTTCTGTTTCCATGAGAATAAGGGGAACAAGAAGACACATCAGAGCATTCGAGTGATGATGGAGCCGGAATTCACTAATCATAATATTGCCTTAACACTACACATTAGTCTCAAAATTAATTTTGTTTTTAATATACGTAATTGTTTTTGTTGTCGTTTACAAACAAATAATACCCATAATTTTCGAGACAATTAGTAAAAGTGTGTTGTGAATTAACATCTTGTAGTACTGATTGTACATACCTTATGCTATCTTATTTCTTTATAATAATAATAAAAGGTCAAAAATTTGGTTATTAATGGCTTTATTTTTGGAAACTTGTCTAATTATGACTACGTTAATATACCCTTTTTCCTTTTTCTGCCCTTGACCTGAGTTTAGTTTTAAACAATTTTTTTAGGATGCATTACATGTACTTCTTACTAGTTAAAAAACAAAAAACTACTAATTAAGTAATCTTTACTCGTAGTTTTGAGCAATCAATGTAAACTTTACAACGTATCTTTAAATTGAAGTAAACTTAAGTAAAACAATTATTTTAACGCATGATAATAGTCATACATAAATCACGTAGAAATCACCCTAAAATTTCCAAGTAATTTATGGATTCGTTAAAATTATAGATTTATAATAATCTTACAACATAAACACTTTCTTTTCATTCAAAAAGGGCACAACTGCAACAAAACTTTGTTCTCAACTGCAACCTTATACTATAACACAGAGAGTTGAGTCTAAAATACTTTCTCACGTAAACGTAGTTCATTTTAACCTAAATAGAGAAGACGACTGTCACTATTTTCTGTCCATAAACGCACCAGAGATCGTTTAGCGTCCTCATTACGCAGGAAGCCGTTAAACTTTCCTCTAAAACGGGCTTATCTGTAATTTAGTACCTGAGCATAGTAGACGCTCTATGGTTTTGAATAAAGTCGCATATGCACTGTGATTTCATTGACACATGAGACATTTTTATTAAGAAAGGCAATACGTCTATTTTAGAACAATACGGTTGCACCCGGGATGTGTTTATTGTTCATAAATCATCCTTTGTCAATACTTTACCGAGCTATTTGTGTTCTGGCTTAAAAATGTCCTAAGAAAATATATCTGAATGATTTAAACAACAAGGGTGAAGATCTGAGTTGTTACATAAGGAATGTATACTCACCGACAAATAAACTTTCAAATAATTAATTCAGTTTATGAGTTCGTAGTACGTATAGTACGAGTCTTTTGAAGGTCACGGTTCGGAAAATATTTGAATATTTAGGTATCGGTTTAGAGTAATGTATTTTGAAAATGGTACTTACCGCAGTAGTCAGAGACATTTTAGAGGCTATTAGGTAAATCGTTCCTCTTTCAAACTTGTTTATTGAAAATTGACACAATGTCATTAACTACTCTTTTTGCGACCATTAAGCATTGATTGAACTTGTTAAAAGTTTTTATTTATAATTTGCGACAAGATTATTTGGAATTCCACAAATATATAAGTTCCACTCTAATATAAAGTTCGTCTAATTTCACATGACGCATCTATACTTAATAAGTCTTTAAAAGATGATGTTCCATACTTTGATAGTTTGCCAAGTGTTTAGTTACATAGAGATAATATTTTAACATCTGTTTGTGTAACAAAATAAAAACTGTTCTATAGACAACTGTCTACAAACTGAAATAAAAGCGAATCGTAAATATGTTTTTTCATCGAAACTCCTTATTACTCCATGCGTGACTAATTATGCCAAAATTATACTCAGCACAGACGAGCGTCCCTCATTGGCCAATTCTAAAATGGCGGGCCAATCAACGTCGAGGGCGGGCACTCAGGCGCACATTCTAGTCTCACTTCGCGTATCAAAAGCTACTGTTAATATGATGAATATTCAATTCCTTTGTTGTAAGGAACTGTAGGTAATTAACACATGCCTACATTAAGATTTTGAAATTTATGTTTGCTGCGTTTACCAAATATGTCTTTATTGCTTTTAATTAGCTATTAAATTGTATTTTTTTATCTTTACATTAACTTAATTGGTTTCTATTATATAGCGACCATTAAAAAAATTACCTACATAAATGTTAAGTAGGTACCTAAATAGCTAAATAAATAAAATTGTTTGTTTTAAACATTCGAAATGTTCACATTTACTGTTATAAATCTAAAACGTAATTTCTATGGTACAATAGTACCTACGTGAAGCGGTGGAAATCAGGAAATCCAACAATTTCACCTGGGGTTCTCGATTTCGTGGAATCCGGTGATTAGCAAGTGCAAGCGTTGTTATGACTGTATCGTCGGACAAATCCGTGAATACTGTGAGTATTGTGTGCCAACGCTGGGTACTCCGATAAAGCAAAAACAAGAAGTGCGGGTATGACTTTTTTATCTATAATTTAAATGTGTATTGTTATTGTTATTTATTGAATTTTATTAGATACTTATCAAATATTGTAACAAATAAATTTCTTTTATTGCATAAATAATATTTGCACGCTTGCTTGCAAGCTGGATACATTGGACATTATTTATTATTTAAAATTGACTGTAACATCTTGTACTGTACTGTATTCTGCAAATAAATGATATTGATTGATTGATTGATTTGGTAGTTCGAAAAACTCACACGCAAAATAAATAAGCACCAGCCCTCTTCAGTCTGCTCATTACCACGACCGTTGCAACACGATCGAAACGTTGGAGTATATCCAATGTTTTTACGCTATTAAGTCCTATTTTAGATTTATAACAGTATACATGAATAAATTTAAATATCAGTAGACAATCTGACACAAATTGACCAGTGTAGTCCCAAACTAAGTTTTAGGTAATATATAAAAAAAAAGCTTTAAAAACCCGACTGCATTTTTTATACTGTCGTCGATATACCTACATATATTAATAATTGTCATTTTGCCATTGTTGTTATTTTAATTTTAACAATTTAGGCATCCTATGTCACCCGGGATGACGTAATGATTCTAACGATACCTCACACATCTAAATCGGTCAAGGGATTTAGAAGTTATAGTGGAATAAAGAAACTCACATACATACATACAAACATGAACCCTGAAAACATTACACTCCTTTTTAAGAGCAGTCGTGTAAAAATACTAGAATTTACCACACAAATATTCGGCCTACTTTATCAAATCGCAAACCGCATCACTAAGAACATTAAAACATGATATTTCACATATTGGCAGCTGCATTAAGGCAGATATCTTCACTTTATAAGTTACAGTACTAAATAATTTTACTAACCAGTGACCACTTCAAATTGAACTGAATGTACAAGTATTCTCTAAGACTTGGTAGGTCATTCACACCACACCTATAAGGACACTTTAAACTTTGAACTCCGACTCTCTTTGTGTTACGACCCTGCCTTTGGTATATAACGCCGGTCCACCGCTCTCGACGCAAATGGTATAAACGGACACACTAACCGAGAGTAACATGAGTATTAACTTTTAGGATACTACATACTAGCTTTTGCCTATGTTTATCGTATTCCCTCAAAAACAAAGTTAAAAAGTTAAAGTTTTAGTGGTGGTTAGGACCTTGTACAAGGTCTGTCTGGATCGCTACCATCATCTTATCCATTAACCCACCGCTTACCAACAGTGTTCCCATTGTTGGTTCCGGTAGACAACCATTAAAATTACTAGCGATTGGCAACGCAATTGTGGCCTTAGTCTTAAGATTGTAGTATTGAGAGTGCAAATATCTATGGGTCAGAAATCCCTCTTATCAGATGGCCTGCGTGCTCGTTTGAAAAGCCCATGCCAAAAACAAACTGGCCAGTTGAATGAGATAAAAAGTACTCTATATTCGTCTCCAGGTTATAAACTATGTCTGTACTAAATTTCAAGTTGATTGGTTGAGGCGTTTAATTGTTAAGTCGCAAAAAGTAAGTCGTAAGTTGTTGTAAAGATACACACCTTCCCATTTCATATTAGTAAGAATGTTAATGCAAAATTATGTCATGTCATTAGCAAACAAGTAGGTAGGTATTTGTTTCTCAAAACATATTTAAGTATTTCATTAATATTTTTGAATGAACTAAAGAAAAGTTGACTAAAAAGATGATTAAGAATTCTAAATTTCAGAAAAACACAAGAGTTATAATAATATTCTATGCAGCGTTTGTAACAATTTAACGTCACTTTTTCCCAACATCTTAATTAAATCTTATACAAAAACTCCAAAAACAGTAGCACTTAAAGCCACACTGCGACCTCAAACAACTTTTTATGACTATTTTGCAAATCCTATTCAGCTTTTAACTCGACTCTCCGGAAGTGTAAACGACCCTCAAAAAGGGGATACAGAAAAAAAACCCGCATAAACCCGTTGAGGTACCCTCGAGTTTTAGCAGGGGGTAACACAATGGGATATTTACCAGACTCGCATTGTTTTAGGTCGAGAGTCTGCACTTTTACAAGCAGGTAAGAAAGGCAAAAGGTCCCAGAGTTTTGCCACAGCGGGCCCTCTTGATATTTTGCCGGCTTTGCGTTTTTATAAGTTAGATTTTAATTCAGCGGTGTTGATTATATTATTCTTTAAATGCGTTATAATTTTGCTTTTTCTTTGTTTTGAGTATTTTTTTTATTTCATGTTCGCTAATTGTAGGACCAATATTAATTCTACTGAAGCTAACGACTGTTTGGAATGATAGTTAAAGGCGTTTGTCAAAATCTATGGAATGATAATAATAATATGCAACCACGGCAGCTAACATCATTCTAAACTGCTGGCCTAAATCTTTATAAAGCATTATTTACTCTCGCACTAATATACTTGTCACTGTCTAGTAAGTATGTAAGTGCAAGAGGGATGGATGCTTTATACATTTATCTTCTGCGATAAACACGACCATTTAAGAAAGGGTGATAAATTCAAACATTACTTTTAGTCTAAACTAAAATTACATTACGTTAGTGGTATCAGAACAATGAGAAATAATTAGGAATTTTAAATCTAAGTGTAGTTGTAGAATAAAATTGACATGAAAATATTATTGACAGGCAATGACATGCAAGTCTTAATCATCATAATTTGGCTCTATTGCTTTCGCAGTAGAATAGTCGTCTAAAATCGAATTGTTGAGTAAAATTCTTGAAATTTAAGTGACTTCGCTGTAATTTTAACTACGTTGAAACTACGTTCCAGTGCTAACGGTATTTTATTTTCCAACTAGTTTTGTGCTCGAAAACCCCTATGGATTTTATATTTTACTCCGCTAAAGTACGGAGTAGGTAAAGTTTCAAAACGATAAACTGGCTTAACAATATTTATTAGCTGTAGTGTTCGCAATTTCGTCCGCATGCAATACATTTTTGTTTCTTTATTATAAAAAGTAGCCACAGAATGTATACTCGTATATACTACTTCTTTGTTTTTAAAACCAGCCACAGCATAGTCTATGTTATTATTGTCAATATAAGAACCTAGGCCCTAGACAAGATGCTTAACGCTAACGTAACCGATTTTCAAAAACTGTCAAAGTTTACGTCAATTCCATACATTTTTGATAACGATAACGTTCTCCAAATGCATCTAATCGTTACCAAAATCCTTCTCGCTGACTCAATTCAAGCAGGAATGGTAACGCTGTGGTGTTCTGCTAGAGTGAGGGGTAAAATAAATGAAGAAAGAAAAATTAAAGAAATGAAGCATCATCATCATCATCGTAATCATATCAGTCAAAAAACGTCTACTACTGGACATAGGTCTTCCCCAGGGATCTCTACTAAGGCCCGATTTTGTGCGACTCGCAGCCATCGGCTTCCTGCATAGAGGTATAGAGGCATTCCATCTTAGTCCTCGCCTTTCTCTTCGTAACTTATCAGCTCACATGCATACTTGAAGACTGTTATGCTCCACAAAGGACTGGGTATTTAAAAGCACATTTGTTTGACTTTAAATCCTGTGAAAAAAAACATCGACGATAAAAGGATATGTTAAAAGTCACATAAAACAGAATTCCGGTACCGTTTTAGCATTTCTAAAGTACCGTGATAAAAATTGCAAACATACGGTGAATTTTAAAAAAGAAATTTCAGTTAAAATACACCATGTTTTTGGTGCGAGCTGTATAGTTGATCGTCAAATGTTTTAAAAGAGGAAGAAAATATTGTGCGACACAAATGAAAAACAAAGGAAAACTTGTTTCACAGTGTCGACGGGGAACTTTCTTTGGGTAAAATTGTCTGGATCAAAAGTCCTGATTTACTTTAGTTCGTAAAACAAGGACCTATGTTGTACTCATCTACTTACTAATGAAATGCTAGCAAACAAAAGAAACGAATAGATTTCGGTTTTTAACAAAAACTATACATTACTGCCAGGGTTATCCTTTTGAAAAGCATAAAATTGGTCGTAGTAATGTATTTTTTGGTCTAAATTCTGCATTTAATAATTTCTATTGTGTAGATTAGGTAATTTAGGTTAGGTTAGTTTTTCATAATAATTTAAAGCAAAAACCCGTTTCAAGTGTTAAATCCTTTTTTGACCAAACAATACATAAGGTCAAACAATGATTATGCCATTTGATATAAACCAGACTAGGGCCTTAATTATATACTAGATTTTATTTTAACCACATTTTTATGAATGATTATAATTATAATTATCAGAGATTTTTGATTTAGTGAAGAAGTTTCTAGAAAACCGTTTGATTCCGGGAAGCTTCGATCTCAGCGATATTTCAATCAACGTCCTAGACGATGCAATGATGTAATTTCTATAGGAAACCTATATAAGGAACCCGGAATGGTGCCTGAGATCTATTGTGTAATAAATAACATTGATTTCTTACGTTTCCCGCTATTGTATTAGTTGATGGAAAATTTTCAATTTAATTTGTGTTTAGCTCAATTAATGTTAACGCTTTTTACATTTAATGTCAGTTTAAGTACATACAAGTGGATTTTTGATTTCTATTATAAGACTTCTTTTGTCTATTTCGGCTATCAATAGTTCTAAATAAGTCAGTGCTTTATGTTAAGAATTATCGGCTTGTACAATATCTTCAATATCTATTACATGTTTAAATTTTACTTCTCTTCTATGTACAGTTACGATACTTCAATATTATTTTACTCTTTACCTTAATAAAAACTAGGATTTTCTACATTCCTATTCTGCACCAAGTGTTTCACCAATTTCATTCCTTTTACTTAAAAAATATTCGCAATTACGACTAAATAATGCAGAACCTTTTGTAACTAATATGGCTGACAAAAACATATCTGCCGCGAGATCTAATTCCGAAGAACAATAGATGGAATAATGAAAAGACGCATAACAAGTGCATAGACAATGCGAGTTATGACGGCGCTTAAGTGAGGGACAGAGAAATAAATAGAGGAGATTTTTTTGTGTTCCTAGAATATTTTTAAACATTATGAATATCTTTTTGAAAAAACGATACGTTTATGATGAGATGCTAGCAAATTTACCCCGCTGCTTTGTATTAAAATAAACGACACGTGATTATATATAAAAATATCTTTTGCCTTATCTCCATGTAACTTGCTTAACATTTATAAAATATGATCATTTCAGCAGGTTTAAATTTATAAAAAATATTTCAGTAGAAGCTGCTTTTAAGGTCCGAACTTGCTTAAATGAACTCAATATCGTCGAGCAAGTTTGTATGTTGGAGGCAACTTTGTGTGGTTAGATCTCCTCCAACCATATCAATAAGGCGATTTCTGAACGTCCTTAAAGTATCATTACAGGATTCAACAACTGTTTTAGTTTAACGTATATCTAGGCTTAGACAAGTTGCTAATTTTTCGACGTAAACAACTACGGAATCATCATAATCTTAAGATTAAATACGTGATAACATACGATAATTCTTTACATTATTTATACATACAGCTACTGAGTTTAGCGGCTAGCGCACAGTACTTGCAAGGAAAGGTCGCAATAGGTGACCAACGACATCCAGCAAATTGTATGATGCAAGTTCCAACAATTCTTGTCCGGTCCTTTCCTGACCCCGTGTTGCAACACGCCTCACCATTTACGCTTTCGCCATACCTAATACTATCTGCAGATCAGAATTCTATTTACGGCTTAACGTCTTTATTAAAGCCATTGTCTCGTTCTCATTATGGCGAATGAATTGAAACCGTTGATTTTAAGACCGGACTTATTATTGGCAATCTGCATACAATCACATATTTGCATAATATCTCAATCTGGTAGGGTTCATGGTTCGGTGGGTATTGTAGGCAAGGCTCGTGATTGGTTAACTGAGGATGTGTGGTTAAGTAGTTATAAAAACAAGTTTTATATGCTATCTATCTAGTACTCGATGCACCTTTAAGTAAGTATCTACAGTATCTACTCTTGACTGTTTAGACTTACTTGCTTCGAGTTTATACCAGGTTTATTCACCTGTGATAATATTTATTTGGTTCTGGTGTTTTAAAGTTATTATATTCATATCACTAACTAAGACTTTTTCGAGTTCATCGCTTTTTGAGCTTTATTTGGTCTTTTGAGATTCAGAATTTACGTGTATGTTGCTCGCTTTATTTTTAACACAAGTAATTTATGGTTAAAGACGCATGTTGTTATTTCTATTTATTAACTTAAACTACCTACCTTGTAAAATATGTAAATAATAAAGAATGAGAACGAGAAAAAATCGACGAAATGAGATTTAAAGAATTTAAAACAAAGAACATACTTCAAGAAGTTCAACACTGCACTCACTAAACAATGTGCTGCAAAGAGGTTGAACAATTTAAATATTTATATGAAAAATTCGAAAAGCAATCTTCAGTTTTTCCTTTTAATACTTCCACGGAGCGAGTAACTTTTATAGAAACTTCGATATGCCAATTTCTAGTTTAAAAGTTTCTAGCCGGATAAAGAAACGAGGTATTTGATAGCTTATGAAATATCATTTCTGTTATTTTACAAAATAGGATTTACTCCGCCTTTTGCAGTCTTTGCCAGTTTTCAATTTGAATCATGTTTTTTACTGCTTTGTACTCAGTATTTTACTTGGGGAGCTTGTATAGGTATTTGCATGTTGATTATTTAATGTATCTAGAAACTGTTTAACCTTTCATAGAATAAATACTGAGTCTTTTCTATTATAACGTTACGTACAACTAAACAGTTTTCTTCTTTGTTCAATAACACAACAAAACAAAAGAAAAATGACACAAATTTCAAAACGATTGAAATGATCGTTCGTTTTTTGAACGCATTCCATACTTTTAAAACATGCCAGTACAACATTTTGAAAAAGGAATTAAACAATCAGAACATACTTGTCTGATAGTATAAAGCATTTCATAAATCTATGCATGGCCAGTATAGTAATTTAATCCGTCTTTGTATTCGAAGCTGTCCGTTTAACGCCTCACCCGGTTTTCGAATTCTGACACCTTCCGTTATCGTGAGCAGGTATTACGTGTGATGGCGGTTTTAGGGTGGATTATGGCCGTCGGTTATTGCCATGATATTCGATGCAAGTTAGGTTTGAAATAGTGGATTAGTTTAACGTGGACCTGGGTAAATTTTGATCGAAATCTGTCAGATAAGATTTTATTTATTACTTATTCAGTACACTTACTTAATAATATTAATTTTACAGTTTGTTACGGATTTTCTTAAAATAGGCGTATGTCTAACAGTAATTTTCTTTTGGCCAGCAAAATGATATCACAAAACTAAATCACTAATCATAATTATAATAACATCTTTCAGAACTGATAATGCTCTTAAATGGCCCAACCGATTTTCATTAAACTTAGCTTAGAACTATCCCGATTGAACTAACTTTGTTTCAAAATAAACCGCGTCCAAATCAATCCTTTCGTTTGCGAGCTACGACGCCACACACACACAGATACACATGTTAAAAATTGTGTCAATGACTTTCATCTTTTTGAACACATGTCTTTAATCTCTATTGTTATTATTATAAATCATTATCTTATCTTATACGTATTACAACCCTTGAGAGATCACACCTCTGTCAGGCGCCACCCGAGCCGTGTCCACTCGAGCATATTGCATTAGTGGATGCTGCACTAATTAGACCACCATCCGTGGTGAGAATTTAAACGTTTTTTTAATCTTAGATTAAGGTGATGAGGCGTGCAAATCCGTGTGTATGTTTGGATGATGTTGGATCTTGCGTGCTGTCGAAATTTATTATTATTATCGTGACGTTGTAATTTTTTGAATGCGATTTTTTTTTAATGTCAACACGCGCTTTTTTTAACAGTGGTCTTCTTTTGGGAAGCTTACTCATATAGATCAATTATAGAATAAAGATTTTCGATGCAAAAAGTTATCCTTGATTTTTACCCGGCTGCGGCGGAGGGTTATGTTTTTCACCGTCATGTATGCCCAGTTCTATGTTCCCCGCTACAGTAAAAACGGCTTGGGCGATTTTGACAAATGAGGTATCATTGGATTCGTCTTCGCAGCGAGAGTGTCATAGGATACCTAAACTGTTAAAATTGAAATAACAACAATGGCCAAATGACAATTATTAACATATGTAGGTATATCGACGACAGTATAAAAAATGCAGTCGGGTTTTTAAAGCTTGCTTTTCATAGTTATTAAATTAATGGTTATTTTTTAGCAGTAGGTACTTACTCGATTTTAAGATAAGACGTTCCTTAAAATTATAAGTATTCCTTGATAATTATTAGTATGATAATCTTGAATAAAAAAAACATTTTCAACAAGCCAATTTATATTTTTTAATACTATATCTATAGTCACATGTTTAAAAGATCGCAAAACAACGTAACATGCCAAAACATTGAGTCATCACTTCGCTAAACCCTCTAACAGACCACCCTATTGCAAGCGGAAACGCGATAACCCTATCAACGTCCAAAATTCTCGTCATAGCGCTCACCTTCCCACATTAGTCATCATTCAAACCTCATTATAACACCTAAAACGTCCACCCCAATAACAAACGCCGCCAATCAATATGGTAACCCGTCTTTTATCATTATTTACGCGTCGGTAATTCGAGTTACCCGATACGATGGGTTATGTGGTTTTCGACAAATCGACGTCTATACACGTCTATACGATACGTTGATTTGGCGTACGACGTGACTAATGCGTGCGGTTACTGTATTGGGTTTCCTGTTTGCGACATTTGGAAAGTTGGGTATTTAGGACTATTTTTTTAGAAGGCTACGTTACGGTTATTGTGATAGTATGAGCGCTACCGTAACAACTTTCAAATTTTCGCTTATTATTTTCTTACATAATAATAAGTAATTAAGTACAACAACGGCACAATATTTGTGGCGTTACCTATGAAAAGGGACCTTATTGTCGATGGCGCTTACGCCGTACTGCGTCACGCGACGTTGTATTTATATCGGAGCGTCTTTAATAATGGCGGAAGCGCCATCGATAATAAGGTCCCTTTTCATAGATAACCACGTTTAACCAAAATGTTATCAACGACGACATGGCTTTGAAGACGGATAGTTAGCCTAGCTAGTAATGACCTGGGGCCCTAGCCGAGATGCAAACGCTACTATCTTTTTTGTTTTCCATCGGTCAAAATGTATGGGATGACATTCTCGTGCGTTACGATAAACTACGAGGTCAACTGTCATCCTATGCATTTTGAGCGATAGAAAAGAAAAAGGTAAGTAGAGTTTGCACTTTGGCTGGGGCCACAGAGAGCCTAGTCAAGATGCATAACGCTCAGTTAGCCTTCTCGAAAATCGAGCATAATGTTTATCTATACGTCAACTCCATACATTTCAGTAGATATAGAAAACAGATACGTTAGCAGCGTTTCGTCGGTGATACCTTCACATCTTAAATAAGATGCAAAATGAGCCTTAGCAAGCAAGTCAATAAGGTACATTTTGCAACTTATGGAATTTGTTAGTTACGCGGTATTGCAGTATCATCGACGGTTTGCATCTTAGCTCCCTGACTACGCTACAGTGCGATAGCTTTTAGAAGGTGCTTCGGGTTTGTACTTGTCTCTCACTCGCTCTCACACGCTCTTAATAAGAGCGAATGAGAGAGAAGTACGAACCCGAACCTTCTAAGTGCTCGCAGACTGTACCGGTTTCGATTTCCGGTACCTAAGGGAAAATATTTGTGTGATGACAGCGAGTATTTGTTTCTGAGTCTTGTTTTCTATGCATTAAGGTCTTTTATTTCTCTAAATAAGTATGGGTGTTTGGGACTATGTTAATTAGTGTGAGATTGTGCCCTGATGATTAGCGACGTTCTCACTAAACTATTTTATTTCAAAAACCGGTAAAATGCTGCGTTTTCTAACTTGAAACTCGAAAAGGGACATTAATAAGCTTATATTTAGAATTAGCCTGATTCATAAAAATATATTTGTAATAACTATAAAGTGAGTAACGCAGTGCACGTTGACGTCCCCGCCTTTTCTATGGAAAAAGTGCAATTTACCACTGAGTTACCAAGATTATTCAACGATAATTAAGTAATTTAAAAGTTGTTTTTTTGAAAACCGCTATACTTAAACATTCTAAGTTCATGTTATTTATTTATTCGCGGATCCATAATTTGGTATACTTTTTATTGGACTATATCAAAAATGTACATTGAAAAGTAGAATGGCCTGATATTAATCTAGGTTCCATATAATAATATAGAGGATTTATTTTTATTTTGGTATGTTTGTAACGAATAAACTCGAAAACTACTGGACCGATTACTTAAATTTTTTCACCATTATAATGCTACATTACCCCTGAGTAACAAAGGCTGTGTTTTATTTTTCTGTGCGGACGGATTCACAGGCAACAGCTGTCTAGTTATAATATACTAAGTAATATTGAATTTCTTGTGTCACTTAAACTAGGCTATACCAGTATACCTGTATCTTAGAGGATCATTAAAAAAGTGAGGTATAAATCAAACTAAAAATAACTTAAATCAATAAATGATGCTATCAAAAGTTTCCTTTAAACTGTTTAAATTCAACGCGCTACTCTTTCTCCTAATCGTTAAAAATAACTCGTAAAATACCCACGACGTTTTACTATCTCCCATTCACGGGCATAATAAATCCATTCACTGATTTATTGTATTGATTTTAACGACAAGTGGCATCCAGAGTCAAAACTTTTGATAAACATAGTTCCTGCATGTTCAAAACGACGTATGTGAATGATACAACGTATCAAAATAGGTCTCTTTGTGTATAAGGAAGTTGACAATGGAACGTCATTTCTTATTCCGATTGTGTAAAAAACAGTATCTTTGAAAAATTAGATAATAGATAAAGAATCGGTCTATGGTGTAGTGAGCGTTTTGTGGCTTGGTCACTCCTTATTAAATGTTAGGTTGTTGGTATGGTACCTACTGATGCATTATTGTTTGCAAGAGTTATCAATCTGACTTGATGTCAGCAGGAGTTTTTTTTTTCATTTTATTCGCAGAATTTTTTGTTCAAAAAAATATGTTCTTAACTTCACAAAATCTGCAATAAATAAAATACATTTTTAAAAATTTGTAGCAAAATTATGCATTCTTTATAAACAGATAGGAAACTACGGAACTATTTAGCATCTTTGATCAAATTCAAACAAAATTCCTCTTCTAATTAGTCGATCCCAAAGATATACTAAAATGCGGTCGTGTGCCTTCACTTTACCATAAAAAAAAGTCCAGTTACCAATACAACGAGGCTGGTGTATAGCATCCGCTTTGTCAATGTACCCATGGGTGGTCGGCAAAAGCTGAGAAACAGAAAGGCCTAAGTGATATGTGACATAGTTAATTGAACGGCATTTTGGTATTCAGTAGTTGTGCTTACTGCGTACGCTCTCCGTTAGGAACTGTATTATGTGTACTGAACTCAGTGTAAGGTAGACGTAACTAACAAATTCAATATCTTGCAAAATATACCTTACTTTCTTACTTGATAAGGTATATTTTGCAGCTTATTTAATTTGTTCATTACGGTATTGAAGTATCACCGACGATAGTTTTTATGTAGATGGAATTTTACTAGTTAAATGATAACAATAAGTCCTTCAAAACATCTGGTAAATTATTATATTAATATTTTTCCAAACTAAAAAAAAACCTTTGATCTCTGAATCAATTCTGCTCATATCTTTGCCATTTTCTATAAACCACTTATCTACCAAATCAACCAATTTAATATCTATCCATTATCCAAAATTTAATAAATCTGTGCGGTTTTACTACCTGGCCATACAAACATCTGCTTTAATAATACATTGTGAAGCTACCGCAACTAATTCGTTTATAATAATCCTGGATATTACACCGAAATCGTTTGAGCCTTGCGTATACATTCGTGTGTGTAATCATGTACAAAAAGGTGACGATCGCAACTGGCTGTCACTCTACACAAGCACTGTACCGTGTGTGCGTCCATTTTCTTCTCAGCCATTGTTGTGTTGGTTTCACCGCTACACACAAATACTGCATCCCTTAAGTGATTTACTTATACTTAAATAAAATTTAAATGCGACGTAACGAGCCGTAGATTTTATTGTTGCCGGTAATAAGTACTTTTAGGTTCGTATAGGGGATAAGGGGGGGTTGTCAGTGCCCATTGTCTTTATATCTATGAGTTTGTGATGTACGATGTGTGTCATAGGCCGTGAATACAATGTCTCAGTGCTGGACACTCTGGTTTCCATGCAATGTTCCTGTCGAATTACTAGTTTTTATTATGTATAATAAATAACGTCTATAATAAAGGAGAAGCAACACTCAAAAAAATGTGAGCTAACCAAGACAGTTTTTCGCTTTGACATAAAATAAATACACTATTCATGATATTTGTTATATAAAACAAAACTGATCGTAAAAACAGCAAGTTCTGTAGCGATTCAACTAACATCTTAGTTGATGCGTCTAACGTCTTGTTAGGCTCGTATGGAATCAAGACGCTTATGCACAACAATCTCAATCTTGTTGGAAGCGATCAATTTCTTTTTCATTTAATGATTGAAAAAATATGATATTTCCTTGGGCTTTATTCTACTTTGTCTGCACACGTATTGTTGAAGTATTGTTTTTAAATCGGCCGCCATTGTCAAATAAATAAGAGCTATCATAAAGTTCCCAACACGATAACAATAAGTGTCAAGTCAATTCAGAAAAAGGCCCTTGGGTGTAAAATGTAAGGCAGATAGATTCGCATAAGAGCGTAACTTGAGACCGAGTGTCAGTTGTTTTGAGAGCTAATGCAATGTAATAAGTATACTTATTCCTCGACTAATAGCAGAAGTTAAAATGTTATTATTTCTTTCAAAAGAAATTTGCATTTATGACTGGCGATTTTAAAAGAATGGCGATGTATACAACGTCACAACGCTAATGTCGCGTCCGATAATGTTCCCACAATTCTTAATGGGATTAGGAGGAAATGCGGGCGGAGAGACTTATTTGGGACTAGGTCAATTTGTGTGAGGTTGTCTTCTCATATTTATTTATTTACTAGTAGCAGCCTGCGACTTTGTCTGCGTTAGACATCCACATGATATAAGATGCGTTATATCCCCGGAATATAACGCATCCTATATCATTACCAGGGATCGTAAAATGCGAGTAATAGTTATTTGTTATACAAGGGGGGAAAGTTGTATTTTACCTGCGAGTGTTTCAACACACGAGACGTAAAATAACTTTTCACCCGTGTATAACACAAAACTTTTCACCTCACTACAGCGAGGAAAATAAGCTCAATTCCGCATTTTGCACGGTTTCCCGTAATTCTACAGGTGTCGTCACTCGAATCACTCATTTCTAATAACAAAACAAAATAGAAAAACATGCGAATATTATATTGCGTTGACGCAAAGATGAAGGAAAACTGAGGCCCTACTTTGAAAATCGAAGTTCGAAGTTACGTTAGCTCCATCCTTTTCTCTCGATTTAGTCTCAAAGGACGAGTGACAGAGATGGAGCTAACGTAACTTCGAACTTCGATTTTTAAAGTAGGGCCTCTGCTTTACTACCTCTATGCGTTGACGGCTTAATAAAAAAGTTTTGACTTAAGTTTTTTTTTATTATTTCGGATGCGTTTTGTTCGCACATCGACTTACTTGGACTGTCAGAACATTTTATCCGTTTTACAACAAGAATGAAGGTTAATGTTGAATGCTGATATTTATGAATTAAAATAAAGTTGTAAGAGTAATTTATTAATTGTGATGTTAAAAATTCAGCGGTTTTAACGTTTTACGTTTTGTAAGCTGTCAAATATCAATAAAGCTGCCTTCAAATGTCAAAACTTTTTCTTCACATGTGGATAAAAAGAGATTTTCTCAATAGATATCAAATAAACAAAAAGGACTTTCCGAGCTAGTGAGATGAAAAATTCATTGAAGTGCTAGGGTTGTCACTTATAATATACTTAATCGAATAAATTAAATATGTATGGAGGAATGTGTTTATACTTATGAAAGCACTTGTTAACATTATAGTAATAAATTGCCCCTATCAGTGTTCATGGTTTATTTAAATTTATATTTTAAGTTTATGTTAAACTAAAACTTATTAGGAGTGATAAGTACATTTTCTATATTTTACAAGTATTATCTTCTCATGATTGTCAAACTGATTGTATTATTTGCATTGTCTCGCCGTCGTACTTGCGAAAATTATTACTTACTGTACCAAGTCTAAAATTGGGAATTATTTGATTTGAAATTGTAAATATAATAAAAAAGTATACCCGCCAGTAAACTGAGTTGCAGATTGTGTTCAATTTCATCAGTAAAAAATATATTTATTTGTATTATTTTAGTACCTAATATTTTAGTTCATAAATTTAGAACCATCGCCAACCCTAACTGGTTGTCATACGTCATTTCAATGGATTTTGCTCGAATTTTACGATCCCTGATCATTACATAGGGTTTAGTCCATTCCAAATTTTATCCGTCCAGCCATTTCCGCTGAAGAAGTAACAAACGAACACACAACACAACGCATTGTAATATCTATTGTTGTCTTTCTGACCTCCCCCCTTCTAGGCCCAAATCGGTGCCTAAAAGTATCTAACCAGGCGTATCGTATGGCAAATCGTACGGCTGCATAGCAAAAACGCCACTCGCCTTACCTCTTAGAATGCATGAATTTATTTCGAATTTGCTATAAAATTCCGGAAGTATTTTAAAGTGTGTCTAGAAAAGCTTTATAATAATATCTGAACTAGTTTTTAACACTATTACGTGAGCTCATAGAACGATGACCTTATCTACCGCGAAATGGGACACCTAAGTGTCCATATATCATGCGAGGTGCTACGCGCTATCTAGCTAAATTAAAGCTATTAATCAGAACTATGTGCATTATAATGAACATAGTTATGCAATCATTATCGTAGTAATGTTCTATTTAGATTGAATGACAGTAAGTGAAGTGTGCTTTTTGATGGGAGTACCAAATTCAAGTGGTGCTTGCAGTGGAAACCATGGGACCTTGGTTAGCTGAATTGAAAAGCTTTATCAAGGCCCTGTTCTCCCGGCTCATAGAATCCTCCGGAGATCCTAGAGCTGGTGCTTACCTCTCCCAAAGGATTGGGCTAGCTATCCAGAGAGGTAATGCAGCCAGCGTCATGGGGACCATGCCGCGAGCGGACCTGCTAGAGGGGGTGTTCTTTTTATAGTTGTGATTATTATTTATATTTTTGATATTTGAGTAGCTTAGTTTAATTTTAATTTAAATAAGTTTAGTTTTCATTTTTCAATAATGTTGAATTCTGTACTCAGTTGGATGTAAATGAAGCAATTGTTATTGTTTCTTCAATTATTAACAAAAACGCAGTGTTTGTAGACCACTAGGTAGACCAATAAAATGATAAGATAAAAGACATAGAAAGCAGGAAACTACTGATTTTAAGTACAATACCGATGGTGGTGATCTTGGGTAAAGATTCATATCCAGCAGTGAATCTGTAAATGAATGAACACATATTAGGGGACAATATCACACAAATAAACCTAGTCCCAAACTAAGCTTTAGGTTTAGCTAGTACTATTGGGTACTAGGCAACGATAAACGAAGGCACTTGCTGTTTCGACTGACATGACAATGATAATATTCAAAAATAGTTGTCCGAAACTGTACTTTGGCAATTGCCAGCTTAGGCGAAATATTGACTTTAACTATTTAAAACTATAAAACAGAAAGAAGTTTTGCAACATATAATTAACAACATTTATTTTCGATGACATCATGGACAAATAGAAATCACAAGCCCCAGTTTACAAATATTAGTAATACCAATCGGGAAATAAAAATGGAAAAACTTTCCGAGAAATTATTCAAGCCTTATGCGTGAATAGGCCTAATTAAATCCCGAGACTGCTTATTTTCAACTCAGTAAACAAAAGGATAAAAGCTATAACAAAAGAAAATTGCCTTTATTTCTTTAGAGACATGAATTTCTTTGTACGTTGATGTAAGCCTACGGTTTTTAGCCAGTGACGCCGAAGTGTGTCAAAAATCTGTACAAATTGCGACTATAGGCGCTTAATGTGTTGGTTACACATGGCAAGGCAGAAAATAAACTAGGTTCTATTGAGGCTTTACAAAAGAACTCCTGCGGGAGTTTTTGCATGATTAGAAGTCTTGGAAATATATTTGTTTTAGTTTGTAAAGAATGGTGAAGGGAAATAAATAGGTAACAAAATGTTACCAGGTAAACATGGAAAGCGAAAAGCTTGATTTACTTTTATTGTTTATGTCACAATTAGGGCATGCAGTACCGGGCCCGGTTCCGAAACTTCCATTTCCCGGTTCTAAGCAGGGACGGTACCGGGATTCCCGGTTCTCCCGGTTCTTAATTTTTTACCTCAAATCACCGCAATCATGGACATTTGAGATAAAAAACGATTGAAAAACATTAGGAAACTTTAAATATAATAAATATGCAATAAAATCATGCACGTTTTCTTCAACAAAAACATATCTTGATTACGTAAAATACTTACTAGAATGTTATTCGTTCTTCCTTTTTACAAATCTAGAGATTAATTATTGCAAATATGCCACAAAATATGATGGATGTTGATGCGATGTTGCCGCTTGTGCCGGCTTCGTCGCTCAGGTGTGAATTGGATATATGTGATACGCGCCACGATATTTGTTTAGTATTTATGGAAAGAACCGGGAGAACCGGGATGTAATCTTCAGTACCGGTTCTTTAGGACCTGTGAAATTCCCGGGAATTACAGAACCGGGATTTCCCGGGAGCATGCCCTAATCACAATTGGTATAAGTTAAGTCAACAGAGCGTAATTAGATACGAAAGGTTTTTTTCTAAAACATTTTTGTGAATATTACTCGTGCCTATTGTACTCATTTCTGATAAATTCATCTTTACAAATAAAATATGCTTTCTCCATTTAGTGTAGACAATCCTACTTTTATTATTAGTCTCGCTATCAATCCTCGCAGAGAGAACTCGTAGAGACCATAATATCGTTTAAAAACTTCAGCATAACAAACATTTATGTTTGTAGTTATTTCACTATTGCAACAATTTTTAACCCAACTTTCTCTCTTCCTCAGACATAAGCGGAAAGTCACCAATCTCCTGCCATCCAAATCATCAGCTCCGAACCAAACCGGCTCGCAACGTCGCGCGCCTCCTCCAGCTCCTCTGTACGAAGATCTGCAGGACCTGCCCAGACGACCTCCTATTCCACATAGACCTGACTTGGAGCCACAATTGGAGGTAAGTGATATTTTAAGCTCGAACTAGGGTAAAATTCTCATTAATGAGCTTGAAGTTTAAATTCCGAGTTTTTCCAAAGATATAAGATGTATATCTTAGTAAATTAAACCAAAATGTGTTAGTCTTTTTCAAACAAACCAGCAAAACATGCTCGTTTAGTATGTGTACTGAACTAAGATACCAGTATAATCATAAAGCAAGCTGCATGGGTTTGCCCGCATGTGAATTGTAATTCAGTTGAACACCGTACTTATGTCAATACTTTACTTCCGTATGTATGCTAATTAAACTGATATAGTCTTATACGTTTACTGAATAATATCAAATTCACGTTTATCATATCGTTTATAATCACACTACCGCAGAAAGGCAGACTGACGATTTGATAGCAAAACTAACTCTACTTTTTTATTTTTGCAGATGGTAGAAACGAAAAGGCCAGGCTGTCCAGGCCGTGTGTTTGTCTGCGGTTCTGGAGGCACGTGGCGCGGTGGCAGCTCCTGCGGCGGTGACACCTGCGGAGCCCCGCTTTACGAGGAGCTCCCTCACCGCTCCGACGATTCACTCCACAGCGACGACCATTTCGCTGAAGATGAACTCAGTCTCGTTGGCGAGGCAGCACCTTGCCGGACCTGCTCAAAACCTGCAGCTCCTCAAAGTCTTCCACATAGACCCCGACACCACCGCTTGGACCGACGACCAAAATCCCTTGAAAGACGACGAGCTCAACAAAGAATGCCGAGACACATCCAACCACCAGACCCTTCAGAGTTCCACGAAGGCGTTCTCCTAGATGCGTTGCTAAGACTATACCCTCAAGTTGGCACCGTTGGAGCTAGAGCCCAAGGACCAATGCCGGTCGCAGCGGGAGGAGCTTGGCCTGGAGGAGACTTACCAGGCATAGGCTGTTGGAGAGGACCAAGGGCATCTCCCAAACCTCCTAGCGGAGATTCTTCCTTCGGATCTGACTCAGGATATAGTAATAATACTTGTGGGACATGCGGCACGAGGACCTCATCCAGGCATCGGCTCTCAGCGGAGATACCCATGTCGTGAACAGTGCAGTGTCCGAACTAAGTGATAGGATTTGGTCATGTGCCATAACTGTGCATTGTGATATACCACACGAGTAATAATCATAAAACAGGAATCGAAGCAATTTATAGTTAAACTTTATTGGCCTAAATTCAACTGGATTGGCCTTTTCAATTCTCATGCCTTCAATATACATTGTTTCCGGTTAGTAAGTTACTGTGAATTGTTACGACTTGAATAAAATTCGTAGTGTCTAATTTTTTACGGTCTAAAGTAATGGAGTAGTCGTTTGGATCCTAAACTTGGAGTCGACGTTTTTGAAAATCCATGTATTTCAATTATTTTCATGAATAACATAGCGTTTAATGGTTTTGTATATAATTCATGTGACCATATTTTAAGTAGTGATAGCTGTTTTGTCCTAGTAAGTTATTTCGAACTAGTCCTAAAATTATCACATTTAATATGGATTATAAAATGAAAATGTAAAATGTTTAGTTAAAAAGTTGTACATTGGTTTGCTGAAGTGTAGATATTGTACAGAATTTGTAGTTAAATAAATTATGTAAGGATAGTAAGATAAATTTTATAATCATATCACTTGGGGTGAAGTTCTTTAACAATTTTAGTGATTTGACGCTAGTTAAAGTCAATGTACTCATCTTTATTTAACAAAGAAACGTATGGAGCTTCCCCCCTAGAAATTATTTAGACATTGCATAAAAGTTAAAAACACGATTAATTCTAAATTATTTTCTTCGTCTATAGTTTCCTTTTTATGTTCTAGAACTGGTGCTAAATTTAATAATTCTGTGTTTTCTTTTAACTTTGCTATCTGCTTAATTACTTCGTCCATAAAGGTATACTTACTATGCAAGCGATGCTTTGAATTTTGTTTAAAACAGGCTTAAGATATCATTTGCATTTATGTTTGGCTGTCAAATATGTTGTTTTGTTTACTATTTTTTGTATTTAATTTATTGTTTATATTGTAAAGTAACACGAGTTGCATCACTAATGTAATTAAAGTTTCGGGCAATATGTCCAAATTATAAATATGAGGAGCACAATAAAATAAAAAATAAATACATTTTTAAAGAAAATGAACTTTGCATTTTATTTGATTTATCGAAACCCAAACCAAGCAAATTGAGACTAAATATAATTTGAAAACTGAAGTATCGATCAGGTAACATTAAATGGGCCACACATCATCATAAAATTATCTATTATGTACAAAAAATATTAGTATTACATTGACATGGGTGAAGGATAAAATTATTCCTCATTAGGCATAACCAAGATGCAAACGCTTCAACGGTTTCAGTTTTCTATCGATTCGAAATGTTTGGAGTTAACACAAGCTTTCGAAGCGATCTGTCATCAGACTCGTCAGCTTACGGCAATCCTAATAGGATCGACCTACATTTTGTCGTTTTTCGAAAATCGCTAACAAAGCGTTATGCATCTTGACTAGGCCCGCTGTACTTTTCGATCTAAATGCTAAGAAGGGCACCAACAATTTTCTTTCTCCCGCTTCTATCTACCGCTTGCTAACCGACAACTTGACAAATAATTGCGAGTAGTGTTATTACCCTTCAAACATTTTTGCAATTTGCCAGTAGAATCACTTAAGCAAAACTAAAACTCCGCGAGACAAGTTGGAGATAGTTTACCCTTATGACATTCTAGTCACTAGAATCTAGTGCATTGCATGTTGACATGCAAGTTTGCTTGCTTCAACTGGAATGCTTCAAAGGTTCAATCTGTTTCGAAATTTTAATGCGTGTGGCAATAATGTGTTTGTTCACGATCTTCTTATAGTAACAAAGTTTCTATTTCTTTTTGTTTTAAGCCACCTTTATTTACTGTCAAGTAAATTTACTAATTTATAAGAGCTATAAAATGTAGTTTTAGATAAACAAAATGGATGGAATGATATGACAGATGTGAGCTGATAACGCCGTCCAAAAAGTTAATATAAGAAAAAGTATGAAAGTCTATATGACAAATAACCAGTACCTATTAATTTAAGTTAGGTAGGATAGGTAAGAATAAATCATGATGATAGAATAATGATTATGTAATTTAAAATTGGCAATTTGTATCGCAGTTTTATCTTGACGGGCCTAAAATAATTAAAAAAATCGTCAATGATATACAGTATTCCTGGCTACCGCTATCACGCGTACACTCGCAACTGACAGTATATTCGACACTCGTGTACGTCATAGAAAAACGGAGATGGCCGATGGCAATTAAGTAAACGTAAACACAGAACACAAACGTAATTACAAATTTTCAAATACAGCCAAAATATTCACAGGACAGGAAGAAGAAACTTTAGCTCAGCAGACAGACATATAAAATAGTAACAAAAACATAGGCCCCTATGTAAAGTCACAAGACAACCATGGCAAAGTCGTACCCAACAAAACACTTAAGCTTCCGCATTATGAATTCATAGAATCACCATCCCTAACATTATCATTTATTAGAGGCAATAATGAACTAGCATTTCGCGAAGTAATTTCCTAGGGGTGGCACTTAAATTTTATCTTTATTAGCCATAGAACAATGGGGTGACATCCCTTATTTACGGAGTAAATTCAGGAAAGCTGTTATTGGGTGTTTACTGTGAACGAAATGGGTCATGGTTGTTTAAACACGAATACTTAAGATGCTTTTAATGAAATAGGCATGTTTCTAAAGGAGAGGACAATTCCTTTACGACCCGATTGAATGATCATTATTCTTTCGCGTTTAAACGTTTTTTTATACACTTTTGATAACTTTTATTAACCGATATTATATAACGATAGTGTTTACCATGCACCTCATCTCTGTGGAATCAGCTCTCAGCTTCGGTATTTCTGTACAGTCACAAGATTAAATTTGGTACCCACCTTAGGTCCAAAGTCAATCTGACATTCTACAACAATAAGGTTGAGTTCCCTAAAAGTTACAAATGACTTGACATCTCTGATGACACTGACAACTTCAAGCATATTTTTCTTGAAATGGGTCCCAAACTAACGCTCGTGACCGTACCTCTTTTCCCTAAAGGTGCTGATGGACTTGAGCATTTACTCGAGCATTCTACCAAACATGCTTAACTGTATCCTCACCAAAAGGTCGCAAATTCAGAACGATGGCGCGAAGACTACTAAAAGTATAGACTACTCTGCTGGTGTCGTTCGATCAATGTTTACAGTGTGCACTTAGGTGACGTGATCAGTGAAATAGTGGAGCGTTGTAGTAAGCGTGCACGCTGGTACTTTCAATGTATTTAGCAAAACCTAGTAGCGTGCATGGTACACACGAAAGTGCACGCTCAATAGCACGCTGGAACGCTCCGCTGCACGTACTGCTGTCCCAATTTACAGCCAGAGGTCGGCAGCGCATATACGATTTATCTAGTGGTTATGGGTTAAGGTAACAATTGAAATGAAGCAATGTCCTCTTCTGGATGATGATAACCTAACATCGGAGAAGGTGGCATGCTAATGAGGAGACCTACATGCAACAGTGGGTGACCATAGGCTGAAGAAGATGAAGAAGAAGAGAGAATATACTCTTCTATTCCCTATCCATTGCCATTTCTAATACCTCCTAATACGACACTATGTTGAACTGAGTAGTAACTGTACCACTCCTAGTAACCAAAATCATCCACATATTCATTGTCTTTAACATCTAATATCCCTTTTGAAATCTATTTCTTTCCTATAACACGCCATCTACTCTGAACTTTGATTTTTCACAATCAAACGTGTCCCCATATATATCGTTAGTGTAAAGGTAAACTCACTAACTTATTAGTAAGTTATATGTACTTAGTGAGTTTTTCCCTTAATTCGACGATATGTGGCTCTAGTGAATACAGATACAAGTTGATTTAGCTCTTAATAAGAAAGGGTAAACGTCATGTACAAAGTATACTAGACTTATGCCGTTTTTACCTCGAGAGACTTGTACCCTTCTTCACTAGGGTCACAGATTCCAGCAAGAACATCCATCTTTGTTAACCGACCTATGCAAGGTCTCTTCTGCGCTACAGTAAATAATAAAACTAAAACTGTGCCGTTTTATTTTGTCGGTAAAAAGCAAAAGGCCTCCGGCAAAAAGCAAGTTGTGTAATGGCTACCGCCTGTGCTTTTAACGGAGACAAATACAAATAGAGCTGTTTACAAGTACAGTCGGCTTCAAACTGCGGCCTTTTTGGAGGAAATATTAAACATTTCAAGGTCAACAGTACCGGAAACATGGCTACGCTGGCTACCTTACAAAATACTTTTAGCGAAGAAAGATAAACTCGAGATTTTTTCATGTTGTTTGCTCTTTTCAATGAAGAAAAATATTAAGAGGAATGTTTTGGGAATTGTTGGAAATACCGATTTTGTATACATTGTTTCAAAGTCCGGGAGACAACAGTATTTCCTTTTTTAAACCGTTAGTTCTGAACACTTTTTAATACTAGCAAAGCGGCCTCGAAAGACTTTGGAACATATAATGTGTTTTCTGTAAAACATTCACATAAAACAGAAACGCATTATAATACATCATCACAAGTAGTGTAGAATAAGTAAGCGGCCAAACATATAGGCGCGACTATTTTCTTTAGTGGTCACCACTATGCTAGTGCTATTGTCACCAATTATACAAGAAATTTTTTGTTTGAAATATATATGGCAAGAAGACAAAATAGCACACAGAGGATTAATTTGCCTCTATGTTAGTAATTTCTCGGGTTAATACCCACACACTGGAACATAACAACGCGAATACTGCTGCTTGATGGTAGCATCCAGACGGACCCCGCACAAGGGCCTAGCACCACTAAAACTAACTGATAGTCTATAATATAAAGGGTGGAATAAACGAACGCCACATCTAGACGGCAACTACCTTAAGTATTGGAAATAGCAAGTTCTAAAGGAAACTTACTTTTATTTTTGAAAACATAATATAGTGCATTATTGGATTTTTGAAAAAATCTCTTCCGTAACCGGGAATCGAAATGGTTGAATATGATAAAACAATAATGTCGTGTTTTATGATACAGATCGAAAGGGTCATTGTTTTATGATCATTTGTGTCTATGACACATACACCTTTAAATTAAATGAAGACCGTAAAAAAAACCTTCTTTACTATTTTGTCATATTCGACCAGTTCGATTCCCGGATAAGGCAGGCAAATTTTCAAAAATGCAGTAATAATTGTTTGAATTTGCTTCTCTTCCAATATTAAAGGTAGTTGCCGTCCATGTGGCGTCTGATTTTTCCATCCGGTATAAAAGAAAAAAACGAACTGGCTGATGTGATGACTGATCGATCAAGGAACAGCCTAAAAAGTTGGTACCTAGGGACTTGAAACTTGGAGGGTATTTTCCTTGCAAATCCTGTGCACTAAGAAGGGATTTTTGAAAATTCATCCCCTAAAGGGTTAAAATAGGAGGAGTAGCGGTAAACTAATTCTACGTGTATGGTATGTTGGGGTAAGATCGGATCGGATCAAGACCGGATAATTCAAATGACTACTAAATTAACAAAGGTTTTCGATTCCTGGCGCTGCAGGCTGCGGGGCGCAACAAGATAACGTAGGCAGGTGTGTTGCCAGGAATCGAAAAACTTTGTTAGTTTAGTAGTAATTTTAATTATCCGGTCTTGACCCGCTCCGATCTTACCCTAACAAACCTACGTCGCGGGAGTCCTCTAGTGATGAATTAATCATTCCGTCTTCCTTATCGGTTAGTTACTAATTATTTTCGTAGACAACTATACCCAGTAAATCTGTTTGTGTGTGCAAACCTCAACAATCGCGCCTAAGATAGAATCGCTATATTTGCTACACAGACCTAACTTGCTGGAAGGAACTGTGTAGTCATAAATTCTAGCGCTAACTTGTGTTGAGTTGAACTCACGGAATCCTCTTTTTAAAACAGATTTTTTATAACAAATGGTCTTTCACAATATAACTAAGTTAATACAGTGCGAAAGCTCTTAAACAGTCGTCAGATAAGTAGGCCTAGCTAAGATCCAAAGCTGCTAACAATTTTGTTTTCCATTTGAAATGTATGGAGTTGACACAAGCGACACTATCTGTCACCACCTTTTTTTAAGTTTGGAAAAGACAAACGGGCATACAGGCCACCTGATGGTAAGTGGGATCTGAGACTTATAGACATTAGCATTCTCAAAACTACAATCTAAAGATTGCAATCCTAAGACCGCAAATGCGTCGCGAATGACTAAGATGGAATGCCTCTATGCTAGTAATTTCACCGGTTGTATTATCCCCATTACGGAACACAACGGTTGGTTAAAGGATAACAGTATTAATTCGGACTGACCTTACACTAGGTCATCACTAAACAACAACGTTAATCCTATACAGCTACCATGATGCTAAGTTTGGCAAAACAGGACCACGCTGTTTTGTCACCTCGCTGTTAGTTTTAAGTTTTATATATGTATGTTAGTCTATAAGGTATTTGTAATTATGGACCACGCTGCTTGAAATAAAACAATATCATCCTTATTGCTTTAATACATTTTTCCGATGTTCTAAAATTACTTAGCGTTATTCAAAATGTGGTACAGAAATATCAAGTTCAACAAGTTTTAGGTAAGTCTGTAGCTCTGCCTGCCCCACTCTGGAAACGAAGGCGTGAGTTTATGTATGTATGTACTTAGCACTATGCCTCTTGACTAGGCCCCAAGAGCATTATGAGAGCGAGTGAGATAAGGATGAACGTATACGAGAGTATAATCCAATTTTGCCACATCTAGAAAATTACAAACTATATCTGTGGCATAGCAAATATTAATAAGCCGCTTAAGGCGCTGTTGATTTATGCTCTTAAGCGAGCAGTTTGCAATATATTTAACGACATGCGAACGAACAAACAAACACACAGACTTTACAGGGTGTCTGTGATGTTGTAATGAAATATTATTTATGACGTAGTTAAGTTAAGAACCATACATGCTTTATTTAATATTCTAGCACAAACAGACAAAGCATTTTCAGTAGTGCTAGGACCTTGTGCAGGGTCCGAACGGATATCTACCACCATCTTAACCTCTAATCTACCGCCAAGCAGCAGTGTTCACATTGTTGTGTTCCGGTGTGGGGATAAGACAACCAGTGAAATTACTAGCATTAAGGAATTTCATCTTGGTCCTCAGGGTTGACAACGCATTTGCGGTCTGAGGATTGCAGTCTTAAGATTGCAGTTTGTGAATGCAAACTACCATCTCATCCTTTAACCTACTGCCAAGCAGCAGTTTTCGCATTGTTGTGTTTCGGTGTGGGGATAAGACAACCGTTGTAATTACTAGCAAAGAGGCATTTCATCTTAGTCCTCAGGGTTGGCAATGCATGTGTGCTTGTTTGCCTTCTCCAGGCCAAAAAAAAAACATTTCAAACACATTAGAAAATCAACTCAGTATGAGGCGAATTAGTGTATTAAGGTTTCATAGTCGCTAGAGGGGTCGGCAAGTAGTTTTAGGTGGGGTCCGGATACTGTGGGAAAATTTCAACGAGGTCCAGATAAAAACAAAAGTATTAAGTTAGATTCTATGTGGTTTAAAAATATTATTTCAATTAATAAAGGTATAGTATACCTTATCTATGTATTAATTTATACTTGGTATGCAATACATTACAATATTTGGCGGTCCAAGGTTCGACCTTTCACGGTCCGCAAACGGACCGCGGTCCGCCTGTTGCTGACCGTTGCGCTAGACAATGCGTAACGCTAACGAAAACGTTTTTCGTAATAATTTCAAAATGTATGGATTTCACATTAGCGCTCGACGCGACTGTTACGTCAATTCTATACAATTTTATTTTATTTTATTGATATATAATTTCGATAACGTTATCTAGGGCCAAAGCCTTTTTAATTTTCTCTAATAAATCTACACTAATATTATAAAGAGGAACGACTTGTATTTTTGTAACGAATAAACTTGAATGTGGATCTATAGTTATCTTTTTGGTTAATGTTTATGTAAATACGCCATACGATTAAATAAACGAATAAACTCAAATGCCATTATAAACGTGGAGTAACCGTGGAGTAGCTAAGCCATGCTTTGTCCTTATCTGTCATTGTGACATTTGAATATGAAAGATAAAGACAAAGCATGGTTTAGCTACTCCTCGTTTACTCCACGTTTATAAGTACCTAGGTAAGAGCAAAAAACTACAGGACCTATTTCAAAAATTCTTTCATTTTTACTCCCTTTCTAATAAACGTTGAGTAACGGTGGTATAGCTATACAATGTTTTGTCCTTATCTGTCATTGTGACATTTGAATTTGACAGATAAGGACAAAACATTGTATAGCTATACCAACGTTACTCAACGTTTATTAGTAAGGGGGTTAGAGTGCTACACTAGCGCCATCTAGCTAACTCTATGTCATAGATATAAATAATAATAATAATAATAAAAATATTTTATTGGAATCAAAAGAGCACCTCCACCAACTTAAATAACTTAAACATAAGAAACCTAACATAAGATAAGCATTGGTGGTGCTGCATCCTGACGCCAAAAGGGGTCCACTAAGCATGTGTTGCAGCACGAGTGCTGCAACGCTGATTTTCAGTGGATCCCGAGTTTGCGTGCGACGGTAAACAACATCTTAAGAAAATATTATAACTTGCTGTCCTGTTGGCTGCACTCGCATTGTCCTAAAAGCTGATTGTGTGAGTTAGTGTGTGGAAATAAATAGTATATAATAATTTAACTTTCTAGTGCGTATCTTTCCAAAACCAGATTGAACTAAGTATTACTGCCAACAAAGTTTGACACTGCACGAACTGTCTATGGTTGGGATTTCTGAATATTGAGCAGATAAGAAATAAAACGCATTCGTTGCTAAGCATCCTCGTGTTTTATTACAGATTTTTAATGACTTAGTTATCAGTGCTACAAATAGAGCTGGCAATAAATACAGCGCGGTAAAAAAATAATTGTTTATCCCAGGATACACACACACACTCACTCAAATGCACGCACACACACACACTCACAGCAACAGGCACGCACGCACGAACACAGTCTCACACACACACGCGCGCACTCACACACACACACACACACACACACACACACACACACACACACACACACACACACACACACACACACACACACACACACACACACACACACACACACACACGCACACACATCTTCTTATTTTACTTTTACTTTATTTTATTTTTTTCTTTATATTGTTAAAAACGTAGCCTTAATTATAGTATAAATAATAATCCTCGCAAGAGGTATCTACCGCATAAACTCCGCAGGGGAGGAGCGGGACCTCCTAACACAAGTATTGTAATACTTACCAGGAGGGACCGACCACAACTATGTATTATGTAAGACTATAAGGTACCTAATAAAGAATTTTTGATTTTGATTTTTTGATTTTTGAGGATACATTGTAAGGCACCCGCCACACGGGCTCGTGACGTCTCCATCGGGCGAGATTGACGCCCGCGGCCAAATTGCAACATTTATACAAAATGCTACCCAATAGCAGTATTTTATGAATATAATATCCCATCAAAAACATAAATGTGAAAATGGGAGCCAAGTTCAATATTTTAAGAATATGCGATGCATGGTTAGCGACTTCATCGACAAAATAATTGAGATCTAAATGATATTTTTTATTAAGAACATTATTATATTCTAAAATAAATTAAAAACACAATTTCTTACTTTTTCTGCTACAACAATGTTTGCTATTTAAAAGTATAACTTCTTAAATTTGAACACTCCAATTATTTACACAAAGCAGATAAACTAGGATAAACTGAAGCTCAATATTTGACTCCGCTAGTTTTTAACAGCAAGACAATTGTTTGGAAGAGTAAGATATGACATACACAATATAAATACAGTAACTTGCGTAAAACGTAAAGTAGACAAGTTGATTAGCCAAATGTAACATAATTTGTTTGTGAAAACTAGCCAAGTCAAATTTTAAAGTGGGTTAGGTTTTTGATGATTAATCAGTCAGTCAGTGGTAAAAATGCCGATTTTTAGACGGTAATATCTCAATAACCGTTTTACCTTTTTTTATGAAATTTAGAGTTCTAGTTGATCTAAATAGTTTTAATACATAAACCAAATGTCATGTTTTTATGATACATATATTTGGAGTTATTGAGGCGTCAAATGTGGCTCTAAATGGTTCGTGTAAATAACACACGGCTGCGCTCGCCAATTCCTTTTGCGTGAACTTGGCTGGACACGCTGCCGCGTGTCTAGATAAATTTCTTTAGCTGATGAGGAACTTCTTTATAATCCCAACATTTCAGGACATGGGTACCTGATATTTAACGGTTCTAGTAAAGATAGGACCACTACCAACATGTTATCCTTTAAACTACGGCTAAGCAGCAGTGTTCGCGTTGCTGTGCTCCGGTGTGAGGATAAGACAACCGATGAAATTACTACCATTGAGGCATTCCATCTTGGTCCTCAGGGTCTGCAATGCAATAAGGTATTCGCCTGATATTAAAGGGCATGTGGTAAATTTGTTTGAAGAATATTGTCTTTTTTTTTTTCAGCGGCCACGGGTGATTTTTACATAGTGATTTAGAGGACCTCTAAGTACACATAGATATATATAATTTATAGCGTTAAATAATATCGGAGCGGAGATTTTAAAGATTTAAGTATTCAGTTTTTAGTACATGAGTACGCCCAATTATGAATATTTAAATATCTCGGCTCCGATGCACTTAAGAGTATTGCATTACATAACAAAATATGTTTATTTTTAATAATTCTATAATAATTTACCACTTCTACGAATGGCCGCTCACCTTGAAAATGTATGAATTTTGCAAATGACAACACTTTTACCCAAATCCCTTTCATATATTAATTTGTATAATATATCAATATACCTACGTAGTATGGTAAAATAATTCAAAATCAAATTTGAAATTGATCATAAAATAAAAAAGTTATAGCCTTTTTAAGTTTTTTGTCTATCTCTTTCTCACGAAACGATGTTTTGCGCGTAATTCATATGGCGGTTGAGTAATATGACGTCATATTCCTGTATTTTCCTCTGTCTAAAAGCAAGTTTTAAACATTTATATCTTTCTTATTTTTAAAGATATTAAACAACTATTTATACTACGCTATTCGGAAGGTAAAAAAGCTTCAATTTAAATACTAATAAAAAATTAGGCAAATACCCTATCGTAGTCTTGAGAATGCAAAACTCTATGGGTCATATATCCCACTTATCATCAGGTGGCCTGTCTGCTCGTTTGATAACTCTTTGCAATAAAATAAGAATCGTTTCTGAGGTGAAATTATTACTTGTATTTCTATACTAGCTTCTGCCCGCGACTTCGTCCCCGTGGAATAGTTACTTTGGGCTAACGCTAACTTTAACCCGCGACTTTGTTAACGTAGAAGGTTGAAACATTCTTCATTGGTGCTCCGCTCCTATTGGTCTTAGCGTGATGATATATAGCCTATAGCCTTCCTCGATAAATGGGCTATCTAACACTAGGACCAGTATTTCCTGAGATTAGCGCGTTCAAGCAAACAAACAAACTCTTCAGCTTTATAATATTAGTATAGATACAGCGGAATACAACAATACGAACACTGGTGCTTGGCGGTAGGTTAATAATATGGTGGTAGCAATTCGAAACTCGCACAAGGTCCTAGCACCACTTGCACTCATTAGACAATATTTTTGCTCTTACGAGAAATCGAACCCTGGCCCGCTAGAGCTAGCTAGAGCTAGCAAGACAGAGTGACCAACCAGGCTAACCACGTCGTCAAAATGTATGATAAAATAACCTTATTTACATGTAAACAGCGGACATTAAAAAATTAGACGTATGAAATAACTCAGCGGAACCCGTTCTGTAATTACACACTTCTTATATTACAAAGCACCCAACACACGCTCGTGACGTGACGTCTTCATCGTTCAGAATTGACGCCGCTGGCGCTACACTGTTTACTTGTGAAACGCCACAAAATGACTTGGTAATACGTATCATTATAACATTGTTAAAATAAAATTTGAGGCCTTTTGTACAATGTACTGAGACTTAACATGTTTCGGCTACGCAATTTCAAAACCTAGTAAGTCTCAAAAACTCAATTTTGCGATTTTTGCATAAAACGCGGTTTCTAGCACGTCCCTACCGGATGCAAAATTATTTAGAGCCCTATCTCTCTCAGGTTCACATTTACCCACACCCCGAATCCTAGTAAGTGCACAAAAAACGGGCTTGACCATTTCAAAACCTAGTATGTCACAAAACTATTTCAAAAACCTAGTATGTGACATGCACTTACTAGCTTTTGAAAAAAACAGAGAGCTTTGAAAATTATCGGACTCACTGAATCTTTAGTTGCATTTCATTTAAAAAACGTAATGGCACATAAAACATGTAATATAGGAAATTAAGAAAAGATATATCAATATATTCGTCCTAATGTAATTAATCGAGAATGTATAACTTCTTGAACAAATATTGATTTTTTTTTACGGCTGAGACAATTTTTTCGCGCTCCTGTAAAATTAACTCAATGTCCCTTGCTGGGTTTTGAAATTGCGCAGCCGATTTAACTGGCTAGATAATTCATAACTGAAGTATTTTGTTCAAAGAATTGTTTATTTTGACTAAAATTTTCGGAAATATAAACAAAATTATTCCTTCATGATTTTCCCATCAACGATGCCTTATTTCAGAGGTAATAAACCTTAGGCACGAAACATAAAATCTTATTATTATTCACGCAGTTTTCAAGACGACACAGCGATGACCAACCATTTTAACAGGAGCTCTAAATTCACACAAATTTAGCCGTTCAACGTCTAAATTACCAGTTACTAAGAAGATCCGCGGGTAAAAATAGACTGGTCTCGTAAATTGTATGCCTGAATTCATCAAGAAAGACATAAAGCCATAAGTCTTGAGACTCGAGCAGGCGACCACGTGGAATGCAATTTATAAAAGACAAGTTTGTCACAAAATCTAGTGGCCGATCTTGAGCGAGAGATATAAATAGAAATACTCGTAAAGCGAGGGGAGTATTATTGAAAACGATCTAGAAAATATCGAGTGGACACTCGCAGCCTTTGAAGACAAAGTCAATGTAAAACGTTTCAATTGAAGGATTGCTTGTTGATAAATGGATGTTAGATTTGTCTTAGAAGAAGTAAGTAAATGCCAAATGTTGAATTTATATCTTATTAAAATATATGTCAAATATATTATTCTTAAACCCGGTCTTGTGCGATTTCAAATTATTGGACGTTAAACGAAGATTCCAAAATTTAATAATGAGTAAATATATGAATAATAACATAACAATTAAAGCATAATGATTTACCATTTTTAAATACAATATGAACAAGTAAAACATGTTAGTCACGTAATTAGAATCCCACCTTTTTCTGTGAAAATTGAAATAACAGCTCAATTAACCCGAGACAGACTTGTAGCCTTAAGGCAATATCTGCTAGACAATCCAGTTCGTTAAGAGCGTCTGACTTTAGCTATTAAAGTTAAAAAAAAGTGCCAAGTATAAAAATAATAAAGTATAGAGTGGATTTCTTTTAGGGAAATGATAATATCTGGTCAAAAAAACACATTTAAAACATAGCTAACAATTAAGTATCTTAGCTACGGTTGGCCTTTGTAACTGCACAGATTACTCCTTTGTCATTTTAACGTCATGTTTGAAGTACTATACTAGTCTGTCAAAGGCGTGAAAGCGACAAGGTACAAAAGTGTGCAGCTACTTACAAAGCCGATTGTACATATAAGTATCTTAATGTAGTTACTATCTCACAAGATCGAATTTCATTTGCTAACGGTTTCGTTTGTCCGAATTTTCATAAGTTACATACTCCATACAATACTTAGGATGGATTCGACCAAACTTGAATAAAAACGCGAATACTAGGGATATATGTATTCCACAATTTTATTCTCGAGTAAACCGATGGACGTTTTTTCCATGCAATCTTAGGTATAGCTATACATGGTATTTTTTTATAATAGTGGTAGGCAGATGAGCATGCGGCTCACCTGATGGTAAGTGATCACCGTCGCCCATGGACACCTGAAACACCCAGGGGGTTAAAGGTGCGCTGCCGGCCTTTTAAGAAAGTGTAGGCTCTCATTACTTAGCTCGATTTAGTAGAGTGAATGATGAACGAATGTATTACTCGAAAAAAAATTATTGCTGTGCAATGGTACGATGTCAAAACTTCAGTCATGTCTACTTACTTTTATATTATTATATAGGACAGGAAAATAACTGTCATTAGAATTAATTCAAATTCAAAAAATTCTATTCAAAATTCTTTATTCAACAACAACACAGAAAATTAGTGTTGAGATGATTTGACAGCACTGACAGAACAAAACAATACAGAAAAAAACAGTTGTATACATATTTCCAAATAGGTTCACTCTTAGAATTATCGTGGGTAAAACGTAAAACTGAGTTACGCTCGATTAACTGGTGATTTATTCTAAGAATAATATTTATTCTCGTTTGGTCGAATCCGCCCTTAGTATTCCATCGCCTTGAGAATTTAATACACCATTACACGTAATCACAGTCAATAATATATTACAAAACTATTAGTCAGTTAATAAAGCCACAAATACTTTACAACAATCGTAACCACACTCATCAGGCGCAAGTTCTTGATAATAAGCCCCTACCCTTTGATTGAGAACTTGACGTTTAATTATAGTTCCAAACGTTTACGACCTCTGTCACCTCCTTTGTGAGGACAGAGCGTTAGCACGGTGCATTGCTACTGGATTCCCTTTGATATTACTTATTTTTAGGTTAGTTCATGACGCTTTTTGGTAACTTAGAACAGCGGAATCAGTAATAATTAATAAAATCAAAAAAAAACATTAACTATATGGTTGCATTTAATTTTTTATTAAATTCTTGTAGAAAATAAAAAGTAAATCCTGACAGCGGTCATTCCAGTACATATAAATAACCTCAAACCCAAGAAAGAAAATATTATAAATGCGATAGTTTGTGTGTTACTTTGTTACTTCTTCACGCTGCAACGGCCAGACGGTTTTGGTTGTAATTTAAAATAGAGATAGCTTATACCCAAATAGGCAAATTTTTATCCCGGAAAAAATATAAGTCCCCAGGGAATAACTATAGACGAAATCTACGCGAGCGAAGTCGTGGGTAGGAGCTGTTTAGTAGGTAATAAATTGTACCCCGATGGCCTTCCTTCCTACTCACTCATTTATCAGTAAGATCAGATCAAGGTAAATGCGTCTACAGAGAAAAAGAAATACCTCCTAGGTAACACTTACAGTACACAAATTGACGCAGTCCCAAACTAAGCTTTAGGCTTGTTCTATTGCAACTAAGCAATGATAAACAAACATACTTTATAAAGAAATTCATTTAAATACTTAAAAACCATCCAAGACTCAGAAACAAATAAATACTCATCGCAAAAATATTTGCCCATACTGGGAATCGAACCACGACCGTTAACTTCGTCGTCTTTTGACTATCAGAAATATATTCACTATCAGAAACATTTCTTAAAAAAATTGTTGTAGTCAAGAGAACCATCTTGTGCTGTGTAAGCTTTACCAACACTAGGATAACTTGCCAGGTGTCTGCTGCACACTTCTATTATTAAATCAGCTGGCGCTGGATAGCTAATAGCTTTAATCTTTTAGTTCGAGAGACAGAAATTATTTATTTATCATAATAATTTCATGCAACTGCAGCAAAATGCAAAAATATTGACATAATATTGCGATTCAAAGAAAAAGTCAAATAACTTAAATATTTTTGGGAACATTGTACTTAAATAAATTAAAGATAAAGACAAAATAAAGACACTTAAAAAAATATGTTTATTAAGTACCTACATACGTTACAAAGTGAGCGGGCACTTTACACGTCTAAAAAAATCTACCAGCACTTGCCAAAAGGAGACACTGCAGAGAAGAAACGCCGCAAGAAACTCTACACAGTCATTTTTTTTTTCATCACACTTGCTCGTAAATGGTGTTATTCCATGCCTGTATACAGAAGGACAATGGCCTAAATTGTTCCCGCGGGAATTATGGCGAGTTTGTCATCCCTAGGGAGTAATGACTTTCTTTTTAAAATTTGCAACTCTTTCGTACATCATTTCTGACTAAGGAGGTTTAATTTTCAGCCAAAAATTAAATCGGTTTCTAATTTCATCTTTAAAAATTAGCTATAGACTAACACAAAACCTATACGCTTCATTAAACTTCATTATTTTTATACCTATTTCAAGTTTATATCAACATTTATCATTTATTTTAGTAATTATACATTTTTATCAAATTGGCTAAATCTGGCTCGAATCCAGGTCGAAACTAAACGCAGTTATTATCTGTGGTAGAGGTCACAAAAAAAATATCGTTTCCATTTACGTTCCCGTTCGTCAAAAGTTATTTCTTTATATTTTGCAGAGTGTTTTCTCTTTGTTTTTTTTCCTCGCAAATGTGATGAAAACCATTGTGTGTATCACAGGCAGTAAGGGGATTACTAACTCGAGTCATTAAAAGCCCTCCGCCTTCGGCGTCGGGCTTCTAACACTCTCGTTAGTAATTCCCTTCATACTACCCTTGATGCACAATGTACTATTAAATATTTCGTATGCTTATGAGTCTTATGACACAGTGAATATAACAATAGTACATTATTGCCTAGGCATGGAAGTAGGCAATTGCGGGCCGAGCATTGTTTTAAACGGACGAGCTTGCGAGTGCGAAGAATTAGCTGAGCCACATCCGCAAAAGAACTTATGTTCGTTGGAGCAGATGCGTTCTGGAGTGGAGGTCCCGTTAACGTAATGTAGGACATTCTGCGGCAAGGTCAAGTGAAGACTTACGTCTAGTAGCTAGCAAAAATTGGGTAAGTAAAGTTTTTAGAAGGGGTGTATATTATATTTTTTTCTGATAGTGTTTGGTCTATAAACCAATAATCTACAGTTTCTTTTTTAATCATTACGGCTCTTCTAAAATAATTTTTTTTATGTCTGCTATGACAGTTCTTTGAGCTTTACGGAACTATACGGATAAAGCTTCGGATAGAGTAAACTGGCGCCCATTAAGATAGTGTCCAGCAAGTGGATGATGATGATGATGACATAGCATGCCCTTGTGGTAACATATCTCCACCTTTAGCAATTTGTAACAACTTGATTACTATGTCTCGCAATGATACTCATTACTCACACACACATAAAGTATTCAGCATTCATGTTAACTACTCGTGTACAATTAACCTGGCAACATTATTTCACAAACAGCTCGTTTTCGCCGTTGAATCGCGTAACTGTATCAGGTAGCATGAATGCTGGCAACACTAATTACAATCCTGAGTATCACGAGTGACGCGAATCAACCACATCATCAACCAGTTAATATAAACCTTGAACACGAAGTCACTGTTTGAAATTGGGTACTTTAGTAGGGTGATTTAGTAGTAACGAAAGACCTCGAAGAGACTCGTGAAACTTTAGTTAATTAAAAGAATCAGGCCATTGTAGGAACATTACAGTAATAAGCAGAATTGTTTACAAATATGAAAACCGGGCAAGAGCATGTCGGACCATGCTCAGTGTAGGTTTCCGCAGCCATTACAACAAACACAAAACCTATCTCATAAAACATAGATATATGAACAAATTTTCTATTTCAAGTTATTTGGTTCTTAGATGTTTTTTAGTACGTACAAGGGCCATTCTACTTTTCAGTGTACATTTTTGTTATCGTCCGATAAAAAGTATACTAAATTATGAAACCGCGAATAAATAAATAACATGAACTTAGAATGTTTAAGTTTAACGGTTTCCAAAAAAACAACTCTTACATTAATCAATTATCGTTGAAGAATCTTGGTAACTCGGTGGTAAATTGCACTTTTTCCATAGAAAAGGCGGGGACATCAATGTCCACTGCGTTACTCACTTTATAGTTAAAAATAACTTTTTATAAATTAGGATAATTCTAAATACCTATAAGCTTATTTACGTCCCTTTCCGAGTTTCAAGTTAGAAAACGCAGCACTTTACCGTTTTTTGAAATAAAAATAGTTTATTTAGTGAGAACGTCGCTAAAACTTATGTACAACGAAAAGTAGAATGGCCCACAAACACTTTATATCTCAAGAACCAATTAAGTCTTCTTCGATGTGATCGATTTTATTTTAAGTTTGTTATGTGTGATTTCATGTAAGTAATTTTTCAGAAGAGATCCTTTCTTTTAACCCTTCATTTGACAAAACTAAAAAAGTTTAGTCATGAATTCAAACCCTTTTGATTTTAAATTAGCATGAAAAATAATAACTTCTAAAACTGAACATTGTGGTACTATGTTCATTGTGGTGAACACTGTCAAATTAATGTCCCTCAACCAAAAAAAGTGATGTTATAAGTTGTACGTATGTATCTGTGTATGTGTGTCTGTCTGTGGTATCGTAGCTTCCAAACGAATGAACTGATTTGGATGCGATGTTCCGAATTTCCCGAGAGGCGGTTTATTAAGAGTCAAGTCGTATATCCGTTTATCTGCACACATATCATAAAGTCCTCTATTATGCGTTCAAAACCCGTAGGCAATGACCAGCATTACCTGTGGTAGTAGGTGACAGCGATGAAAGCTGCAAATTTTTGAAGATGTTCCTAATTTGGATCTCATTACCTTACAATATTCGATAACGTAATTTCAAAATTATGTTACAGCTGTCATCGCTGTCACCTACTACCACAGGTAAGGTAATACTGGTCATTTGCCTTTCGGCTTCTGAACCCATCTTAGAGTACTTATAATATGTGTGTAGATAAAGTATTGTACGCGACTCTGCGTAATTAGCATTACGCAACCGTCACGTAAACTACTATTCACTACTGCCACAGTGATATCAGGAACGACGTTTTATAAAAGGAAACCTAAATAATTCCCAGCTGTCAAATTACTTAAAACGGGTTAAAATTCTCACAGGATTATATAGTTTTGACCCATTGCGTGTTTCTATTGACCGCCCTCGCGTTTCCCCTGCCTCGTGCTTAGCTCCCATTGGTCGAGGCTATCTGACAGACGGACGACGTGCCACTTTCAATTTTAGCACAATTAAATGTATTAAGTCGATGGGAACGGCTTGCAGCTGTCATTGGGAAGTAGGTACTGAGTAATAAAAGGGATTTAAATCGTTTGTAAAGTTCGCATGTCGTGGAAAAGTATAGGGCTCTGGATATCTGTGATACACGCCGACACCTAGCTACGTGTTCTTAACCCCGGCGGTACTAAGATCACGAATTACACGAACACGGCCGGTACGTGGCCCGTACCTGCGTTCGCGTCCGGATTCACGTGACACGCCAAGATACGTAGCCCGTACCTGCGTTCGTATGCACCGGTCGGAACTTGAGTTTGCAATATTCGACAAATTTTAGTATTCGAATAATACGAATACTTAGATTTCCAATATTCGAATATTCGAATATTTCGAATAATTCGAATATTTTTGAAAATTAAATGTCGCTTGCGGACCGGATCCGCGTGTACTTAAGGTACGTGAATCCGTGTACAAGGATCTACACGGGTACACGTGACTTAATTACACGTAGCCGAATTTCTCGTGCATAACTGGCCATAAAACTGTTGCCGTGTAACACGGAAACGGGCGCACGGCTACGGGTACACGAAACACGGTCACGACTTCGAGCCCTATGGAAAACCCTAGTTAGAAGCAATAAAAAGTATCATTATCGTCGCATTTGAAATCAGTCATTATGTAAGCTGTTCTTAACAATTTCCAATATGTATTGTTTTCTAAATCAACAACTATAATATTAATACATATAATATGGGTGTCCCTCGGAATCCCTAACAACGTTTGTCCTAAAACATCGTTCGTCCGAATTTTAATATGCCCTAAACTGGTTTTCAGATGAGTCAGGCAACTTTTTAAGTTTTGTTAAGTTTGTATTATAACAACACTAAAAAGTTTTAAAATTTAATGGGGAAATGGCTTTAGGATAAATGAAAATTCGGACAAACGATGCATTAGGACAAATGACGATTAGGGATTCCATAAGGGAACCATATAATATAAATCTTTTATCATCAATCATCAATCAATACATATACTTAAAACCTTTTCATGACTGAATGTCAGATAATGCAATATATATATACCCCCGCTAAACTTGCTATTTAATATTTCTAGGGAATATACCGTTGGTATTGGTACCCTAGAGGTGCGCTAAGAAGGAAAAATCGAGTATTTACACGCACATGCATTGGTGGGAATCCTTTAGTTTCTAATATCATACAGTTGATGACTTGTCTACAAATCTATACTAAATAAAGCTGAAGAGTTTGTTTGCTTGAACGCGCTAATCTCAGGAACTACCGGTCCGATTTGAAAAATTCTTTCAGTGTTAGATATCCCATTTATCGAGGAAGACTATAGGTTATATAATCATGCTAAGACCAATAGGAGCGGAGCACCAATGAAGAATGTTTCAACCTTCTACGTAAACAAGGTCGCGGGTTAAAGTTAGCGTTAGCCCAAAGTAACTATTCCACGGGGACGAAGTCGCGGGCAGAAGCTAGTGTACTTATAACGCCCCAAATTTATGAATAGCGTCAACCTACTAAAAATTCCCAATCATAATAGACCTTTCAAAAGCCTTCAAAATTTCCATTTGGCTGTGTCCAACGTATATAAAATACCACACTATCGAATCTCAATTTATCCTGCCATAAATACTGACTAACATTATTAATATAATTCACATTTCAGTAAGGATTGCGTACTCTTAATAGAGTAAAATTTATAGGCACAGTGTGTTGATTTAACTACGTGCATAAATATAAAAGATTTAATTGAGTTATGATTATTGCCATGTTATAATCTTTAGTTGTGTCGAGCTATAGGGCGGGGCAGTCGGTATCGATAATTAATTCTATCGATTAAGTGGAAGTCTTGTCTGTCAGTCAAAATATCGACACCAAACTCGATAATTGAAACATGTAAAATATGCAAGTTTTTTAAACTATTCAGCGTAATGGTAATTGAATCGAAAAAGTATTTTAATTAGAAAGTAATACCAAAGGTGAAAGTGTTATATACTCTTAGTGTTACAAAGGCCAGAAAAAGGAAACTTATCTTACTTTATCTTTTAGTTATTTCGTCGCGTTTGAGTATGGCTGCGTCTATTATCGCGTGTCAAATGTGGATAAAGCATCCGTCACTCTCGTACTTATTTACGTGTCAAAAGGTGACGGATGCCTTATCCACACTTTGTCATGCGATAAACGCAGCCATATTAGGCTTGGTGGCTTGGTTGGAGATGATAATACGAGTAATATGTAAACACTGAATTTTTGCGCATTTAGTAAAATAGGCATTTCACAAAAAATATTTTATAATAATGTTTTTTCTACTCGCGTACTATAAACCGCTAATATTTATATCGTCAACGGTATCAGAATACCACCTATAACGTAACCGAAGCGGTAAAACAATTCTATAATGTGCTTTGCCATGGTAATAACAGTTCTATAATAATTATTATAGCATTGTTATTACCATGGTTACGGTCATTCCGGATATCAGTCTTGGCGTTTAGTGAACACTTGAGATCCTGACTTGTATAATAAACCGTTAAATATATTTAAATACCAATTACAATTACGCATAATAAAGAAAATTTAAACTAATTATATGTATAAAAATACATTTTTATTTAAATACTAAAAATAGATGGTTAATGATGTGTTATTTGGTTACCATGGTTACGTTCAATATGGATATCAACAAAATGGCGTTCCGTTTGGCATTCCAACTTCTGTGATAAATTGACAGAACTGTTTTTAGTAGGTAACTATAAAATTTGCATGATATTTTTTAACATTTACTTAACAATAAAATTCACAAACTAACGCCAATCGGAATAATGAAAATGACTTTTCTGACAAGTAATTTGTTCTAGAAAAAAAATCGAGTAAAGTATACGAGAAAAGTTAGCGATTGTTTATTTTTGTCATTATCATTTTAAGCTTGTAGAAAAAGATATGTATGCAACGTTTCATAATTAGCTCTTAAGGTACTCGTACCTGTAATTAGAGCGCTCGCCTGCTCGCGCTCTAACCTCGGCACTCGTACCTTAAGAAGCTTCATTATGTACCAGTAACATAAATAACTATTATTAATTTTCATTTACTATGGAACTATTTTCTGTTAACTTAAATTGCCACTTGCCAATTCTGATATTTCTTATATAGGATTGTATGTTTTCAAGAAAATTAACTAAGTATCGATGAACTGTCCCACACTATGTGTATTTCGGTCATCACTCGTCGCGCGCGCAGCTGCCACAATTTGTCCAACTCCAGCGCAGTCAGCTCGCGACGTGGCGCAATGTTAACAACAATGTTTTGACGTCCTCGACTGTTTTCGCTCGAAAACCCGAGGTTTCGGCTAGTCAGAATTAGGGTGACGGTCATTTGTTTTTACTATATAAAAAGCTATTTTTAAGGTTAATAAAAATGTCGGATCTCATTATTGTGAATTTTGGTTTCTTATTTTTTTCATTCGATTAGTAAGTTAAAAGACAAAAGTGAACGATGTCAGTATACTTACGGACAAAATTCTACCAGGTTACCTACTATAGGATTTCCGCTGTACTTAGCGTAGATACAAAGAATTTTTTCGTTAGTTTGGTGTCGAAAAGCAGATGATAACTGTTTGAAATAACCAACTTTAAATCGCTATAAATCATAAATGATCATTCAAAATGAAAAATGATGAAAGAGACCTAAAGATGATTTTTAAGTCCCTATTCAATGATACCCCACTTGTCATACTTGGTTGACTTTTTTTTTTATTTGCACAATATATGGCGTCTGGTTGCCGCCATATTGAATTTTGATTACTGTCATATCTTCAGTGACACTCACCAGATTAAGACAAATCGATTGACATAAGAATCATCAAAATCGGACAACGGGTTTAGTTTTTATAGTGACACAAAGGAACAAACATACATATATAGGCTGTGAAACATATTTCTTCGGCAGTCGGGTAAAAAGTGCAGTTGGCAACCGAAGCTTGTTTTAGGAATGCATTTTTTGACAGAGACTTGGTTTTTGATAGAGTACGCAATCAAGCGAAAAGCCAAGGCTATATTCTATTATAATAAAATCATATTGCTTTTGACATGGAAAACACTAGGATAAGAATTTGCAGATGTGATATCGGCTATTTCTTAAAAAAGAGTATGCTCGTCTCTTGGTCTTAGCAAACTGGCAATATCACAGCAACGAAGTTTAATCTAATCAGACATTACTAACTGTGCCTTCTAATAATCTAGAAGCTTAATATGCTCAAAGGCAATGGAATAAATTCCCAGATGCAATCATACCATATTATTTTCATTACTTAAACACCGAGCAAGAGCATAGGATCATGCTCAGTGTAGGGTTTCGAAGCCGTTAACTACAAACACAAAAACTAAAAAAAGAAGTATGAACTAAAGTTCTACGAGTAGTTAAGAAATTTTGTTCCGTCTTAGGTAGTACGTATACAACCTTTAGTCGCCTGTATCTCAGGAACCAATCAAGTCTATAGTCTCTAGAAAGATGTAAACAAATAAGTACTGTTTGAAACATAACCTCAAATATTCATCAAGCGTGTTTTTATTTAAAATTCGTATAACTAATACTTATTTAATCTTTAACTTAATGAGAAAGTAAAGATCAAGTGTATATATCATTGCTAAGACCTCACTAGATCTTTAAAAGCATGAGATTATCGAATATAATGGTAAATTGCTCCGTTTGGTTGTGTTTATATCTTTGCCAATTTCAACTACCTATAGGTACATAGTTGTGATAGTTTTCCGTTTAAATTCGTTGTCATATATCATTTAAAATATATTTCGGATTTTTTTGGCTTTAGTTTTGGCTGTAACTTTTTTTCAAGATTTTATTTTACTACTTTGTTGGTAGTTATTTAAATGTATAAATTAGAGGCACAGCTTTGTAGTACCAAGAGTCCCTGAGTTAAACAGCGGACAGACGGACAGACGGACATGAAAAAACTATAAGAACGATGATAGTATAAACGGAATTTATAATAAACTAGCTTCTGCCCTCATCATTATTCTCACAAGAAATTTTGAATTTTTCGAGATGACAACTAGCCTCTGTGTAAATCTATACTTAATTATTATAAAGCGGAAGAGTTTGTTTGCTTGAACGCGTTAATCTCAGGAACTACAAGTCTGATTTAAAAAAATATTTCAGTGTTAGATAGCCCATTTATCGAGGAAGGCTATAGGCTATATGTCATCACGCTACGATCAATAGGGGCGGAGCACCAATGAAGAATGTTACAACCTTCTACGTTAACAAAGTCGCGGGTTAAAGTTAGCGTTAGCCCAAAGTAACTATACCACGGGAGCGAAGTCGCGGGCAGAAGCTAGTCCAGGATATAAACTATCTCCATTCCAAATTTCATTCGACCAACTTTTTTCATTTCGAATTTATAATATTACTAGGATAAAATCAAACTAAAGCCGATTTTATTTTCCTATAATACGTGACTGTAGCGTAATGGCGTAGCATATTAAACCAAATTTTAGTCCGAAAACAATTTATTTGCCAGTGGTTAATGAATCATTAACGAACGGTAGCTTTTCGCCGTCCGTATCATTGCATTTAATTTATTTCAAACGTAGTATTTCATGCCGTACCTATTAATATTACCCGTAAATATAAAAATGTTTTGTATTTATGATTGTCGTTTTCGATTACATCTGATTTAAAATAATTTATAAAATTTTAGTCACTGAATGTACTTTTACAGTATAGGGGAGATGTGTACATAATGATCCCCCTAAGGGATTTTTTTTTACTGTGGTCAGAGTTTAAGACATAATCACAAGATTTAAATTGTTAAGTATAGTGAATTTATATGTCTAGGGAACAGCATACTCATTTTTATGATTTGAATGTGTTTTTTTAATTACGTCATGTTTTCTAAAAGTTATTTAGGGATCATTTTAAACACATGCATGTATAAAATGATCCCCTGGATACCGTGATATTTAACATTAATAAAAAAAACATCCAGGCGTTTACTTTAATCATATGATTGCTCAAGACTACGACAATATGTAAGCGTTTGTTGCACATAAAATTTTAAGTCGTGAGCGACAAGGAGATAATTTTTAAAATTAAATAATACATAATAAACAAAATTAAACTTTAAATAGTTTAAAAAAAATGTTTTAAAGTGATTTTTCGATTCTAAACTCGCGGCAGGATCTGCAAAAACTAAAAATATTTATTTTACGTTAAGGAGAAAGCAAACGAGCACACATGCCACCTGATGGTAAGTGGGACTTCTGACCAATAGACATTTCCTAATGGGGTAATTTGATCCCAGGGATCATTTTATACTCACGAAAAGGGATCATTTTACCTCAATCATCAAATTTCAAGGCATCGATCAAAATATAAGTTTCAAGTTCAACATGTGGTACTATAACATCGCTTAATTATAGATGAACGTCAATAGAATAGGTATGCCAATAAAACCAAATTTTTATAAAAATCAACATGCAGAAAGTAAAGAAACTTTAAAAATAGGCGTACCATAGATAAGACACTCACTTTTTCATTTTTTTTTAATAAATCCCCGCTCTGTTCTTCCACCTCCATGACACTTGGAGAGACAACTGGCTGAGTCCCGGGGAATACGGTTAATGAGTATTTGGATAGATATCCCTAACAGTAATTCGGATATGATGGGGAATCATTTTACCTTGAGGGATCATATTGTACACATCTCCCCTAAATCTTCCAATAGGTAAATGAGTACGAGTGAAGATATAATTAGGCCCATTTTGTAGGGTTCTGTATCAAATCCTGAAAAACAGGACACTTGGAAGATAACTTGTTCTTCAAGATCTTTTAAAATTACAGAAGCTCTCGACCATTATAAATATAACGTTTACAGTAAAATTCTAAACATAATAAATTAGCACCAAATTCAACAAGAATAATAAATGAACTAAACCACCTAATATTAAAACTAAACTAATTAAATTAACTTAAATAACTAAACTTACTACAAGTAAAATTACTTATAAGTATGTAAAAACAAGTAAGCCGCCTAAAATCAAATGCTTTAACCTATCATGAGAGATATCATTGAAAGCTCTCAAATTTCGTTAAAAAAAAAAAGCGTAGCAGGTGTGTTATTCTCTCAAAAAACGGCGGCCGGTCGGACCGACGAGCGAATAAAAGCGGCGAGTTTAAGTAGTCCCGTCCGACCGAACACAACACATTTTAGCGCGTGCATTGTCAATTAGGGAGCCTTATACGTTCGTGAAGTCATGCTACCAAATTGAATACACGCGCTAAAATGTGTTTTGTTCGCTCTGTCGGGACTACTTAAACTCGCCGCTCGGACCTTCACTCGAGCGAACGATCACCTTTGCTTGTTGAGAGAATCACCACGCAGGAGGAAAGAAGTGGTCTCTGCCTACCCCTCTGGAAAACAGGCGTGATTTAATGTACTACATTGAATTGACAATGCACGCGTTAAAATGTGTTTTGTTCGGTCGGACGGGACTACTTAAACTCGCCGCGTTTATTCGCTCGTCGGTCCGACCGGCCGCCGTTTTTTGAGAGAATAACACACCTGCTACGCTTCTTTTTTTTTAACGAAATTTTAGAGCTTTCAATGATATCTCTCATGATAGGTTAAAGCATTTGATTTTCGGCGGCTTACTTGTTTTTACATACTTATCAGTAATTTTACTTGTAGTAAGTTTAGTTAATGTAATAAATAGTAAGTATATTAAGACCACTAAAGAGTTTCCTTGGAAAATCCTTCCAGCATTTAGCTCTTAATTTCTAGTTCCAATAAGAACCTCGAGACATTGATCGGTGCTACTTGGAAATACGTACGAGATCAATTAAACATTTGTTTCTCTTCTGTATACTTGTGGGTTCCGTTGGAGGAAAAAGGAACGTAGGTATATTGGAATAAACATTGGAATTACAATTGGAATCTTCCACATTTTGATTCAGCTGAGTTGGAAAAAACCGGTCAAGTGCGAGTCGGACTCGCCTCTGAGAGTTCCGTACCGACACAAAGTAGGTAATATTATTTTCCAACTATCGCGAACCCAAGTGACACTTGACTGGTTTTAGGTTCCTGTTTTTTTTGGGGTTTGAACTTTAATAGTACAAAATTTGACTCTTATATGTTTTATACTCTTTTTACAAACTTAAAAAAAAACGTTTCTTGTATTGGGACCCCTTTATTTATTAACCTTCTTCAATTGTTTAATTTTATTTTTAATTATTTATTTATTGAAAGGTAGCAAGTACAGAAAGCATTTATATCATAGTAACAGGTCAGGGTATTATGTCCATTGTACAAGCCAATTACAAGTATACACAGCATTTCCAGATAGCATAGCGAACTAAATAGAAACAGTAGGTTACACTAAACATCAACAAACAGGCCAAGATTTTATTTGTTAGGATATTCGCTATAAAAACACATATTCTAAAAAAGAAATACGCTATACTGTTACAGTTCACAAGATACAGCTCTTGAATAACGGAAGGATAGCATAGGCTTAGTAAAAGGGTCCCATTTGACACCTTTCGGGCACGTAACCCTAATATCGGCAGCACTCAGAGTCACTTAATGACTAGTAAGTGACAATTTAGATCAAAAAATATATATTTACTTACTCGTATTTACACACACAAGTTTGAAAAAGCAACAAGTGATTAGACTCTTAAATGTCCCAAGACCTTTATTTAACTAGTACACATTATAAAATAAAAAATACGTAAAAATGCCAATTTACAGCAATGAGCGAGCAGTCATCATTTTCCAAGACCATCGGCCGCAGGCTCCATTCCTCTCACGCACAAACAGACAATGGCATCTCTGTCACAATGGAGAATTTAGCGCCAGTCGATTTGGAATTCTTTACAGCGGATTTTTCAAGTTGAATTTTCGAGAGCCATTGGTATATTTTTGAAGTATTACGTTTAACATCAGAAGGTTTGAATTTCTATGAATACTATTTGAACTTTGTTTAAATCAATAGGGAATATTGATGACTTTTTTTTCCAGCTTCAATAAAAGCTGATTCATGTAACAAACAGTTGAGAAAACTCAATTTTTTAATAGCTTTAAAACTAACCAAGGTATAAACCATCAAAGCTTAGCAAAACAGAATTTAGCATGGAGTTTATATGGTCGACCTGTTAAATCATTTCTTAACCTCGTAAGCCCTATGTTTTCTTAATAGCAGTAGTCCTAACTACCGAATGTACTATACCAAGTACATATTAAGAATAGTGTTTTAGAGTCCATTAATTAGTGCTTTAGAGTTAAAAATATTTTGTACGATAGTGAGTAGACAGGTCTGAACTACTATCATTAATTTGTACTTGTACAAGTACGCGAGGACTTACGAGGCTATACTCGAAAATCTAATTAAAGACCAAAATGTGACAGTTCCCATCTTGATTGTTTCGTTATTTTAACATTATTTCATAAAAATATGAATGAGAACTCGTGTAACCAGTAATATTAGGGTAAGTTTTATTGATAAAAATACCTACACTTAAACCAAAATGCAGTAATCACAGCGAATGTGCGCCCGTTGAGGTTAGGATTTTGGTCTTAAATTAGATTTTCGAGTATAGTGCATATCGGATCTGGTAACCTATCGCAACCTCGAAAAGTTTTTGACCGAATTTCATTTGACCGAAAACATTTCGTTTTTTATCGTTTCTCCGATGGCACGATTCGTCATTTTTTTATTTCACCATTTGACTTTAAGTAAATGGTTCGTTAGTCCAAGCAACTTTTCTCCTTGTAGTCACGTACCCTATGTATTGTTACGTATTTTATTTCAAAGCCCATTTTTCATTACACCAATGCTACAACTAGCCTGTGGATCGTTTTGTATTTTGTTTCTTAACCCATTTTTCACTTCATCAATGTTACATATAGATTTTGCTACGTTACGTCAAATATTCATTTCGGCCAAAAAATCTTGCTTGTAATTAGTTTCAACTATCTACAAAATGCAACGAGCAAGACGAGTCAGGGCAGAACCGACTCAGATAGGTTAGGTTAGAAGGCCAAGGCGGGAGCTTTGCTCCCGCCTTGGCTTTCGAGGTTATTTTTTTTCTGCCCCTTATTATAAACCGTATATTAATTAGGTACACTATGAATAAACGGAGCCGTAATATTGGGCAAAGGATACTAAGGTAAAATCAGAAATAGGAAAAAGACAAATAGACAAAGCATTACATTGGACAACTGTTGATACGCCGAAACCAGTAATGAGGTATAGATAATTTGTCAAATCGTTAAAAAACCAAAACAAGTAATGAATAAATAAAACTATTCGAAATGATCATTCGGCCAAACGTAAAAAAACCCAAACCATAATTGACGAAAAGTATTTGTCGAACCAAAATTCGGTCAAACATTTTTCGAAGTTGTGATAGGTAACCATCGGATCTCACTGTCTAATTAGCAGTTTAAAATGCTTGTATCATCCGTATTACTTGGTTTATCGCGCGTCAAATGTGGATAAAGCATCCGTCACTCTCGTACCTATTTACGTGTCAGAAGGTGACGGATGCCTTATCCAAACTTTGTCACGCGATAAACGCAGTCATATTACGGCCCTCACGTGAAAGACGATGGTTTTTATCCACCTAGAAGGCTGGTTTGGATGGAATTCGGCATACAGGCCACGGATTCTACTAGGCATTTATTGTCCCGGAAAATGTGATAGTTCCCAAGGGAATGTAACTAGTTGTTCGTGGAACTCATGAGCAAGTTGGTAATAAAGTTAGTCAGTTATTCTTGATCCTATCAAAATAAGGGAGTAGAAATAATAATATTACTAGTTGAGTAGTAATTGATTAGGATAGCTGGGTACCTAGTGAAATAGGGTATAAGTCGACTTAACTTGTTCTACAAAAGGGTATGTACATCAACGGACTATACTAGACTTAAACCCTTTTTCACTTGATCTTCAGGAGACTTACACCCTTTTTCACTAGGACGACAGAGTTTTCCACTAAAATTTTCAAAGAAGATATTTCAAATACACACGTATAAATGTCTAAACTTGAAAATCTAATTCAAGATTGATCTTAACCTCAATGGGCGCACATTCGCTATGATTACTGCATTTTGGTAGGTAGTGTGAAGGTATTTTTATCAATAAAACTTACTCTAATATTACTGGTTACATGAATTCTCATTCATCATGACATAATGTTAAAATAACTAAATAATCAAGATGGAAACTGTCAGATTTTGGTCTTGAATTAGATTTTCGAGTATATAAGGATCACAAACATCATAATAGGGATATCGTTGATTCTTAGACATTTTTAATGTGTGTATTTTGAAATACTTTGATGTGGGTAGTCTAGTTGACAGAAACCATGCCTACGACGCTAGTGTTTCTCATTCAGATCAAATTTCTAGTCAGAAAATAGGCATTTATGCATTAAAGACACTTTTGTGTGAGATTGTCGTTCTGACATTTATTGATTCAATTCAAATCGAACCCAGGACCGTTCCCTCCGTCCACTAGGATCCATTTCTAGAATCCATGAAGGGTTCAAGTGGACTTTTTGTACATTCAAATCCATTAATGAAGTATAGTGGGCTTGAATGTACACTTAAATCCATTTGGAGTCGTTTACACTTTTTTATACGCTGAGATCCATCAATGGATCTAAATATACTATGAAGTCTACAAAGATCCATGAATGGATTCTATGGAACTTTTTACATCGTAGGATCTTCTTGTATATGCATCGTAGCTATAGTTGTGTACGATCAGGCAACCGGCATTAATGTATTAGCGTTGACGTATTAAAGCAGCGCGTTACCGACCAGCGAGCGTTTAAATTGACCTCTACCCGCGTACCTAAGTATTTAACAGATTTTAGTATACTACAATACTACAATGTATACTACAATGTTCACGAATATCCATCAATTGATGGATCCAAGTATATTAAAAGTTTAACGCATATATGCGTCACCGTGAGTTCCATCCAGTGCCCTCAACGCATATGTGCGGTCTTACAGTAGGCAAGCTCCGTATAAAACAAAAGATGTGGCACCTGGCGAAAGTTCGAAAAACAATACTGGCAATGAATGCGTTAATAAAATCCATTGTTGGATACTCGTATACATAATAGTGTACTAAGATGCATTGATGCATCGAAGAGTAATTAAGAGTGCAACAGAAGCCATTGATGGATCCCAGCGGATCAAAAGTCCACTTGACCCCTTTAATTGATCCTATCAATGGATCCTCGTGGACGGAGGGAGGACCGTTACCTTCTCCGGTCACTACCTAGGTTGCGTCGTCGAAATAGTTGTCGTTTTAAAAATAAAAGCTCTTGCCTCGATCGTGTGTCCCAGGGTTTTGATAGAGCAACGGTTCTTAAACTTTTATATCAACGGAACCCTTTTGTAACACTAAGGCCCTGTTTCACAATCGATGAGTAAATTTATCTGCCATTTAAAGTTGGCTCTCTCCTTGTCTAATTTCAAGTGCAAGAAAGAGAAAGGGCTGAATTTATCTGACAAATATGCTTTACCTACTTGTCGATTGTGAAACAGGCGGTAAATATTTTACGAAACCCATTTTTTTGTACGGTCACGGAAGTTAATTTACTACCCATTTCAAAGAAAATCTGCTTGAAGATGTCATTGTCAAAGAAATGTCAAGTCATTTATAATTGACAGGAAACTCAACCTTATTGCTGTAGAATGTCAGATTGACTTTGGACCTAAGGTGGGTACCAAATTAAATTCCTTGACTGTTTTATAACATTGTTTTTTTAGTTTGTTTTAAAAGAACCCAAGGCTTCGTGGAGCCCTCTTCAAGAATATCTGGGCTAGTATAGCCTTGTATATTCCTGACACATTCTCGTACGAGTAATTAAGGCTGACAGCGGTTTACTCAAGGCGTCAGAGGCTTAATTAAGAGCGTTGAGATAGCAGTAATCACGAGGATCCAGCCATACTGCTCTTGTATGCTATAAGTAGGTAAGTACTACTGTGATTGTGAAAATAACACTCATATTGTATTACCGGTACTTAAACCGTTTGAAAATATCTTTATCTACACCCATATCATAAGTCCTCTATTATGCGTTCAAAACCCGTAGGCAATGACCAGCATTACCTGTGGCAGTAGGTGACAGCGATGACAGCTGTTAATTTTGGAAGATGTTCTAAATTTGGATCTCATTACCTTACAATATTCGATAACGTAATTTCAAAATTACGTTACAGCTGTCATTGCTGTCAACTACTTCCACAGGAAAGGTAATGCTGGTCATTTGCCTTTCGGCTTCTGAACCCATCTTAGAGTACTTATAATAAGTGTGTAGATAAAGTATTGTACGCGACTCTGCTTAATTGGCATTACACAACCGTCACGTAAAGTACTATACTAATATTGTAAATGAAAAAGTTTAGATGTTTGGATGTTTGTTAGATAATCTCGCTTCAACCACTGAACGGATCGGGATGAAACTTGGCACACATAAAGGTTGGGTCCTGGAATAGGACATAGGCTACTTTTTATTCCGGAAAAATGAGCAGCTCCCGAGGGAATAGCGATAACCGACTTCTACGCGGACGGAGTCGCGGGCAACAGCTATACAAGTATAAAATAAATGTACGCATAGTAAATACATTTTTATGTATAGTGACTGTATAAAAAGGGCCGTCAATTTTGGACTCTATTTTTAATACTATTAAGGTTCAACAGTGAGGAAACTTTCCGTACCGTAGCTACAACTACACATTATTTTTTTATTTTGTATCTACTAGCGACACGACCTCGCTACGCTTTGGTTTATGTAAGCTTTCTATAACACACGTAATTAAACCAGAATTTTTGTAAGATAAAAACCTTACGTGGAAAAATATCTAACTATGGTGAAAATCGCATCAACATCCGTTGCAAAGTTTGGAGTTAGCGGAAATACAGACAGACAGACAGACGAGGGCAGGTAAAGATACATAATTAAATACAAAGAGAGAACGTCCTAAAGTCAAAAACAAAAATACTCGCGCGCAACACACAAATATCTGCCATTACTGGGATTTGAACACAGGACCGCTAGCTTTGTAGCCAGGGCAACTACTAACTAGGGTCACGTGTCGTCAACTAATGAAAATCTAACGTTACCTTGGTGGTAGGACCTTGTGCAGGGTCATCATCCACCACCATCATCCACCACCACCATCTTATTCCTTAACCTACCGCTAGCAGCAGTGTTCACATTGTTGTGTCCCGTTGTGTGGATAAAACAATCGGTGAATTAATTAGCATGGAGGCATTCCATCGGTAACCTATCGCAATCGCGTTTTTTTTTGACCGAAAACGTTTCGTGTTTGATCGTTTGTCCGATGACAGGATTCGTCAATTTTTTATTTCACTTTTTGACATTAAGTATATTTTTAGTCCGAGCAAATTTTCTCCTTGTCACTTGCCCTATTGTTACGGATTTTATTTCAAAGCCTATTTTTCATTTTGCCACTACTACAACTAGCCTAAGGATCTATACTGCCCTACTAAGCATAATGGCGTTATCTCAAACAAAACATCTGTAGAAATTGCAACCTAGTTACAAACAGAAGAGAGTTGAATCTGCTTTGGCTATTGAATTTAGTTATTGCATTTTTGCTTAGGAGGGCAGTATACGTATCCGGTTGTTTCTTAACCCATTTTTCAGTACATCAATGCTACATATAGTTTTCGCTACGTTACGTCAAATGTTCATTTCGGCCCAGAAAATCATGCTTGTAATTTGTTTTAACTATCCAGAAAATGCAACGAGCAAGACGAATCAGGGCAGAACCGACTCGGATAGGTTAGGTAAGAAGGTACAACTGGTACTGGTACGGCGAAATCAATTATAACGAATAGATAATTTGTCAAATCGGTGAAAAACCAAAACAAGTTTTGCGGTTGGTAGGACCTTGTGCAGGGACCGTCCGGATCGTTACCACAATCTTATCCATTAACCTACCGCCAAACAGTAGTGTTCGCATTGTTGTGTTCCGGTTTGGGGATAAGACAGCCGGTGAAATGACTAGCATAGAGGCATTCCATCTTAGTCCTCGGGGTTGGCAACGCGTTTGCAGTCTCGTGAATGCGAATGTCTATGGGTCACAGTTTCCACTTAACATCAGGTGGCCTGTGTGCTCGTTTGCCTTATCTATGCCATAAAAAAAGAGTAAGTAATGACTAAACGAAAATTTTCGAAGTAATCATTAGGACAAACGTAAAAAATTCAAACCATATTTGTCGAGCCAAAAAACAGCAAAATATTTTTCGCAGTTCAGATAGGTAACCATTCCATCTTAGTCTTCAGGGATGGCAACGCATTTGTGATCTTAGGATTGCAGTCTTAAGATTGTCTTGAGAATGCAAATGTCAATGGGTCACTCCCACTTACAGTCAAGTGGCCTGTACGCTCGTTTACCTTCTCCGAAACATAAAAAAGAAACCTTCCTGAAATCCCGGCCTAAATTACGTACTTGGACTGAAACCATAGATCAGAGCTATCCGATTTATTGTTTTATCCCCGTTTCCGGACACTGAAACCGGAATAATTAGAAACCGGTGTTTAGTAAACAAATCCAGGTTTATTCAATTTAGTTCGATACCTAATATTGCTTTCCCAAACAGCTCCCAATGTTTATGCTAAGCTCCGGGCTTTAGATATTTGATTAAGGGAGGCTTTTACACCGACGCGTAATCGTTTAATTGGTCCCATTTAGGGATAAGTTCGCCTGTGTACGAAGCTAACAGTCCTTCAAATAAAAGTGCCAGATATTTGTCTGATGAGCGAAAGTATTTTTTCCTTATTCTTGGATGATTTCTATGTATTTAAGTATGGATTTCCCTATATAAGCAAGTTTGTCGTTGTCTAGTACCTGTAATACAAGCCAATGTGTGAAAGAAAGTTAACCGGTGGTCCGCGGATCACTAGTTGTCCTTGTTGTGACAACAGCCTAAAAGAACCCTTTAAACCCTCTCCAAATCAATAAACCAACTGGGTGGTCCACGACATAACGGAAATTTTGTCAAATGGACCCCCAGGACTAAAAGGTTAAGGACCACTGCTCTAGGCTTTTAAATACTATGCATCGGGCTTAGATAACAATAAACAAACGTATACTATATGTATAGAGAAGTAAATACGTACAATACCTGCATAGAAAACCCCAAGACTCAGGATCGAATACTTGCGCTGATCACCTAATAAATTTTCACTGACTGGGCATCGTACTCGGGGCCGCTAGTCCGTCATCAGGGTTATTTTTTTAGGGTTCTGTACCCAAAGGGTAAAAACGGGACCCTATTACTGAGAATCCGCTGTCAGTCTGTCTGTCCGTCTGTCCGTCTGGCTGTCACCAGATCCAGTCCAGTCCACTCGTGAACTGTGATAGCTAGACAGTTGAAATTTTCACACAAGATGTATTTCTGCTGCCGCTATAACAACAAAATACTAAAAACAGAATAAATTTAATATTTAAGAGGGGCTCCCATACAACAAACGTGATTTTTTAAACACACTTTATAAGAAACATACAGACAAATTGAGAACCTTCTACTTTTTTTGAAGTACTCCAAAATACCAAAAATAATCGGAAATCGTGAGTCTGTTTTGGCGGTTTGCGCCACGAATGTTTGAAAACTTAACACATGATTAAAATATTCGGGCAAGAGCTTCGATTCTGTGTAATAGGCGGCGACATTAATTAATACCTACTACGATTTTTGTTTATTTTCGTTCGGTTCGACTTTAAAATTTGTTTATATCCGATAAGTATTTAAGTTGAAAGCTTTTAAGCGATTTCGGTTGGAATAACAATTATTCATTCTGTTTACGCATGTTTAGTAGGTCCTTCCGGCCGATTTGTATTTCCGGTGCTCTTTGTGACTGGTGTATTTAAAAAAAGTATTTTCTTTACAAAACGACGATATTGTTAACCTTGTTGTTAGTGTATGTATGTATCTATGAACATTTTATTGTATGTGCAAAAAAAGGAAGAAAGACAAAGGCGTATCCATTTCAGTATTCTTCGAGCGATTGCAAAACTAACGAACCCGGGTTCCATCCCCAATTAAGAGGATTTTGAAGCTAAAAATTTCCATACAAAATGCGATAACATTTTCCTCCCTTTAAACCTAGTCCGATTTTTACGAGTTTTGAGTATGTTGTAGATATCATGAAAAACTATGTCTGTACTGTCCTTTACACGAAAATATCTCTTAGAATTAAACAAATTGCAAAAAAAAAAACATAATTTATAATAACTACAACATATTCAAAAATCGGCAAAATCGGACTTGATTTAGGGGGTGAGAAACGTTTTCGCCCGGAGCTAAATTTTTATGGATTTTTTTGACAGCTACGCGATTTTAGCGGCGCTTCACAATCCTCTTAAACCAAAAATATTGATATTATGAGCGCTAGTATTTTGTTACAAAATCTTGGATGTGTTCTACGTGTTTACGTATACAGTGTGTTACTGGCATGGGGGCTTCTGCTTTAACTAACGATAATTTGTTGTATAAGTAATTATTGCAGGTATAATTAAGTCGAACTTAACTAACGTAACGCTGCAATTTAACTTCGTAGATTTTAACTACCATCAACGTATTGGAGCTATGTGTAAGTATCGTAATCAGTATCGTTATTACTTGGTACAAGGCATACATTGGTATAGTCAACAGTATAAAATAAGTGATCATTTATGTACCTTGTCGCTTTCAAACGTTTCACAATTTTACGTAACACCTGGCCATAATGTGAGTTTTATCGCACGCTGCGCGCACGGTAAAACTCGCATTGTGGCCAGGTAAAGACGTAAAATTGTGTACTCATCACGGGCAGTAAAAAAGAAAGCCCTCTATCGCATATTTACAACCCTCGCCTACGGCTTGGGTCTCAAATACCTGCGATTTCGGGCTTTCTTTCTTTTACAGCCCTTGTTAAGTAATGTACTATTGTATGATATTTCAAACACAACGTTATAAGTGACAAGGTACATAAATGATCACTTATTTATGCTGTTGACTGTACAGGGGCAAAACAAGTCAAACGTCAAATATGGGGCTGCTGCTATATTAACTTTACCGCACAGTGTACATTGCTTGCAATTTAATTTATGTTAAAAAAGTGTATATATTTTTTATTGTTTTAATTAAAATAAACATGTAGGTACATTAAGGAGTTGCCCATTGTTACTCTATATCAAGGAAAGTCCTCATGCACACTGTATATTTCTTTATAGCGTTGTCTAACATACATAGTAGATGCGAAGTACTTTAGTGGTGCTAGGTACTTGTCCAAGGTCAATCGCTGCCACCACGTTTACCCTTAACCTACCGCCAAGCAGCAGTGTTCACATTGTTGTGTTCCTTCATTGGATCGACGGGCAGAATATAAGGGTTCCAGTTTGACTTGAAACCCCAAAAACCGGGTAAGAGCATGTCATGCTCAGTGTAGGGTTCCGACGCTTTTACTACAAACACTAAATAAACCGGCCAAGTGCGAGTCGAACTGGCGCACGAAGTGTTCCGTACAATCTATAAAAATCACGTTTATTGTATGGGAGCCCCCCTAAATTATTTATTTTATTTTAATTTAATTATTTATTTTCATGTGAATATTCTGTGAATATTTCAAGCGTCTACCTGAAGCCGTTATTAATATCGAGCAAAAAATTTCAACTGTCTAGCTATCACGGTTCATGAAATACTGCCTGGTGTAGACAGACGGACAGCGGAGTCTTAGTAATAGGGTCCCGTTTTTACTCTTTGGGTACGGAACCCTAAAAAGTGTATTTTTTGGGCAACATTGCAGATCAATTACCAGTGGACAGGTGAGAAAATCTTGCAACTATTAGTGCCAGGCCAATAATATGAAGGTGCTGCAAATTGCGGTATTTTGGACACGAACTTTCATCAGTCGGGTGTTAAGCCATAAGATTTTGGATTTATACATTGGCCTCTATTCCTCCATAGGATAAAATCATTGACATATTATCGTAGTTTTTAACTTGGCATTATTGTCAAGTGAATAAGAGCTATATTGTAACGTTGACAATATGATAATCGATAATATCTACTCGGGAGAACCATATTGCCTTTGCAATATAATTTTACCGAGCAGAATGTAGCCCCTGATAGGTATTTCTTATTTTACACTGATTATTGATTGATATCTCGATTTATAGCCAATTAAAATGATCAATTTAGGAAACTTGTTGCATATGATGGTGATGGTAATGGATGGTTGACGACGCGGGGCCTAGTTGGTAGTGACTCTGCATACGAAGCTAGCGCTCCTAGGTTTAAATCTCGGTAAGGGCAGACATTTGTATGATGAGCGCGAATACTTGTTTCTGAGTCATGGATGTTTTCTATGTATTTAAGTATATATTTCTCTATATAATTATTTATATCGTTGTCTAGTACCCATAGTACAAGCCTAGAGCTTAGTTTGGGACTAGGTCAATTGGTGTGACATTGTCCCGCAATATTTATTTATTTATTTATGTATATTAAATTTCAGAAAAGTCATTAAGTGTTGATAACTGAAACGGTGAAATTACTAGAATAAAGACTTTACAAAAAAAACCCAAATTCGACTCCGAGTATAGGCAAATTTATTAGTGTGGTGAGCGAGTATTGGTTGTTTTCTTTATTTTTTAACCCCCGATGCAAAAAGAGGGGTGTTATAAGTTTGTTATGTGTCAGTGTGTCTGTCTGTGGCACCGTAGCTCCTAAACGGGTGAACCGATTTGGATAAGGTTTTATTTATTTGAAAACAGGTTTTCTAGCGATAGTTATTAGCTTAGTTTCATGAAAATCGGTTAAGCCGTTTAAGAGATAGCAGCTCTGATAGAAGGGGTCACCATAATTATACTAAGGGATTTTTTGAATATGTTGTAGTTATAATTAATTATGTTTATCGTTCTCTAGTTCTCAGAACAATGCTAGAGCTCAGTATGTCGTTTTTTATCTACACACATGTCATAAGTCCTGTATTAGGCAATGACCAGCATTACCTGTGGTAGTAGGTGACAGCGATGACAGCTCTTAATTTTGAAAATGTTCCAAATTTGGATCTCATTACCTTACAATATTCGATAACGTAACTTCAAAATTACGTTACAGCTGTCATCGTTGTCACCTACCACAGGTAAGGTAATGCCGGTCATTTGCCTTTCGGCTTCTTAACCCATCTTAGAGTACTTATAATATGTGTGTAGATAAAGTATTGTACAAGACTCTGCGTAATTAGCATTACAACACTCGTATGATCAATTATGAAACCACACTCATGTTGTAATGCCTGTCATTACGCAACCGTCACGTAAACTACTATTACCAATTTATTTATCTATTTATACCCGCCATTTCTTCTCCCTTGGACCACTCATTGGCACCGTCTGCGTTATAAGAGCGCGTGTCCTGAATATTATGGGCCCCAAATGAAGCAAACCTGTAATTTTTTCAGGAACATCTGTTTAATTATTCGGAACGACCGTGAAAACGATTTTCAATATTAGCCCTATTGTAATGTGATACGATATTACAAATATTGGGACAAAGGTCATGAAAAATATTTTCACTAACTTAACTTCGTTGTATGTTCCTTCATATATCTATACTATAATATTATAAATCTGAAGAGTTTGTTTGCTTGGACGCGCTAATCTCAGGAACTACTGGTCCGATTTAAAAAAATATTTCAGTGTTAGATAGCCCATTTATCGAGGAAGGCTATTAGCTATATATCATCACGGTAAGACTAATAGGAGCGGAGCACCAATGAAGGATGTTTCAACCTTCTACGTTAACAAACTCGCGGGTTAAAGTTAGCGTTAGCCCAAAGTAACTATTCCACTAGTGTCTAATAAGGCCCTTAACTGTTTTTTCTACTCATTTAATTTGCTATATGTGAAAAACTTAAGTTAATGACCTCTTGCATGTAGTTGTGTACAAAACTAATATGGAATTTACGTCAAATATCAAATATAGAATGTCGAACGGTTTATACAGATGTGTTACAACTACATGCAAGAGAAGCTTTACTTAAGTTTTTCACCTATATCCAAATTCTACTAAGCTTTCATTCAAATCGAAATTAAATCGTAGTAAACCATTGTTCCGCTGCACATGTAACACCAAGAGATCACAATTTATTACACGCACTAAGCTTTAAACATTTAATAAAATAAGTATAAATTAGTTTCGTGATCCAGTCACACCCCAAGGTGAGAAGAGGTAAACGAGGGTAGGTACCGGTTATCCCGCTGCCGACCGCCGCCCACCATTGCGGGTTAATGTTGGTGGTACCGTTTGGCTCTTTACCCTATTGCATGTTTTCAATCTCTTCTTCCTTTATCTGTGTGCAGTTGCCTTCCTTTTTTATTTTGTTCGAATTATCTTGACCGATTTTTGTACCTATTTTACTCAGTTTTCATATTAAAAAATGTATTTAATTTATTTCTTATTATCTTACTTGTTAATCTACTACTATTTATTATATTCTTTAATTTAACACTGTCTCTTTGTTCGTGCGTCACGTTGGCGCCACTGAAAACCAGCGACGCGGTTTATGCTGTGACATAGTGCTGAGTGGTGTCAATTTCGACGTCACAGAATCACCCATGGCAACATTATTCTTTCCTTCTATATTGTTTTTGTTTTTATTTTTGTGTTGCCATCCTTTTTTTTAATGATGTTTTTCTCTGTTCAGATTTTTTTTTCTCTGTGTTCGTCGAACAAATGTTTCTATTTCTATTTATGTCTATTTCAAAAGAGATGAAATACAACCATGATGACGAAGCTGTCAGCCTAGTTGGTAGTGACCCTGCCTTCGTAAATAGCGATCCCTTGTTCGATTCCGTCGTTATTAAAAATATCGTGTTTCCATTCCCGGTTTGACTAATAGTTGTTTATATATGTTTATATGCTTGGGTCTTTCTGTTAGATTTCACAATTTATCGACGAAGCCTGTTGCGAATTATGTTTGTTAGTACCAGTATTAAGATTGTTTGAAATAAATGAATTTATCAGTAATTAAACTCTAAATTAACAAGACACTTAGATGCGTGCGTACATACAGTCAAAGTCATAAATAAATGCGCGTTTTTATTACGTTAAAAAATAATAATATATATATGCCACTATGCCACTAACAATAAGGTTTCAGTAGGAATGCATAATATTTGACGCGATGGCTGTATATTAAAATACGAGTGAAACTATTTACGACTGTTCCAGGTTTTTTGATTGGATACAATTTTAACAAAACCTTGGCAGCAATATAGCAAAACTTTTAAGACCCAGAAAATATTAAAATTCCGTAAGCCAGAAAATAATCACGATTTTTAAAACTTAAAATTCACTTTAGTATCAACAAATTACATCGGAGCCAGTCTTGCCCGGAATAATATTCGACCAACTTTTAATTAGTTCTTCATTAAGCCCCTGGGGTCTGCGGTGTTATTCTCTATGTACGATCGATGTCGATTTTAAGCAATGTGATAGCTGCTTATTTTTTAAATCATAAGTCCATAACTATTAGACAGAAACCCGTAATATAATAGTGACCTTCAGAGCTGATATCTAATCAACGGCTTAACCAATTTTCATGAAACCTAGCTAAGAATCACCGCTAGAAAACCTGCTTTCAATTTAAAAAAGCAATCCAAATCGGTTCACCCGTTTAAAAGCTACGGTGCCCAGACAGACACATAGATAAACACACACACACAAAGCGTTCAAACTTATAAAACCCCTCTTTTTGCGTAGGGGGTTAAAAAAATAGGTTTGCGTTTGTTGAGTTCTCACCCGTTAAGTGACGAAGAGGTTGAGGCGAGGGTACACGCTTACCCAGAAAAAACCTTATTCACAGTTGCCTTGAAAACACCAAGGTTATCCGCACCTTCAGAACAATAGAGACCTAATTCAAAATTTCAGCTTTCAAACTTCAAGTCATACATTTATTATTATAGAGTCCTAACTCGAAATTTAAAATTTCTCAGTTAAGTCACTATTGTTCTGAAGCTGACTATTCCGGGAATACAGACGCAGGGAGAGCATTCCACTCCTTGGCAGTGCGAATAAGAAACGACGTAGCAAACCGCTTCGTTCGAACTATTGGAAATTCGACTACAGGGTAGATGCCCTCCTGAGGGCCCTGCCAACATGCATTGCGTTAACTAGCGTTTCTATTCGATTCATTTTTAAACCAATCGAGTCACTGGTAGATGACGTGATACGAAAACTCACGTGATCTATCAGTGACGCGATTGGTTTAAAAATGAAACGAATAGAAACGTTAGTAAGCGCAATGCATCTTGGCAGAGCCCTCTGACGTCTGGACGATCGATGGGAAAAAAGTGGAAGGGAGTGCTTACCATGGGTATAATTCTTCAAAGACCGTGCTCATAGTTGAGTGTCTGATTTAGCAGAATTAATTTGGGCCGACACAGTTCTGTTAGTAAGATCTCAATTATAACAAACTGTCACACAACAAAGTCGCTTTTCGTTTCTGTTTGTCTTTCTGTCTGTATAACCGCTAACCGCTAACTCCTAAACCACGCAAAATATTTTGATGCAGTGTTTAACCATTACTTAGATAAATTTTCACGAAAGGTTTAAGTACGAGTGTTACAAAAAACTCACATAAACCGAAACGAAGCGAGGGCGGGTCAGTAGTAGGTAGTAGACCATAAATAAATAAAATCCCCAGGTATAATGGGTTCCTACTTTCAGAGTTGATAACTTTTACATAGCCCAACCGATTTTCATCAAATTTAGCTAAGAACCACCCTTATTAAACTAGTTTTTAGGGTTCCGTAGCCAAATGGCAAAAAACGGAACCCTTATAGATTCGTCATGTCTGTCCGTCTGTCCGTCCGTATGTCACAGCCACTTTATTCCGTAACTATAAGAGCTATACTGTGGAAACTTGGTAAGTAGATGTATTCGGTGAACCGCATTAAGATTTTCATACAAAAATAGAAAAAAAACAATAAATTTTTGGGGTTCCCCATACTTAGAACTGAAACTCAAAAATTTTTTTTTCATCAAACTCATACGTGTGGGGTATCTATGGATAGGTATTCAAAAATGATATTGAGGTTTCTATTATAATTTTTTTCTAAACTGAATAGTTTGCGCGAGAGACGCTTCCAAAGTGGAAAAATGTGTGTCCCCCCCCCCGTAACTTCTAAAATAAGGGAATGATAAATGTAAAAATAATATATGATGTACATTACCATGCAAACTTCCACCGAAAATTGGTTTGAACGAGATCTAATAATTAGTTTTTTTTTAATACGTTATAAATCGTAAACCGCATTTTACCTTTCATTCAATCAACTCCAATATAATAAAGAATAAAGAAAAACATTTATTTAGATGTATAGTTGTACGGAACCCTACGTGCGCGAGTCCGACTCGCACTTGGCCGGTTTTTTTAGGGTTCCGTAGCCAAATGGCAAAAAACGGAACCCTTATAGATTCGTCATGTCTGTCCGTCTGTCCGTCCGTATGTCACAGCCACTTTATTCCGTAACTATAAGAGCTATACTGTGGAAACTTGGTAAGTAGATGTATTCGGTGAACCGCATTAAGATTTTCATACAAAAATAGAAAAAAAACAATAAATTTTTGGGGTTCCCCATACTTAGAACTGAAACTCAAAAATTTTTTTTTCATCAAACTCATACGTGTGGGGTATCTATGGATAGGTATTCAAAAATGATATTGAGGTTTCTATTATAATTTTTTTCTAAACTGAATAGTTTGCGCGAGAGACGCTTCCAAAGTGGAAAAATGTGTGTCCCCCCCCCCGTAACTTCTAAAATAAGGGAATGATAAATGTAAAAATAATATATGATGTACATTACCATGCAAACTTCCACCGAAAATTGGTTTGAACGAGATCTAATAATTAGTTTTTTTTTAATACGTTATAAATCGTAAACCGCATTTTACCTTTCATTCAATCAACTCCAATATAATAAAGAATAAAGAAAAACATTTATTTAGATGTATAGTTGTACGGAACCCTACGTGCGCGAGTCCGACTCGCACTTGGCCGGTTTTTTTTTTTTATAAAAACGCGTCCGTATCAATCCATTAATTTGAGAGCTACAGACAGATACACAAATACACACATTTATAACACCCCATTTGCGTTGTTCGAATAAAATGAATCGACGGAAAGGTCAACGTCGATTTTGTTTTTTAGGTAGTGAATAACTACGCTGTTGTTTTAAATGCAAAATTGTTTTATTTGCGTCTGACTTTTTACACTTAGTCTTGTATTTTCAAAGACTTATCTTTGTCTGGCTTTTATTGTTATAAGGACGTTGGTATAGTTCTTATTTTAATATCTGTGAAAATGGTTTTGTACTGTACATTTTTAATATAGAAGAGCTTGCAGGTAAATATATTTTGACTTGACAATATTTCAAAATACTTTACCTTAGTAAATATAGATCCTATTTACTCTGTGATATAAACCGCTTTTAAAAACAAAATACATTGGGCCGCTATTCTAGGCGGCAAAAACCATCATCGTCTTTGACCTGGGGGTTATTATGACATAGCTATACAGTTCATTATACGATGAGCGTAAAGGACAACGCTATGCCGGTTATATAACTCTGTCCTTTTCTCTCAGCGTAATCAGAACTGCATAGCTATGTCATAATATCCCTGTTATTTTCAACGTTTTGGTAGCTCTTATTTACTTGACAGTAATGGTGGCTGAGGTAAAAACAACACAATAACAGGTTAAGGACGTGGTTTATACCGTCTAGAATAGAGGCCCTGAGGCACGTTTTATAAAGCTACAAGTTACAATTTTACAGGTCTAAACTGGCAACACTGCTGGTCGTGATTGGTCGAGGTTGTGTCAAATGGAAACTTGTAACCTGTAAATTGTAATTTGTAGCTTTATAAAACAGCCCCCTGGTCTAACGCGAAATGTTACATACAAAGCATTTTCACATGTAAACTTTATATTAAAAGCTATGTCACAATTAGCAATGGCCAAGTTGCAGAACATTCTCAGAAGTTAAGAAATCTTCTCAAGAAATTACTAAGAATATTATCGGGAACATTTGAGAGCATTGAGAATATTCTCTTTCCATACAAAATTTAAGAATATTCTTAGTAATTTCCGAGAATTTCTCATAAGATACTTTCGGTACAATGCTAGTCACAATAAAAGAGACAGACCAAGATGAAATCTGATGATGATGAAAGAATAGAATCAATTCTATTCAGGGGCTCCATTTTACTCTGTAAAAATTAATTGTTTTTGAAATGTTATCGTTTTGTCAACAACGTTATTTATTTATTTATTTATTTATTAAGGATTTCCAACAGATAACACATCCAACTTATGCTTATACCTATTTTAAACATCTAACTCGATGCTTACCCAATTATAGGAAACCACATCTTACGCCAGTAAATATATAAATTGAACAACGGCATACATTAAATCCTTGCTCTCAAATTAAACATTAGGTAAATATTTAAAAAAAAAAACATTTTTTTTTTTAAATTAAAATTTTAAAGCTATATTTTTGGAAAAAGAATGAAATTAAATACATCACAACATATATCATAAGTACATTGTTACAATTAATTAAGCTAGGAATAAAATGCTTTAACAGTGATGTTATGAATGATAGCTCCTATTCGAGTTAAAACAATACGATAATAATGTGCAAACAATTCGATTTTACCAAGTGGAATAAAGCCCTTGATCATAAAACGTAACACCCATAAACTACGAGAACGTCAACGCTAAATAGTGAATCAAAATTCCGATTGGAATTAATTAAAACGCAATACTAACACGATTTTAATAATTGATTAAGCGCCTAGCGCGGGCGCCGCGCCGCATTGCCATGCAAATGCTATTCCTGATTTATAGGCGCATAGTTTTATTCGCTCGATAATACATTTAGAACGGTTGGTGCTTTGATTTCTATTAAATATGGAAATAACCGCTAATGTGCTAAGATTGCTGCTTTTTAGGGTCCCGTACCAAAAAAAGGAACCCTTATGGTGAGACTTCAATTACTTACACCCGTTATGTAGTTATTTTATAGTCAAGAAAAGTAATTACTTGAGTAAACGTAATGACTAAAGTAACGAATTTATATGACTTTTTACCCGACTGCCGAAGGAGGAGGGTAATGTGTTTCACAGCCTATACAGGGTGCCTCTGACCTTGGGGCTACCATCCAACCATCTATTCTACTCGCTATACTGAACTACTTTAGTTCTGCAACATTAAAATATAACTTAAATTTAGATAACTAATTGATGTTAAAGTCTAGTTGTAAAATCAGTGTATTACATCATGGCCATAAAATCACGATCTCATGGTACGGGGGCGACATTTCCTTGGTACGAGGGCTAAAGGAAAATGGAGAATTGGATCGCGTACATTGAAAATTACGTTTAACTTGTATGAAAAAAATAAAATGTAAGTCGGACATATGTTCAACAACTTACAGAACTATAAAAACTAAACCCGTTGTCCGATTTAGATGATTCTTATGTCAATCGATTTGTCTGAATCTGATGAGTGTCACTGAAGATATAACAGTAATCGTAATTCAATATGGCGGCAACCAGACGCCATATTGAGCAAATTAAAAAATAATAATCGACTAAGTATGACAAGTGGGGTATCATTGAATAGGGATTTAAAAATCATCTTTGGGTTTCTTTCATCATTTTTCATTTTCAATAATCATTTAGGATTTATAACGATTTAAAGTTGGTTAGCAACAGTTGGGTTTTGAAAGCTTGCTTTTTGTTAAAGTTATGACATTACTAATTACTCAAGTAATTACTTTTCTTGACTATAAATACGGGTGTTAGACTTACTTTTCGGTGTCTGTCTGGATGTCACAGCCGGGTTTCTCTGAAACTATAGAAGCTTTTAACTTAAAACTTGGCATAATTGTGTAACTTGGTTGCCTGCATCTGTTTTTAGTAAAAAAAATGATAAGTATTCTTTTTATAGATATTTGAAAAGGGGTCTAGAATGAGGGGATGAAAAATGAAAGTGATTTGATTAAGAGAAACGGGATGTCAAATGAAAGAGCTCGATCCGCATATTTCAAAACAAAATTTTAACTTTCTTAGTACCTTTTTACACCGTCTCTTAGGCCCACTTGCGCGGACCGGAGTTAGCGTCTTAACCCGAGGTTAGGCGGCAAACCACGTACAAAAGTAGAAGCTTAACTCTGGGTTAAGGGTTAACTCTGGTCCGCGCAAGTCCGCCTTAGCAAATAGATTTACGCAGCGATATAGAAAGTCGGTATTTACAAAGTCGTAAAAGCACATGAATGAATAAAAACTCGAGGCAAAACCTTATTAGCAAAATAAAGTGCATTTTAAAGTTTGTCGCTGTAATTCATTAAACGTATTTACAAATTTACTGTTGCGGTGCAAATGGCCGGCAATTTTGTCACCGCGCGACCGCCTAATGGGTTATTTTGTGATATACATAGGGGATCCGCTAATCCATATGAAATAATTGGTTCAGACCATAGCTATTTCAAACAGGATTGCCATTGGCATTAACTTCAAACAACACAAATTCAACAAGGAGCCATATTGATTGTCAGGGTTCGGAGTTTTCGTAGCACGGTAAGACTAATGAGAGCTGTGGAGTCGACATTAACATTAAAATTCGACTCTTACTCATACTCATTTGTATATTTAATTCCAAAATGCTCTTATATTCGTCCCGAGCCTCTGAGTAAAGCTGCTAACCTAAGTAATGAAAGATTACAATTATAAACAAAATATTTTTCATGTATATACTTATTATTTAATATATCTCATAATGTTATGAATATTAAAAGTGAAAGTTATCATCCCTATTTATAATAAAATTAAATTTTGGCATATAATAATCGAATGAGTATGAGAAAGAGTTATTATTATTATTTATTTTATTATTATTTATTTAAACAAAAATTTCACAGCATTACAGTAAAACCAATGCACTGAGAAACTTAATATTATATACAGAAAGAAAATTAATATCATAACACACGCAAACTAATAATAGTTTTCATAAAAAGTTTTTATCTGGAAATTCCACCACCATCCATTCTCTCACAGAACCTAAGACACTGAAAACACAAAACGGACCATCGACTTGCAAATACATCAAAAAGATCAGGTGCTGATGAAAAGAGTGTGTTGAGGCTCGTGAGAGCCCGAACAGTGGGAGAGTTCCGGTGGGCCACAGTCCGCGTCCTAGGTGTCGCGAGGAGGTTATGGTGTCGCGGTCTGAGGAGGTTTTTTGTCATAAAAGGCACCGACAGTTTTACCACTTGTGACACTATATCGGGACAGTCGGAAGCGCCCCGCAATACGCTACAGACCGTTACCAACAGGAGTTGAATTTTTATGGTTATGTCGACTCCACAGCTCTCTTTCGTCTTACCGTGCTATGAAAAAACTCCGAACCCTGTTAATTGTTTATTTACCTAAGTCCTTGTTGAAAATAACTTTCTTAGTTTTGAGGATATCAAAATTTTTGTCTTCGACTTTGATCGGGTACAATGTGTATTATTTTTCTAGGTTATAATTTTAGTAACTTTTAATAACTTGACTAAAAACATGACAGACAGACAAGAGAGAGACCAGGGATATTGATTAAAGAATGAAATGTCCAGATTTAAACATTCCGTACATATAGGTTTTTTGTGTGTCATCTAGGCACCTTCTCTAAATAAATAAATATCAGACAATTATATAAATACTGGTATAGAGAAAAAAATACTTAAATACGAACAAAACATCCACGACGAACGAATATTCGCGCTCATCACACAAATATTTGCCCGTACTTACCCGTAATCGAACCCAGAACCGCTAGCTTCGTAGGCAGGGTCACTACCAACTAGTCTATCGCGTCGTCTAAACGTCGTCGTCAAGTTCTAGATTTTTATTACTTAACTGAAAATTCATAATGTTCTTTTTATTCATACATACCTACAACATTTACTTACAAGTAGATGGACATCTGTATCGTAAGCTAGCACTATGTTACGGTTATCTGCCGCTAAGCAGCAGTTTTACCACTGATGTGTTCCTGTGTGGGGAAAAGACAGACGATAAAATTACTGATTTAGTAGCAAGATGTCTACTATAGCACTTAGTTGACTTTTTATATTTTCATACTATAGGTAGAACAACGCCAACTGACCAATGATTTCTATTTCAAAATCAAATCTAACAGAGTTGACGCAGCTCCGCTTTCGCGGAGCTCCTATTTCTGAGTGTTTGACTAAGGTTGTCTGGAAGAGATCGCTAATCAGCGATAAGACCGCCTGTTGTTTACCTGTGTTATTTTTAATTGTACTGTTTCTCTGTAATGTTTTTATTTGGTGTACAATGAAGTGTTTTGTATTGTATTGTATTGTATAACCTAAACCTACCTCATCTTTATGTTTACCGTGGGGAAGTCACTGCTAACAAAAAGGGGGCATAGTGCGATTATGTGTATGGAGGTTTAATTAACATTTTTAATTCATCAAGCATACTATACGGTTGATGAATACTTTAATGATTCAAATAATATTCAATAAATGACAACCTCTCTGACATTTCGCACTGCCAGATCAATACAGCATTAACTCAAAATACGACTACATTTTAAAATCGACTCTATTACATTTCCTATGAACTTGAAACAAAACAAGCTAGTTTTTTGAAATGATACTGTGTTGATCTGGCAGTGCGATTTCCTCTCTTTCTTTATTTTATTTACTACACCTAGTAAATGTAGTTATTGACAAATTATTTTTTATTTAAATTTTTGACTATATTTAGATGTTTACAAATTGGCAGTTACCTAATTTCAATAATAAATCTTATCTTTGACTAATGTAATAGACTGACATCATAATTATAAATAACTTTTAACATCCGAATTCCAATATTTTTACTATTGATTTAAAATAATCAGCATTTTTTTTTTTTGTATATAGTTAGTTGTAATTATGATGACATGTTTGAATTGAATTAGTTAATAACGTCGTTTCTTTGATTCGATTGCAGCGCCCTTGCAGGGTTTATGTTTGGAATAAATATATTTTTAAGATCATGTATACACATAATGCAATAAATAAATGAGTATGAGTAGGTTTTATAAAGTTGGCGTTACGCAACCTATTGTGTGAAAATGTATACAAGACGACTAAGTTCCTGTTGTATGATTCAGGCATTTCATCATAGTCCATCAATGAATGCAGATTGTAAATATCCATCATTTACCATTCAGCTGGTCTCTCTTCTCCGTTACCTGCCATACATACCAGATAGATAAAAACCCCTAGATATAATGGTGGCGCCTTTTTTCGCAGCAGATATCTCTCATACGGCCCAACTGCTTTCCATGAAACCTAAATAAAAACCACCGCTAGAAAACCTGCTTTCAAATAAAATAAAACGCATCAAATAACACCTGTTTAAGATCTACGGTGCCACAAACAAACACACACTAACATTGTGGTCAAACTTATAACACCCCTTCTTTTGGCGTTGGGGGTAAAAATAAACTTATTTTCATCTATAAATAGACAAGTAAATGTCTGAGGACAATATTTGCGTGATGAGCTTACATATCACGAATCGAACCCTGGACAGCTAGCTGCATGGGTAGCCTAAACGCATCGTCCAATAAAATAATAAATAAATATCAGGGGACAATGTCACACCAATTGACCTAGTCCCAAACTAAGCTCTAGGCTTGTACTATGGGTACTAGACAACGAAATAAATACTTAAATATAATTATAGAAAATATCCATGACTCAGAGACAAATATTCGCACTCATCACACAAATATTTGAACCAAGGTCCGCATACTTCGTAGGCAGGGTCACCACCAATTAAGAAAACGCGTCGTCTGAATGTAATCAAGTTAATGTAATTAGTATATTAGCTATCCGAATTTGCGTAAGCATGGTTATCACTTTGTAAGTACATGTATGGCGACCGAAAACAAGGATTAGTGTTAAACGCCTGTGGAAAAGTAATAGCAATCATTTGTTTGAATTCGATTGGATTGATCTGTATCGGGGCCTGTATTTACCACAGTAAGAGAGATGGGCATTATTCGAATAAAAATATTTCGTATAATTTATCCACGAATGAATCATTCGACTACTTTTCGAATAACGAATAATTTATTAATCTATTAGAGAAAAATGGAGCAGGTATTCCAGTAAGTACATAATAATTATTCCTGGCAATTCATTCAACGAATAAATTATTCACGAAAAAATTATTCGCAAATAAATTATTCGACTAGAATAATCATTCGAGAATTTCATTCGTTATTCGCGAATAATTTGGTTATTCTTATTCGTTATTCGTCATTCGAATAAATTTTGCCGATCTCTGAGTAAAACCATTTAAATTTAGACTTGTTTCTGTATTGTCAACGTTAAAATAGCACGCACGCGATCGTTAATTTGTGACCCATTTCAAGAAAAATAGGCTTGAAGTCGTCAATGGCATTAGAGATGCCAAATCATTTGTAACTTATAGGAGACTCAACCTTATTGTTGTAGAATGTCAGAATGACTTTGGACCTAAGGTGGGTCCCAAATTTAAGTTCGTGACTGTACTTGTACAGTATTCCCAGCGTCTTAATAGCTTTCGTCTGGCTATCGCTATCAGTCCAGGGGGGGTCTACATTGACTGACATAATTATTTTTAGTCATAATGTGCTTTAGGTCATAATCATCGCAAGTCATAACGTGTTTTTTGAAAGAAACTATTACATTTTCAGGATTTTTATAAATGAAACCTAACCTAACCTAGCCTTGTCTACACGTTAGATATTTCAGAACTTCTGAGGCGTTTACAGTTTCAGCGATATAAAAAAATATGCCTTTCAAAAATTATGTCAACAGTTACATTATGACCAATAAAATTATGGGAAACAAAGGGCTCCCGTCCAGGGGCCGTATTTTTGATGCCGATGACGTCAAAATGACGAAATTTTACACACAGGGTGCTCTGCTTTCATTTGGTGTTTAGGTATGTATTAACTGGTACAAATAAAACAATTTAAAATAAGAAGCGGTAAAATGATTATAGTTAAATACAGCTTAATCGCAATCAAAATACGGATCACGGCAGCATCACATTTTTTTCACCACTCCTTATAAAAATAGCAAATTGAGACAATTTCCTTTTATGAATGACATTGCCATAATTGTATTTATGACTATTTAATCATATTAATTTTTATTACAACATAAAAATTGTTTATTCTAAAAGATAATGTTACTCGATGACTTTTGCCACTGTACTTTTCAATCAAATACCTACTTTGATTTACGTTTTAAGTATGTATTTATTTTTCTACGCTTCAATAGATTACTTACCTTTTTTTTACATGATTAAATGACTAATGGTTAATAATTACAATAAAACCATTTGGAATCATACTCTATGTAGCGTGACGTCATTTTTACGTCAACGGCATGAAAAGTACGGGCCCTGGCTATCACGCTTGCACTCGCAACTGACAGTATATTTGTCACTCGTGTGTCATAGAAAACGATTATTGCCGATCGCTATTAAGAGGGAGCCCTTTGTTTCTCATAATTTAATAGGTCATAATGTAATTGTTGACATAATTTTTGATAGTCATAATTTTTTATATCGCTGAAACTGTAAACTTTTCAGAAGTTCTGAAATATCTAACGTGTAGACAAGGCTCGATTAGGTTAGGTTTGATTTATAAAAATCCTGAAAATGTAATAGTTTCTTTAATGTAATTATAACCTAAAGCACATTATGACCAAAAATAATTATGTCAGTCAATATAGACCCCTATTTAGAAAATGGTTGCATTGTAATGTACTCGTAGTAATAGAGGTCGAGTTAAAAACAATACGCTAATACTTCAAAAGCTATATGGTTTTGCCCAGTAGAATAGAGGCCTAATATGGCTGCGTTTATCGTGTGGATAAGGCATCCGTCACCTTCTGACACGTAAATAAGTACGGGAGTGACGGATGCTTTATCCACATTTGACGCGATATACCAGTGATCCCCAAAGTGGTCTTTATCGACCTCCAGGGGTCGGTGATGACCTGCAAGGGGTCCATGGGAGCGGAAAAAATAAATGAGATGAAAATGGGGGTCCACGACAGTGCATCCAATTTAAGCAGGTCGTGACTTTAATAGCTTTCCAATTCCAATGGAATAATCCATATTCATACACAGATAGTAGGTACCTACTTACTTACGTAATACTTTCGTATAAATATAATAAATAAACGGATATTATCTTTATAAATTATGCTTCAATTTTCACCCTGTGTAGTTTTTTACTTTGTAAAAAATATTTTTCTGCTCTAAATTTTCATTGTAAGGTCTGTTCATCCTTACTTGTCTTATATAGTAAACAACTTTCTAACCTCAAAATGAACCTTTTTTTGCTAAAACAGCTCTTTTATCGTAAATAAACTAAACCGAGTTAACATTTTGGACATCACTTGGCCAATGTATTGTCTGTGATTGCTTTATTTTATTTAAAATAGCTGTTTTAGCCAAAAAAGGTTCATTTTGAGGTTAGAAAGTTGTTTACTATATAAGACAAGTAAGGATGAACAGAGCTTAGTCTGTATCAATTTTTAGCCGGCTACACCTCTAACGTTATCCGTGAAAAAAAACCCGAAGATTTTTTGCCTAGTTTTATGTGACAACGTAAATATTAGGTAACCAGGGGTCCACCCAAAGTATTATCAATTAAAAATAATTAATATAACTTCAAAATTAATTTTCTAAGATACTGTCCATTTTTAATGTAGTGCATGTGCTGCGTGTTCATAGTTATCAGTATCGCGGTTGCTTAGTACAAGGCATGTCGTGGTACGGGGGCAAATCATAATAATCAAAGTATCCGTCGACTGTCATTTAACACTTGTCAAGTTGCTGTGCTTTACATTGCTGGCAATTAAAATTTTGTTAGAAAGCTAACAAAGCCTGAAAATTTGTTTATTAATTAAATTAATACCATGGTTACGTTACAGATAATTATAAGATAAGATAAAGATAAAGATATTTATTCAATAAGTAGGCCGCACGGGCACTTTTACACGTCAAGAATCTACCAGCGCTTCCCAAGAGGAGACCACTGCTGAGAAGAAACGCCGCAAGAAACTCAGCAGTCAGTCATTTTTTAAACATAATACAATGGTTATTACTTAGTCTAGCATTATATAAAGCAATAAAATATTAAATTACTTATTATACTTATAAAAATAACATGCGTAGTTCAGCAGGAAAACATGCCAAAAATCTTACGAGAGAGACAGAGGGAGAAAAGGAAAAAAAAACACCTATTTATGTTTATATAAGACGGTACAAGACGACCACATAAAAGTTTCGATATATTTTCCTACATCAACGGTGTCCCCTAGACAAGATAAAGCTTTTGCATTTGAATAAATTATTATTGACTAAGTTTCGGGTTTAGGCGAAGTTATATTAACCTCGTTTAAAAAAAGCCAGGGTGCTTTTAACACACTGTAGACTGTAGACGCAGCCATTTTTACCGACGGAACCCTACCGAAACCAAGCGGAGGCAAACAGGAGTCGCAAATATTTATGATACCTACGTTCCCCGTGTTTGCTGTACGGGGAAATTTTGTTCAATATAACCGCTATAATATACAGATATAAGTGGATTTTGATGTTAAACCGCTGGATAAGCTTCAGTTCGTGCAGGTAAGTAATGGTTAGCATTATAAACGTGACGTCAGAGTACCAAGGGTCAGGTGCATTATTATGTATCGAAAGAACACTCTCATAAATTATGTTACGAAGTACTTATTACACTGGAATAAGGTGCTGGATAACATGTCAAACAATGTAAAATATAGACCAATGTAGGATGTATATCGGTTGGTCTAAAATTGTTTGGACTATTTTTGTTTCGCCACATATATTCTTGCATACCAACGTTTCGTCTAATGATTTAAATGTCGAAAATTGTTTGATCGAAATTGTTTTGCATGACATTGTTTGGTCGAAAACTTGTATAGTATAACATTTGTTTGGAATAACCCTGAGCGTGAGGCGAAGTCGACGGAGCTCGCTTCGCGCCTTGACACAATTCTAACCGAACGTAACCCATAGATTAGTTGAGACCCGGGTATTTTATACAATTATATGGATTTAGCCTTTTAGTAATTAAAATTTTAGACAAAACAATTTTAGACCAAAAGTGCTTTAGAACAAAAAATATGTATGCAAAAAAATCTTTAACCTAAAAATCGGAGTAATCGGTGAACATACATAAAAAAACATACAGTGGAACGTATAACCTCCTCCTTTTTTGAAGTCGGTTAATAAAGAAGTATGCCATTCAATATTATAGGACACATTTTCGACCAAAAAATTTTAGCACATAAAATTTTAGGTCAAATTCTGTAAGTAGGCCCTGGAGGCACTTTTACATGTCTGAGTCTACCAGCGCTTCCAAGGGCTGTTGAGAAGACACGCCGCAAGAAACTCAACAGGAAGTCCTTTTTTTTATATGAGTAACTTATTACTATGACAAACTTAAGCTAAGTAAGTGACAAACTTAAGGTCAGTCGAAGGGCACCCTCTTACACGGGGTGTTTCTTTTAAACTTACTACTTACTTTATATGTGCATTCAAAATTAAACATAAACTAATATACACTCAAAATTGCAAAACTATACTATCCGCCGTTTTCACACATACTTTAGAGACAATTAACTCGTGTATGAAAAATCGTCACTAGCATACTAGTTAAGCCCGTCACAAACGAGGCTATATTAAATATAATAAAATACCGTAATATATATTACATTATAGCGAAGGACCATATATTCCTAAGATATTGTACTGGCGAGGGAAAGAGATAAATCTAACAATATATTGTTAAATATAATAGCTGCGTGTGTGGACTCTATCAACTGGCATTGCTATAATATATTTTATAATTATATTTTGGCATAATATTAATAATAATGTATTATATTTATAGCTCCGTGTGTGGCATCTTAATCACCATGGACTGAGTCTGAGTGAGGCCTCATGTAAAAGGTAAAAAAATATACATTCATTAGTATTCTGGCATTTTTTTATGTAAGCATAAACAATTTTAATTACTTTCAATTTCCTATTAAAACCAGGTACATTTAAATATTTAAACGCACCTTGTATAATCCAACCTTTTGAAGCTGCCTTTACCCCCGTGTGTGCTTAATACAAATATCAAATTTCATATTGACATACACATTTAATCAATCTCCAATTAGGGTATACTTACGGTACGAAAAGGTACATCACTTTTGAACCTTATAGGCATTAAAATAGAGTCGAAAAGTGATAAACCTTTTGGTGACCGTTACCTACTACCGATACAGGGGGACGGATGTCTTGAAAACTCGGTTGTGTCGTTTATTTTGCCTAAAATATGAAGATATGAAGAGATAAAGATGATGAGTTTGAGGTTATTTTATTGAGGATTTATTTTATGAAATAGCTTTAATGGCTCTTTGATTAAATACAATTCTTATTACAATAAGTTTAGATACAAATACAAAATTATAGTTGATTGTATAGGCAAAGGGAATGCGGCTTCGTTTTTTCGTCTGTGATTTATTTTTGTTGTAATTTAGAACACATTCTAAATTCAGTAAAAAAAACATACGTTTATAGTTGACTTACGGTCCGGGATAAAAATTAAATGTTGTTATTATCTTTTAAAAACTTTTCAAGAGCATATTATTAGGCCATGCTCATTGTAGAATTTCATAACCGTTTTACAAACAGAAAAATTGTCTCTAAAAATCTAAAATTGCCTTTTTTCCATTAGTACCTCTATAAAGTAATTTGGTGCCGTCTATTTAAGATATTAAAAAATGAATTTTATTTAGTTATAATTTTTTAAGTCGCCTTTTATTCAAGAACGAATAAAGTCAACTTAGTCGTGTTTATTTTCCTTTTGAAGTCGTTGTATGTGTATTTAAAATGCTCACCAACGTTTAAGTATTTTTAGTTGTAGTATACGCTGCTTTACAAAAATAATATTAAAACCTTAAATTTTCTGAACGGTCCCCTCATCTATTTTGGATAAATGGTCTAACATAGACATACAGGCATCTTGTTTTTCGTTAAATATTATCGCTGTGTTTTGGAACATCCTGTATAAAAAAGTAGAAGCTTGTAAAATAACAAAGAAATTCTCTATCGAGAAAACTACCGATAGTTTTTCTAGAAAACATAATTAAATGAATTGCACATAATTACATTTCCTATAAACTGTTACAATAAACATTCGAAGGAAAAACAAACTTATTTTCAAGTAAATTACAAAGAGTTAATTTGAAAAAAAAATACACCCACTCGACTCGGCTTGAATAAATGTTCTTTGTTTTCCAAGTTTTCCGGTAAAAAACATGGCAAAATAATAAGGACGATGCCGCTGAGACCGAGAATAGGGAATATTCATGCCTTGTTTTCACACATTTAATAAAAGCCGATTCATGTAACAAACAGTTGATAAAAACCGTTTTTTGAATAGCTCTAATGATTCTAACAATATAAGATACCACTGAAAATCTTCTAAAATAAAACACCAAATCAAGGATTTTTCGTGACAAGGACATAAGGGAAAATTAGCTAGTCAAAATCGCTGATCATACATAGGGGTTAAATCGATAGCTTTTTAGCTGCTCTATCAGCCCTAGGCGGGTTGACGTCAATTTATGGGACATCCTGTATATCTCTATATCTCCCAGAAAACGCTGTGTTTATAAGACATAAATCTTTCCGTATGTTTTCAGTAAAGTCTAAAATAAAATCAGAAGCCATTTAAATGCATGTGTATCGACAACGCAGGTCTTGACTTGAAGAGTCTCCGGACTGCGAACTGATACTGCTCGTGGAAAACATGCAAGTTTATTCAGGGGGCCTATTATGGCCGTGTCTATCGATGTGGATAAAACAAGGTGTCACTTTCTGACCAGCATGTAAGTGTGAGAGTGACGGATGCTTTAATCCACCGCGACAAAGAAAAGTATAAAACAGGCCCAGGGGTGTTATTCTCTTAAAAACGGCGCTCGGTCGGTTGAACGAGTGAACGAGTGAACAAGCCACACCGGCAAGTTTAAGTAGTCCCGTGCATTCTGAATTAGGCAACCTTATACGTTCGATCATATCGACAGAAGTCCTGTTTTTACCCGACTGCCGAAGGAGGAGGGTAATGTGTTTCACAGCCTATATAAGTATGTATGTTTGTTCCTTTGTGTCACTATAAAAACTAAACCCGTTGTCCGATTTTGATGATTTTTATGTCAATCTATTTGTCTGAATCTAGTGAGTGTCACTGAAGATTATGACAGTAATCAAAATCAAAATTCAATAAGGCGGCAACCAGACGCCATAAGGCGCAAATTAAAAAAAAAAAGTCAACCGAGTATGACAAGTGGGGTATCATTGAATAGGGATTTAAAAATCATCTTTAGGTTTCTTTCATCATTTTTCATTTTGAATGATCATTTAGGATTTATACCGATTTAAAGTTGGTTAGCAACAGTCGGGTTTTGAAAGCTTGCTTTTTGTTATTTTTTTACCCGTGACACGCCGCCGCTAGCTTTGAAAGAAGTAAGATTGCGTAAATAATAAAACACATTGGAAGTAATTTCTATTACAAGATAATTTGTATTACTCGGAACATAGTATTTGAACAATTTTGCTATCGCCGATTGATTTCAAAAATTGTAACACTTTTTAAGGAAATTGTGGTTAAAATCTTTTTGCAAACTATTAAATTATTTCTTTACCTTTCCGTACTTTTACTGTGATGTGATGTTCAATAAAAGAGATTTTTTATAGTAAATCACAATGAAAAGAAATTTTAATTTTAACGATAACAAGTCAACGAAACATTTTTTTAAAGCATACCCTTCATATTTCCACTTAATAAAAATTCGCTGACGTTACAAAGGTTTCATAAAACTGGAACAAGGGAAACTCTCATTTAAAGCTGAGTTTGATTGATGGATGCCCTTATTAGAAGGTCCGGGGTCACTTGGCAGTCTTCAGGGAGCACCAGTGTAGTCTGACCTCCCCTGCCTCCCCAGCTTGGATGAAAAGTGCAAGGTTAAGGGGGAAAGGTTAGAAGCTGAAAGGCCAAGGAAGGTCAACGTTTATTGCGCGAAAACAACGATGTATGTGGACGGTCGATTCATTACGAACGTTTAATATTGCTTAGCGGGATATTGATTAGGTATTTGTATTCAAATCAAATCAAATCAAAATCATTTATTTCAGCCATCTTTGGACCATAATATTATTACAAAGTGTTAGTAAATTAAATTAAAAATTTAACCTAATGTTAGTATTACATATTTTTACTGAGCACATAGGTTTTAAACTAAGCTAACCTACTTAGGCTGATATGCCAGTACGTGAACCAGACAACAATGATTCACATACTGACAATCGAACCTCTGAGCGAACGTCGCCAAGATGCCGTTGGAGCTGGCCCGCACCCTGCGCACCAGAGGGCTCAGACAAGATGCACTACGCTAACTAACGTTTCTATTCGATTTGTTTTTAAACCAATCGCGTCACTGGAAGATGACGTGATACGAAAAGTCACGTGGTCTACTAGTGACGCGATTGGTTTAAAAACGAATCGAATAGAAACGTTAGTCAGCGTAGTGCATCTTGTCTGAGCCCTCAGGGATGTGCAGCGTTTTCGCATGATGGCGTAAAAGCAGTCCACTCTTGCATCCGCGAACATACCTGATGCGCTGCAGAATCGAGGCAGCCCCATCAGCATCCTAAACGCGTACTAAAACTGATAAAATACTGTGGCATCTTTTTTTATTCGTTTTCTAGTCCGAGAGCTGGCTGCTCAAAGTAAAAATCTGTATAAAAGGCAAACCTGACTCACTGACTTGTACATCAACGCACAGCCGAACTACTGTACCTAGAAACTTGAAATTTGGTACAGGAGTTCCTTTCATGATGTAAGTGAACACTAAGAAAGGATTTTCCGAAAATCGACCTCCAACGGGAAGAAATAGCCCGCTATAGCGGGAAACTAATTCTACGCGTACGAAGTCGCGGGCGTCCTCTATAGGTAGTAACTAATAAAGCTAAATTGACAACCAGCACTTTTTTAAAAGGTGACCTTATATAATGTTTGTATTGAAAGCATACTGTTTTTTTTTGTTCATTATTTACTGAAAAAATAAATAAACAAATTTCTGCTAATGGCTAAAGACCTTAAACACCACAATGTGGTTATTATTCTTTTTTTCTCAGTAAATAATAAAAAAAAAAAAAAAAAAGGTTTAATTTTTGAGACAGACCTCTATGAGCATGATTTTCTTTAACGCAGTTTTTGAAAATGTCAATAGGGTATTTGCCTGATATTAAATTTCATATATTAATTTGGATAATATATCAATATACGTAGTATGATAAAATAATTCAAAACCAAATTTGAAATTGGTAATAAAATAAAAAAGTTATAGCCTTTTAAAGTTTTTTATCTATCTCTTTCTCACGAAACGATGTTTTGCGTGTTATTCATATGGCAGTTGAGTAATATGACGTCATAATACTGTATTTTCCTCTCTGTCTAAAAGCAAGTTTTAAACATTTATATCTTTCTTATTTTTAAAGATAATAAAAAACTATTCGGAAGGTAATAAAGCTTTAATTTAAATACTAATAAAAAATTAGGCAAATACCCTATTAAATTGAGTTAATATATTGATGTAAATTTTCATACACAAAAAACTGCTAGTATACATGCCGGAAGACCAAAATTTAGGTGGACATTTTCGTCTAAATGTCCACCTAAATACTATCATAAAACGTTTGTTTCATTAGGTAAATCGGTAAGTTCAAATAGGACTGTCTCCTAAATTTGTTCTTCCAGCGGAATCCACTAATGTCAATCGTTACAGACCAATAGTTTTAAGTTCTCCTCATCGATCTTTATCCCAACAGATTAGTTTCGTTCGATTACTACATGAGAAACTCTGTAGCCCAAAATTTCGTTATAAAAACAATCCTAGCAAAAAAAGTGCCACGGCCTCAGCAGAACGACTTATTTTAGGACCACCAATCGTCTACTTGTTCTATAAATTGTTTTTTTTTTCCGGTATTTCGATGAGGTACGGCTTCGAGCGGCCAGCACTCGTTCTATTCATCGTGTGTTGTCTTAAAAATAAACAATTTATGAATTGCAATAAATTATTGAGTATTGAGTAGCTTCAATAAAAGCTGATTCATGTAACAAACAGGTGAGTTTTTTTTTTTTGAATAGCTATAAAAATATCCAAGATATAAGCCAACAAAGATTTGTTCTTGTCTCTTTCTAGCAAAACAGAATTTTACGTGCTTTATACGGCTGAACTGCACGATGACTTCACCGGTGCACTTCGGATCTCTCTGTCTAAAAGCAATTTAAAATGCTTGTATCATCCGTATTTGTTGACCGATTTTAATTTTAATTTCACCTTTGGTGATCTCTTTTACGGTATTTTCATATTTTGTTGAGAAATGCGATTTAAAAAATCCATGCATATTTCCTATTAATAACAGTGGCTTAGTTGTTCATCGTTATTTCCTTTGGCACTGCCCGATTTTCAAGAATAAGTTCAGAATTATCTTAATAGGGATATTTTATCACTACCCTGCCTTGAAACACAAATCTTCTTTACAAAGTTAGACGAGTAACATCAAACCACAGTGAAACGGTTTTATTTTGGATTCTACAAACAAGCGCGTAAAAATTATCTTTAGTTTCTGAAATATTTGACGTGGAAAATTTGTTCAACAAAGTTTTTAATAACTCTGTCATGCATATCTCATCTGGTTCCCCTTGTTTACGCATAATCATAAATTGTCCGAATGTATGATTTCGCAGAATAATAATTTCGCATAATTTTTATTCTACTGATACCTTTGACTTTTTTGAAAAGTTATAAAATAAACCTAACATAACCCTACCCTACCCATACCTCTATTCTACCAGGATTACACAAAACATTTTAAAAAATATTTTCCGTTTAATCTGGAGAAAAATTATGCGATAACAAAATAAACCCATCTCATCTATTTTAAGTTATAATAGTGAGTAACCTTTTTAAATGTTTCAAAATGTCTCTAGATTTTTTTATCTGCGAAAAATATTGACTACTTTAAAAAATCATAACTCTGTTTAGCCCCAATTCTTAATTACTGTACGAGTTTCCACAGTGCCTCAAGCAACTATTCAAAAATGTTTCATTTTCAAAAAAGTGACAAAATATGTTCTGTTCCTGCGGGCCGATTATGGTCGTGTTTAATTACGTAGATAAGCGTAGATAAAACATCTGTCACTTTCTGACCAGTATGTAAGTGCGAGAGTGACGGAAGCTTTATCCACCGCGACCATAATACGGGCCCTGTACTCATCAGTTTATCTCTACTTAAGCATAACTAACTGAGTTTCGAATTAAGTAGGTACTTAGTACGGATAAATTTAACATATTTTATTAAAAATAAATAACTAGACTTTTTATATAGTTAAAATCTCAACAAAACCAACCTTCAATCTACAAAATATATACAACCAACTTCCTTATCAATGCGTTCGTATAAAGACAGAACATACAGATAATAAAAAATACCAAAACGCCTGTCCGCCAATCCGAGCAAAGGCGAAGGTACAAAATGCCATGATCATATTTTTATAGGGCCTTCGTAAAAACTTATTGCATTCCCCTAAAGCCCATAGTTTGCATCCGTTTTAGATTATGCGGTCTTACGAGAATGTTTTATGGCCATAAATATTAAGAGTTTGGGATTTATTTGCAGAGAATACTACAGAATAAAATATAAAAAGTGTTACGTGAAATAGAACGTGACACCACGAAGGTGGATCTCAAAATAATCTTTTTAATATTGTTATGGTTTTTGCAACATTTTTTTTGTGCTTTTTTTAGGAAAACAATGTTGCGAAGTGGGACGTGGCATTAGGAGGTATCTTTTTCTGGGTCTTTATTTATAGATTTCTAACGGTATAGGGTAGTATCGCTGAGACCCACACGGAGAAGTTGTATTGAATTTGTAAATAAATGAATCACTTTTATAAATTATGTGTTTAATACTTTTTCTAATAATAAGATTACAGGAAGATAAGTAAACAAAAATAAAATAATTAATTTTAAAGAAGCACCAAGACACGAGATCCCTTGTCTGCTTCTATTGAAATTTTCTAGAGAATGAGCTTATGGATCGATATCCGAATAGATCATAAACAATTTTGAATTTGGAAAGATTTAGATCGAAATGTAAGAGTGGCCAGGAACGCAAACAAAGGAGGTTGTAACAACCTCGTTACAGATTGAGCTTTTAATATAACAAATTAATAATCAAAGTGGATAAATAAATATCAGGGGTCAATCTTACACCGATTGACTAAGCAATAAACTAAGCTCTAGACTTGTGCTAATATAATATAAGGGTACTGACGATGATAATCATGCTTATAACAGAAAAATAAAAAGACCCACGTTAGGTGGGACCCACCTTAGGTCCAAAGTCATTCTGACATTCTACAACAATAAGGTTGAGTCTCCTATAAGTTACAAATGATTTGGCATCTCTAATGACATTGACGACTTCAAGCTTAATTTTTTGAAATGGGTCACAAATTAACGATTGCGGTAGTACATTGAAAACATCCAAGACACGGAAATAAACTGTTTTTTTGTTGATTAGGTAGTATAGCGAAGGGGGTAGTGTATAAATAAACGCTGACTTCAAGAATGTTCTTTTTATTTTATGATTAAAACAACTCTTGTACTTCTTAGGCTAGCCTAGGGACGATTCCCAGAATATTTTACAATACAAACGGTCGCCGTTCTATTACATTCATATCTTAAATTTAAAATACATAACATACATACATAATCTCACGCCTTCGTTCCCAGAGTGGGGTAGGCAGAGCTACAGAATTACAAACATCTCTAAAAACTTGTTGATAATTCTATAACCACAATTTGCACAATTAGGCTCAGATGTTTACCAGCGTATTAGTGACAGGTTGCAAGCCAATTACCTAACAGTACTACAAGCCTTTATTCCCTTAGTCGTCTCTTACGACATCCACGGGAAGACATGGAGTGGCACTATTCTAACTCGGCAACTACACGAGGCCAATGAACCACATGAGGAATTTAAAATATTAATCGTAAATATGACACGAATGCAACAAGTTTGTCATAAGTTAAATGCAAGCTACTATAAACTTATTGCATTACAGTAGCAACAAAATAAGAAGTTCCTTTAACAAACTGTCATTAAGTAAAACCTTAAGTAAGTACCAATTTCACTAAACGATGTTAAATGTTAATCAATGTTAATCGACTGCTAGTTGATACATTTTGACAGGTGTTAACACTCTAATCATCTGTTAAGTGGTTGGTGAAATTCGACATAAATCTATTGTCCTATTTTCTCTTCTAAGGTTCTATTTTAATTCGTACTGGGATGACAGCTGTCAGAGTTTACAAACGTTTATGCTAGTTACGAGCAGGGGCACGTTTTATAAAGCTACAAGTTACAATTTTACAGGTCTAAACCGGCAACACTGCTCAAATCGCTGGTCGTCATTGGTCGAGGTTGTGTCAAATGGAAACTTGTAATTTGTAGCTTTATAAAACAGGCCCCAGGTTACAAGATAGTAAGCGATCAGGCGACTGAATACCGTGATAAAGTTCTGGTGAACGATGGGTCGGACGTATAAGGCTGCCTAATTGAGAATACACGCGCTAAAACGTGTTTTGTTCGCTCTGTCGGGACTACTTAAACTCGCCGCTTGGACCTTCACTCTTGCGTTCGCTCATCTTTGCTTGTTGAGAGAATCACACCCCTGGCTGGTGATTCTCTCAACAAGCAAAGGTGATCGTTCGCTCGAGTGAAGGTCCAAGCGGCGAGTTTAAGGTAGTCCCGACAGAGCGAACAAAATACATTTTAGGGCGTGTATTCAATTTGGCAGCATGACTTCTCGAACGTATAAGGCTCCCTAATTGACAATGCACGCGCTAAAATGTGTTTTGTTCGATCGGACGGGACTACTTAAACTCGCCGCTTGGACCTTCACTCGAGCGAACGATCACCTTTGCTTGTTGAGAGAATCACCACCCAGCCAACCACTCGACTAAAACAAGGTTACACAAACTTTAATTAGCACTAATGCCCCATTAGGATACTTTCTGTCACTCAGTTGACAGTAAGAGACTTATGTCGACATTAAGTTTAGTTAATGTTTGTGATACTGGGCACAAACGCACTTACATTGACCGAACCGACAGTAATCTTTAACATTATTATTGATGCTGAGCAGGCATCCAAAAAATAATATAGAAAAAGTTTAGCAGATGCGCATTTGATTACATTAGGAAATGCTCTTAAACTCCGGGGTCAGTAATATCCGCACCATAAAATACCCATGCCTTGTTTCGAATACAAACCGTGCGCAATAAAATACCTAAATTTGGCGAATTCTAATTTTGAATTCTGGCCCGTCGCAGAGCACCATAAAGCCGACTACAGATAGGGTTGTCATACGTTCGGCATTTTCTGAAGAGGTCAGAAAAATTTATTTATCGTCCAGAATACTTGGGAATTCTAAAGAGAGCGGGATTTCCTCAAACTTTGTAGTAAAAAATCTTTAATATAAGCAAATATCTTTCATTAAGTATACCTCAAAAGTTAAAATAATTAACATACGTACGGAAATATATTTAAAGGTTGTGTAATCACCAATGTCCGCTTTTTTTTCATCTGGTAACCCTAACTAGAGACGGCACTGCGGTAGTAGGTATTAAGGCGTTTTATGAATTCTGCCCGGTAGGTTGGTACACATGCGTTTGCCCGACCAGATGTCGCACACTTAAACCGTTTCCTTATTAAATTTAGAGGGCATTTAACGTTCCGTTTAATATAAGACATTTTAGGTTATTAAGATTTCCGCGATATCTTCCCGCTGCTTTTCCCTTAAAGATAAATCGTGCGGATAAAATTAAATGCTTGAGATGTTTTTACTTTCATGTTTTGAGATGAATTCATACAATGCACCACTCATACTTTATTTTATTTATATGTACAGTTCTTTAGGTGCCCATCATTTTAATTAAAAACGTGCACACATTAAAAATAACTTTATGTATTGTAATTGTATTGTATTGCAAAAACAAATACACAGATTTGAGACTGACAGTTCTTATTATTATTGCACAGATAAACATAATTTATATTTTTGCTGGGATAGGCCCTAAAACAATTGTAAATGACGATTGTTGGCGGCCAGTTATTACATGCAAAAGGATACCGTTTAAAAAAAGAATTACCGTTACAGAATATTAACAACTACTGATTTTAACCGAAAAAATAATTTCCCGCCAAATTTTACTTGTAAATGTCTGTAAATAATTTCCTGGAAAAGAATCTCAGGTTGCCATCGAGAAACAATCGGGGAAGTTAAGAAAATTCCAAGGAAATTCAATTTCCTTTCGAAAATGGATGTTTGCCGTTGATGCAGTTGCCTTTAAAATGATTTCGTTTTAAATTTTACATTTCGCTGAGTTTTAATTTAAGGTGTTTAAAAATAAAACGTAGAGCGCAAATTGAAATGTTCCTTGAAACGGTGCCTTTATTTGCTGATGTTCTAGAATATTTACGTAACGTTTTTAGTTAATATCTAAAAACGTTACGTTACTTCTACAGACAAATAATTTATGACTCAAATTGGTCCTGTTTGTTGGACACGAAACCACAAAGACCGAAACAAGCGAACATTTTCAAAAAATCGAATATGGAACGTCGAATTAATCAATGTTTGCCTTCACGACGTACGACCACGTTTTTCCATTAGGTCCTTTTTGGTGTCGTGCTCCGAAAGGAAGTCACACAATTTTGACCTACTAGAGTGTACTATAAATAGACTCAGTTGAACGCTTCTCGAAAGATCGATTTGGCGCGTACAGAGACGATTTCATTTCAAACAAAATGTTTTGATGGCTCTTTTATACGAGAATAGTGTTTGCTCGTTTTCCTGAGCTGAGAAAGGTTTAGGAAAATAGGTTTTGGCACCGTGAATGCTTACTTGGAGTGGAGGAAGTAGGTGAAAAGAAACGGAGAAAATTTTAGATGTTACCTAGAAATGCTTGGGGTATTTCTTCGCTGTTTATTGTTTAGAGCAGCGGTTCTCGAACTTTTTATAGACGGAACGCTTTCGAAACACTAGTTTACTTATTCATAAACGCTCAAAAGTTAAGGAATGCTTAAAATATGCTTTGGTCACGTGTTTTCACTGTGTCGTTTTGAATTTAAAAGAGAGTGACATGGATTTTTTTGATATTTACGCTTATCTTCAATACTAATAATTATAAAACAGTTAAAATTCCTACTCTCTGACTCCCTAAGCAAGATGCATAATGCTAACGTAAACGTTTTTCGAAAACTGTCAATCGTATAGAATTGACAAAGGCGCTTGTAGCGACCGTCCGGTAACTTACCATCAATTCTATACATTTTCCGTAACGATGACGTTCATCGAATACTTGTCTAGGCTAACAGAGGCCTTAGAGAATATGCATTCGGCGTTCGTTATCGTTATCCAAATGTAAAGGATTGACGTAAGCTGTCAGACGGTCGCGTCGAGCGCCTACGTCAATTATAATATTGTCAGTTTCCAAAAATCTTTAATAGTAGGAGATCCTAATAGGAGACGACTTTCGCCGGGCTGTTTATTCGATAAAAAGTATTATATATCAAATTTAATATGCTAAGTAATGTATGGCGAATAGGTCGACTGAAAAATTTCAGTCCAGTCCCGGTGAAGGTCGTCTCCTATTCGGATCTTAGACCATTATGTTAGCGTTAAGGTACTTGTCTCGCCTCACAGACCTGATATTATCACTTATACGTCACTTTCAGGTCTATGTTGGGGATCTCATTAAGGGTTAAGATCCGGAACGAGGTCATACGACATAAGACCAAGGTGACTGATATTGTCCAAAAATATACCAAGCTGAAGTGAACCAACGAGAGGTGGAGCAGGAAGGTTC